>JABTXL010002442.1:2843071-2921096 GCA_025134845.1 Neodon shergylaensis
AAAGAAAGAAAGAAAGAAAGAAAGAAAGAAAGAAAGAAAGAAAGAAAGAAAGAAAAACTAGTAAAGCATGAATACACTATTGGTCCCTCTGGAAGAAATGAAAGTAGAAGACAAACAAGGAAAAGTATTCACATTGTTCTAAGCTTCAGGAAGTCAGAATATGAGTGCAAATTTAATTGTTGCTTCTGTAGGTTTCATAAGTCAAACAATACTATCATCATAGTCTTTGTTAGAACCCTGGGAATCCAGGCTTAATAAAGTTAAATTACTCTAATGTTTACTTTTGTTATACAATAAAAAAAAGTATCAGAAATCATATAATGTTAATGTTCTTTTTACTTCTCACATTTTTCTCATGTTGTTTAGATATTTTAAATCAAATCTTTAATCCACAACTTTAACAGCATTTATGAGTTGATGGAGAGTTCAACCTCTCCATGAGAACAGCACCGAGTTCCAGAGGAGGAATGGTGTAAGAAGATGCACTGTTAAGAAGAAAGTGGGCTATTACCCACTTGAGCAATCAATCAGCTGGCAGTATGTGTCAAGTACCAATCACTGTTTTTCATGCTGTGGGTGATCTGAGCAGTAGAACATGATCTTAAGCAACCTGAAATTGACTTTAATGTCTGGGATCTCCCTATTGGTGTGGCAAGTCATTATATGTGTAGCTATTATTGGTTAATAAATAAAGAAGCTGCTTTTGGCCAATGACTTAACAGAATATAGCCAGGCTGGAAAAGAGAGAAAAGGCAGAGTCAGAAACATCATGTAGCCACCAGAGGAGACAGACACACTGGAACCTTGCCAGTAAGCCACAACCACGTGGCAATACACAAAATAATGGAAATGGGTTAATTTAAGATGTAAGAGCTACTCAATAAGAAGGTCAAGCAATGATTTAATTAATATAGTTTCTGTGTGGTTATTTGAGTCTGTGTAGCTAAGAGTAGCCTCTTCCAACATATTGGCACCAATGTGGTCAACTAAAGCCACGTAAAAACCTGAGACGAATTCTAGACACACAAATAAAAAAGAGAAGAAAAAAAAAACAGACTTTGACACAATGTATTGTTCTGTTTGCTGGCAGAAAGCAGAGACTTGACTCCTTTAAGAGGTTTCCTGACTCAGCTTTAGTGGCAAGAACTGCATGGTTTCTTTGGGGGAAAGTTTCCTGATTTTTGATAATTACAGGAACAGCTCTGGCTCTTTTTTTGGGGGGGGAGGTTATGCCTGCCAACCACTTCAGGTCCAGAGGCTTACAAAGCAGCTGAGACCATGCCTGTGGCTCAGCACTCCCCACCTGAGAAGGTGGCAAGATCAAATCTGCTGGAAATGCACAGGCAGGAGAGCATGGCAGATTTCCACCACCATACACAGGGATATTTCCAGGCCACACAGTGTGTTGCATGACAGATTTAACTTTGACTCAGATAAGAAGGGTTTATATGCTGCTCGATGCTTCCCAGAGTTGAGGTGATAAGAATGCCTCCCATCAGCAGTCTCAGAGGCAATTAACAAGCCTCTTCCATGTTGGACTGTGTAGAGCCAAAAGGCAAAGCAGCCTTAGGCCTAGCCATGCCACTTAACATTTTAAGAAGTGGACCTGGCCAAAAAAAAAAAATACAGATCACAATAAAGAAAACCTCAGATGAAAAAGACCTCTAAATGAGTCATAGTATATTTTTTAAAGTGTACATAGGCTTGGGAGAGAGAAGAAAAAGAAATATAGACAGTTATAAAAGGAACTAAATGGTTTTAAAAATAAAAGAAAGTCTTTAAAGAGACAGTACAGACAGTCATAGATTAAAGGGGTAAAGAAAAAAATAAGCCACATGGAGATGGAAAATACACAGAGTCTGGATTATGTATATTACTGTGTTTTCTTTGAATTTTTTGACTGTGAAGGAGCTAAATACAGAGAGACATTTTATTGTATGGACCACCAAGCTAAACCAAAACCACTTTGGAAAGCAGTGTGGAGGTTTCTCAGGAAATTCGGGATCAACCTACGCATGGACCCAGCAATAGCACTCTTGGGAATATACCCAAGAGAGGCCTTATCATACAACAAAAGTATATGCTCTACTATGTTTATAGCAGCATTGTTTGTAATAGCCAGAACCTGGAAACAACCTAGATGCCCTTCAATTGAAGAATGGATGAAGAAAGTATGGAATATATACATATTAGAGTACTACTCAGCAGTAAAAAACAAGGACTTCTTGAAGTTTGCAGGCAAATGGATGGAAATAGAAAACACTATCCTGAGTGAGGTAAGCCAGACCCAAAAAGAGGAACATGGGATGTACTCACTCATATTTGGTTTCTAGCCACAAATAAAGGTCATTGAGCCTATAATTCGGGTTCTTAGAGAAGCTAAATAAGAAGGAGAACCCAAAGAAAAACATATAGGCACCCTCCTGAATGTCAGGCGATGAAAGGAGACAGAGACAGAGACCCACATTGGAGCACCGGACTGAAATCTCAAGGTTCAAAGCAGAAGCAGAAGGAGAGAGAACACGAGCAAGGAACTCAGGACCGCAAGGGGTGCACCCACACACTGAGGCAATTGGGATGTTCTATCGGGAACTCACCAAGGCCAGCTGGCCTGGGTCTGAATAAGCCTGGGTTAAAACTGGTCTCGCTGAACATAGTGGACAATGAGGACTACTGAGACCTCAAGAACAATGGCAATGGGTTTTTGATCCTACTGCACGTATTGGCTTTGTGGGAGCCTAGGCAGTTTGGATGATCACCTTACTAGACCTGGATGGAGATGGGTGGTCCTTGGACTTCCCACAGGGCAGGGAACCCTGATTGCTCTTTGGGCTGCCGAGGGATGGGGAACTTGATTGGGGGAGGGGGAGGGAAAGGGGAGGCGGCGGTGGGGAAGAGACAGAAGTCTTTAATAAATAAATAAATAAATAATTTAAAAATATATATATTTCAGAAGTATCTTGTCTTCAAAATTTGTGGCTAAGGATACATTGCTTTGGGGAAAAAAAAGATTCTTCTTTTGTTTCCACAGATGACGAGAACCTATGGATTCCTTCCAAACTAATGTGGTTTGAAGGACCAAGGCCCCCCAAAAGATTGCTGGAAATAACCTCAAAAATTACTTTACCCAACAAAAATCAGGAAGCAGTTTGGAGAACTATGCCCAAATTCCAAAATATTGTTTATAAATGTTTGTTTACATTTAAAGGGGAATATGCCATAGAGATTTGCATTATTATGGATCTTGGTTTATTGATACAAATTTAAGATCAATTTTGAGTGTCTTGTGGTGTGGATAAAGTCAACAACTATCATGATGACAAACAGCTAAATTTTTTAAAGTTCAGATATTATGAATCAAAATGTTCTGTTTTAGTTTTATGTCTACTATCAGGGTAAAATCAGATTTAAGACTAATATTTTGTAGTTAATACAGATTTAAAAGGTAATTGAACAACTACTTTGTGTCAAGAAATCTTACTATACTATAATACCATGAAATAGAAAGTATTATTTTCTCATTGTTGTTTTTGGCCTTACTTAAAGCACAAACCCATTTATTCATTGGTAATGAAGAATTATACTGTCTGTAAAGACTTATAAATAAAAAGAAGGCATGATATATGTATCCAAGTTCTTGGTGGTCTGCCTTGGCTTTCTTTTCTGTTCCTATGATCAAATTTTCCATCAGAAATATCTTTTTTCTTTTTTATTGATTTTATTGAACTATACATTTTTTTCTCTGCTCCATTCCCTGTCTCTCTTCTCCCCTTCAACCCTCCCACAAGGTCCCCATGCTCCCCATTTACTCAGTAGATCTTGTCTTTTTCTACTTCCCATGTCGATTAGATCTATGTATGTCTTTCTTAGGGTTCTCATTGTTGTCTAGGTTCTCTGGGATTGTGATTTGTAAGCTGGTACAGCCCCTTTGGATAGCAGTATGGTGATTTCTCAATAAATTAGGAAACAACCTTCCCCAAGACCTAGCAATACCACTTTTGGGTATCTATCCAAAGGATGCTCAATCATATCAAAGGACATGTGCTCAACTATGCTCATAATAGCATTGTTTGTTGTAGCAGTGCTATGAGACAATGGTCTGTGTCCTGTGGATTATATTTTAAATAAACACTGATTGGCCAGTAGCCAGGCAGGAAGTAGAGGTGGGACAACCAGACAGGAAGTAGAGGCAGGTCAATGAGAACAGGAGAATTCGGGAAAGAGGAAAGATTGGTCTGCAGTCCAGGCCCAGCCACAGAAGAAGCAAAAAATATGACTGCCTCGCTGAAAACTGTACGGAGCCACATGGCTAACATAGACAAGAATAATGTGCTAATATAAGTTATAAGAGTTAATAAGAAGCCTGAGTTAACGGGCCAAACAGTTTATAGTTAATGTAGACCTATGTGTGATTTCTTTGGGACTTAATGATTGTGGGAGCCAGGCAGGACAGAAACCTCTGACAAAAGCACCCAACATGTGGACATGGCTGGGGAACCTGGTGGGATAGAAAACCTCAGACAGCATAGCCAGAACCTGGAAACAACCTAAATGCCCATCAGACACATATTATAAAAAAGAGTTCACCTTGGATCACAAATCATGGGACATTCCATTACAAATAGGGAGAAGTCAAGCTGCCAAGGAATTGAAGGCAAATTCAGGAACAGATAGTGATGAATATTACTAGTATTTAATACTAAATAATAATGAATAATAGTCAGATATCTAGATAATAATACTAGACAGTGATGAATGCAGCTTCTCATCTCCCTTCCTCAACATGTGCTGTCCAACATCCCAGGCAAGGAGTGAAGATCCCTAGAGTGGAATGAGTCTTGCCCATCTACCAGGTGATTATAGATTTTTTTCAAGTTCACAATTAGCATTAATAATTACATGTAATTTTCATCTAAGATTGTTGCTTGAACATTTATGAACACTCCAGCTTAGCTTTATCTTTAATACAAATACAATATAATTCAACTTTCTCGACTATATTGCAAACCACGAAGTGCTGTCTTTTCTAACAAATATACAAATAGTGCTTATTGTTGCTTTGTCCAAACAACTGACAGTACAAAAACCAGTGACAGAATAAAATATAAAGTGCACTGTTCACATAATTTCTAGGTATCTCTCATAAACACAAATAAATGCTAAAAATTTCAAATTTGTCATAAATTATACATTATACTTATTCAAACAACAGAGCCATCAATATCTTCAATAGAAGTAACTCTCATTATTTTTACCAAAAATTAGCTTTTCACCAATTTTATTTAATATTTTAAAACTCGTGTGGTAAGTAAGACACTTCTTTCTTTTTGGCATATCACAAAACATTTTTACAGACATCATTCTATAATTTTCAAACTTGTTTATCTTGAAAGAAATGCAATTAACCTTAGCTCAATCCTTTTAACTCTACATGATCCCATTAGCATGATTATTTTATAACTCAGAGAGCACAGAATCCTTTACAAGAATCTCCAAATTATTAATATGGCTAAACTTAGTTTTATGTGTAGAATTCCTAACAGGAAAACATATTTCCCAATGTGACACATTTAGTTGCATACTAAAAAATAATGGTGTTATTCCCAGACTATCAAACTTCACCACTGCACAATTCCACTTTCGTCTCCTTCACAGTATTGCCCAGCAATATTCTCTCATTGTGTCATAATTAGAAGTGTGTTTCATATTTTCTGAGCCGTACTTCCAAAGTGCTTTTTGGGTGTGTAATTATAGTAAGACCAGAAGAAAATTACAGCACAGAACCAACTGTGGAAATCAGTACAGTGTGGACTTCAAATTCCTACAAAATCCTGCCAAAATGTCTCTAATAAAGATGGGAAGTATAAAGTTAAAGTCAAAATTTTGGATTGAAATTAAGTATTGGCAAAATAGCTCCATAATATATAAATTTAACAGAAAATTAACAAAATAATGCAGTTTTTCCCAAACTCTCATTCTTACTACAGCAAGATAATTGATAATGTTTCTACACGCGACTCAAAAGAAATATTATTGACAAATTTCATTTTATATTAACATAATATTTTTACACAATTATATAAATCTACATATACAACTAATTATTTAGCAATATTAATATAAACATAATAATTACTATTGTATTAAATATGAGACATATCTCTAACATGGTCTCAAGAAACTTTTAGTGTAAGTAGTCTAGAATTATAGTCATGAAAGTGGTCAGAGCCAGTTATGTGCATGGTGATGCTGTGTGAGCTATGAAGCTTAGATTTATGAACTCTGTAATAAAGTAAGAATTCGTTATTGAAATAAACCTCTTCCCAAATGAAGCAACTAACCTTGAAATGGAAAGAACATTTCTGTGATTTTAGGGGCTGCATTATTTCCTTTTCTCTTTGTTTCTATGAAAATGGTTAACAAAAGAAAAGAGAGGTGTAGTGGCATTTCATTTGTATTTTAACAAATAAGACTTGCTTGAGGATTGGAGAGTAAAACAGCCTCACTGGTTAGCCTTACAGACCAGGTAATGGTAACACACACCTTTAAACCCAGTAGCCACACTAGTTGCCATAGAAACCAGGCAGTGCATGCCTTTAATCCCAGTGGTGTACACCTTTAATCCCAACACTAGAGAGGAATATAAAACAGGAAGACACAGGTTTCAGGATCAGTCTCCTTCTGAGATCCTTGGAGGTAGGATGTGCAATTTGGACTGAGGTAGAGTTAAAGCCAGTGGCTGACTGTTTTGCTTTTCTGACCATCAGGTTGAACCCCAATTTCTCTCTCTGATTCTGACACACGGAAATACACACCATGCTGATTCTGACACACAGATATGCGCACTGTGCCGATTCTGATGCACAGACAGGCACACCATGCTCATACATTTTTCTGGTAACACAAACACACTTTGATGTGACTACTGGCAAGATTTTTATTTTAGTTCAGATACTATTACTCAGGAATGGAAGTCTCTGTGTGCATAGCAGACCACATCTCTCTTCTCCACTATGCAATTACTAATTTTGTTATTATGTGATTCCCAAAATGAAAGTGATTACTCTAAAAATACTGTGTGCTACCCTTATACACAAATCCCCTGGCATTGAACTAAAAAACAGAACAGATTGCTATGATCCATTGTTGTAATGGCTTAGAGAAGGACTCCCAATTTTCCTTATTTATTTATTTTTTTCACTGTAGATTCATGTACTTAGCTTTGGGGTAAAGTAGGCTTGTGATCAATCCTGGGAAGCCTACTTATCCATTGCTGCCAGAAACTATGGAAGCATAATAAATTGCTCCACTAGGTGTGGGTGTAAGTGTGGCAGACATTACTGCAAATATGGCAAGAATTAGATTTACTGAAGCCCTGGAAGTTCCCTATGGAATTGCAAGCTGTGGGCTCATGGAGAGATTAATTTTTTTCTTGAATAATTAAGTAAAAACAATGAAAGATATAAAAGTGGGGGATACAGGGGCTCAACTAACTTTTTAAAATATCTAACAAACATGTACGAAACATAGGAAGTCTAATTCATAATTAGATGTCTTGAATGAATGTGCATGTATCTAAGACAAGGTTAATAAGCATAGGGCTCCTTATATTTTACCTGTCAAAGTATAAGGTGGCTTTCATTATTTTATTAAGAGGCTTTTAACTATACTAAATCAAAATGTTTTGTGTTGCTACCTGATCACGTATTAGAGGAGACAACAGGAGCTGACTTTCTTTAAAATGGCTTACTTGCAGGTCCCTGTCTCACAACATCATGCCAAGGTTTTTTCTTTTCTTTCTTTCTTAAATTTTATCTTTTTTGGTTTTTATTTATATCCCCCCTTTTATGCTATAAGTTCTTTTTATAAAGATCATGGCTTCTGTTTTGCTTGTTTGTTTGTTTAATAGGCTCCTGAGTGTGCAAACCAGTGTGTCTCTACATTTATCTCTGTTTCCTGTGCTTTTTCTTGGGCTCTTTTCCTTTCGTTTGTTTTGTTCTATTCCAGTGTGTTGGGTTTTGTTTTTTTTCTCATTTGAGTTTGGAGAAAAGAAAGGAAAAAGGGGGATGTTATAATTATATTACAATCTCAAAATATAAAAGAAAGATTTTTATAAGCAAAACAAAAGTTTTAAATAACTTTCAGTGTCTTGACTCTTTTTTCCTATAATACTGTTCTATTTAAAGGAACTAGAAAGGCAGTTTGGATGCTCACCTTACCAGACCTGGATGGAGGTGGGTGGTCCTTGGACTTCCCACAAGACAGGAAACCCTGATTGCTCTTTGGGCTGACGAGGGAGGGGTACTTGATTGGGGGAGGGGGAGGGAAATGGGAGGCAGGGTGGGGATGAGGCAGAAATCTTTAATAAGTAAATAAATTAAAAAAAAAGAATTCCTTAGATGATTACAGAAGAAGATATAGGAAAATAGAAAATGAAGCCAGAACCTTTTGAAGTATCAGAAAATTTGAAGCACTCAAAAGCAGCCTGATAGATCCTGACTGAAAAGTCAAAGTAACTAATTCAGAAAATCTCCAATGTCCAAAGCTTGGCAGCTAAATAAAATAATTTAATGTTAGATCAGAATCCAAAGTCTAGAATATATATACAAGTTTGTGTTGTTAAATAAATGCCTAAGGAGAAGACAAAGCTCCCAGCAAGAACATTTTGCATAACCTGCAGGGACATGCTCTACTCAGGAGAAGGAGCTTAGCTCCAAACTGCAGCTTCATTGAAGATGGTGCATTTGGTGGCTTGCCGCAGATTACAGAGAATAGAAGCAAGGTATATCCACTTGACAGTAAAGAAAGCCTAGCAAAGATGACCTTAACCAATGCCGAAGCACAACCAGAGCTAAGTGATTGAGGAGGGTATCACTGAGAATGGCCCTGAGAATCATATACACTTGGTAAAAAGTGGTGAAAAAGTCACATTGTTTCGGAAGATATGTAATCCTAGTCTAATAGTAAGGACTAGGAAAAGCAGTCTATCAGACAAACCTGGAAGGAAGCACATTAGTAAATTACCTAGCCTGCATTCTTAAACTCTATCACAGTTGTTGAGAGCAAGGGAAGGTTGAATATCACATCAGAGGAGGCTAAAGAGAGACAGAAGAACTAAGTGGAATGTGATCTCTAAGAATGTTAACATTAGCAGAGAACTGGCAACATCTAAATAAAGTGACAGATTTAGTTAACAGAAATACATCAGCGATGTAATGGTATACAGGAATTACCATGTGGATGTCCTGACATCAGAAGGTGCCATATAGAACAACTCTCTGAACTACCTATGCAATTTTTCCTTAATAAAGTATCCCCAAATCAGAAGCCTAAGTCAACTAGCTTTTTCCTCTAGCTACTATCTCTCCTTCCAATCTGACAAATACAGCATTATAATAATACTTTTATATTTTAAATTAATTTTAGAAGCACTTAACAGAAGCCATGACACTAGTTGAAATACACATTATAAATGCTTAAAATATTATTGAATTGTGTATGGATTATAATGCATCTCTAAAAGACTCTCTCCAAATCTTACTTTCAAAGATCACCAAAATAGTCTGTAAAATAGCTTTATTACAGAGAAGAGTAGGATTTATGCCAGAAGCAATAAGTTTGGCATAATAACTTCAGATTCACTGAAACACATTTTGAAAATTTACATTGCTTATTATTTAGCTGCTCTGTCTTTGAAATGGCAAATTTCAGGTTAATATATAAAGTATTAACAGCTCTTTAGACTATTTTCATCTACTTTTCTCCAAAAGCTATTGCACTGCAGCATACAAAGCACTATTCAAGGTTAAAAATAAGAAACAATGGGATAAGGATAAAACCTCTATATCACCAAGCAATACTAGAAGACGGAGCTGGAGAAATAATGCACAGAGCTGTCAGCCTAGCATCTGCGGGATCCTTCTCTGTGACTAACCAACTTGATAAACTGCAATTACATTTACAAGGAAAGGTCCCTATGGAGGAAAGGTATTGACCCCTTTAAAATGAAAACGTCCCAAGGCACTCTTTGAAAGCCATTTGTGGCCATCCTTAAATAATTAAAGTATGAGTCTAGCTCCTTTAACTACATAACTCTTGAATTTGGTTTTTGAGCAACAAAGTGTTTAAAGTAGATTAATATGTCTGTACCGAGGGCAAAACAAATAACTCAATAAAAGTAAAATGAACTATAATATAAAAAATTATACTGCTTCAAAATTTAAGTTCAATAGAATTGATTGGATAATGCTAAGATCTAAACTTTCTGCTCTGACAATTGAGTTTATAAGCAATCATTAAAATTTTTATTTCATGGGGCTGCAAAGAAAACTCAGTGACCCAGAGGACTTGCTGCTCTTGCAGACAACTGTGGTGTTCTCAGCACCCACATGGTGGCTCACAACCCATGGTAATTACAGTTCTGAGTATTTCAATGCTTTTTTCTGGCCTCCATGGCTACCAAGCATGTATATGCTATACATACATAGAAGCAAACACTCATACATACTCAATAAAAATAAGTAAACCCTTAAAATATTTTAATTAATTAATTTAGTGGTTTTTATAAAAATTACATGAGTACAGTTTTAAGAGTCACATAAATATTTAAGACAAAAAACAATGTTTTTGCCTGATTTTATTCTCCTTTCTAAAATTTCAAAACAACCAAATTCAATTATTTTAGAAGGTAAAATAATGTGTTGGTATATCAGCCTAAGTTTTTAATATATGAACACATATTGTATCATAAAATAAACATTCAATTTTCATATCAGGCAGATATTTAAGAGACTATGTTGCTGATGGAGAGTGTCTCTTTCAAGTACAAGTTATTTGGATTACAACAGAAGACAGCTACAATTTTGAAGCATAAAGCTTCCTTAGGAGCTGGCTCATCCACCTTCCTCTCATCCAGAGATGGTTGATGGAAGAGCCAGAACACAAGAGTTAGAGAGATGGAGCCTCCTTATTAGAAGCAAGAAAAAGTTTCTACTATCGAAGTGAGAGCATCTGCCTCTGGGGGCTGTAAGAAAAGATGGCTTTATTACCTCTTCACCCTTAAGAAAAAAAGCAAATAGCTCCACCAAGAAAGTAAAGGTACAGGTCTGGCACCTTAAAGCATGAAAACCGCATGCTGAGAAAATGGTAATATCTCTATGTGGCATGCCAATTTCCAGTATTCAGAAAGTCTCTGCCTTGCAGAAACATCAGAACACCCTACTTCTCCCAGTGCAGACTACATTACAAAAAGATGCACTGTTGTTACTTCTAAATTTAAATTTTTCAGTCATCTCTTGGCATGTCATTTTTTTACCCTATTCTAATTTGCATATTCTAAACATGTATAACTCCAAATTACTATATCAAACTTTTAGCTAGCCAGTATTCACAATTTACCATGGAAATGAAGATATTGAACAATATCATTACATTCTTTTCCCCTCGAATTTAGTATTATATTTATCACTAGGTCAAGCCCAATTTTATCTTCACTTGTACATGACTTCGCTTAAGCTAAACAGTCAAAATAAGGTTGAACAGACAAGTATAACCCTGAAACTCAGGCAGCCAGGAGGTGAGGGCAGAAAGATCAAGAGTTGCAGCATAGTGAAACCCTACCTCTCAAAAATACTGAGAGGGTAGAAAAATCAAACTAGTCTATCCATTTAGCCATCATGGAGAATTCCTCTGAGGAGATGGGATTTGCTCCAATCTCAGGAAGTGGTTCTGTAACTTGCAGTCGTTACCTTTCCTGTCTCAAATCTTCAATTTCAGATGTAGCTGATGTCGCTACATCATGGCTCTGATAACGACCTTGTCCTAGAATCATTCTCTGTCCTCTGCCTTATTCTTCCAAGTGCTACACAGAAACAAGGAGGCATTGTTTGTCAAAGGTAGTGAACTACAGTCCACATGCCACCGAATTAGCACTCAGCAGCCTTCCGATGACCAGACATGACAAGAAGTCATAAAAGCATCTTTGTATTTAGGATATTCTTCTCTCCCTTGATCATTCACCCACTCTTGAGTTTCTGCTCATCTCTGTCACGGGCTCTGCCCACAGGAACCCATTCTAAGGGGAGATTTCTCTGTAGTATTACACAGGATATGTCCTCTTCCCTTTCCTTGAATTGAAGTCAGTGTTTTAAGGATCCATTGTCTTTCAGGTCCCTTTCTCTCTTTCTGTAGACTACATAATTCACCTGTGTCCTAAGTAACTCTTTTCCTTGGAAGTTTGAAGATTTTCTACTATATTTTCTGGATTCCCTCTGTAGTATAATGATCACTGCCATTTTAATGCTTTATATTCATAGTGAATTGATTTCTCCCCTGAAAGCCTGCAAGATCATTTTATCATTATTCTGAAATATTATAGACATTAACACAGTCTTTGTATTCATACAGTCAGAAAATTGAAAAAAGTTCTAGAATCTTATATTACTATTATAAAAATTGTACTTAAATTATTGATTTTCTTTCCCCCATTTTCCCCCACTTTGGAACTGCTTTATGAAGGAATTCTTTTAATGGGCCTCATAGTTCACTTTGGTTTATTTTGTAGTGGTTATGTTTGTTTCTTTGTTTGTTTTGTAATGTTCTAGCATCTGAGATATTTCTTCAATTTTCCTCATATGTTTTTGCTGGCATTTAACATGTACCGCACATTTCTGTATTTTGAATAATAACTTTGTAAAATTAAATGTTGTTCATTACATTAATTACTTCTCTATTGCTATGATAAAATACTGTGACAAAAGCAAAAAAAAAAGAAGAAGAAATCATTTGCTATGTATTATGATTACTGAGAATAAAGTTCATGACGGTAGGAAAAGCATGACATGGTCAAAGGAGCCAAAAGCTGTCTGATAACATGCATTTTCACACACAGGAATCATAAACAAATCAAGAAATAGGGTAAGGCTACAAGCACCGAAAGCTGACCCTCAGGCTCTCTACCAAAGCTCCATGACCTGAGGGTTTCATTATCTCCTCATAGAATACCACTATTAGGAGAACAAGATCAAATACATGAACCTATGGGGACATTTCTCATTCAAGCCATCACACTGTGGTGTCATCTTCTCTCCTTTTCCATGTAATAGAAACTGTGGTACAGGTGGGTGTTTGTTTCATTTGTGTGGCTTTTGTTTCCTTCATGAAGTCACTTCCTCAAAATTGTTGTTACCATCAGCTTAATGTTAGACACTAGAAAACTTGTTGAGTTCCTCTTTTGAGCATGGCATTTTCTGTAATGTAAACATTCCTGGTCACTTTGCAAAGTCATTTTTCTCTTTAACGAATACAAGTATACAAAGCTCGTAAGGATACGTAAGAATTAAGTCTGTAGGAAGGAAGGAAAGGTGAGAATTTAGAAGAGCCAAACAGCTAGATCAGCTTTTACTTACTTCATTTCGTAAAAGAGAGGTGGTGTCTCCAGATCTGGATTGCTATGGTCAGAACACAAAACTTAGAGACACAATGACCAGAGTTCAGAAAAATACACATACATGATTCAAGCTGGGCTTTTGTAGTTAAGGATAACTGGGGTTTTTTAGGGAGTAAATGTGGAAGCTAGCATTTATCTGTAAACAAATTGTTTCTGAAACTACAAGGAAGGGTCTATTGTTTCTTTTTATCACCAGTGGTGTGTGGAGTAAGAGGCAGTTCCTTTCCTGGCTTCCATAAAGTTTGGGCTCAGTTTGACTAACACCAAAATCCTATTGTCTCATTTTATGCTATGCTGTCTCTGTAAAACATTGTAACAGCTTTCATAAATGGATGAATATATATTATAAATTCATCTCAAATAAGTTGTAAAATTTAGTTCATAGTACTTTGCTTGTGGGCTAAGATTAAATTGGTGTCAAAGGCTCAATAAAAATGGATACTAAAGTCAAAAGGATTAATGTAGCTATAGTGGCTGTCAGTTGCCAATCCTGTACCTGAATGACACGTAGACTTGAACATAAAATACATTTAATATCTTTTGTGATAACTCATGAATCTAGCCAAGACAATATGAACTTACTACATTTAAATCATGCAGTTGGGCCTCTGTATCTAGGGGTTCCACATCTGTTGATTCAGATAAAAATAATAGAAAGAAATGAATCTGTACTAAGTATGTAGAGATAGTTTCCTCCACAATGATACAGTATAAAAACTATTCAAATAGCACTTACAGTTTATGAGATACTGTAAGAAATCAAGATATGACTTAAAATAAAGAGCAATAAAGATTTAAGCTGTATCAAATATTACACCAATTTATCTAAGCTTTAGGATTCCTGCAGATTCTTCCATCTAGAGAGACTCCTAGACCCAATCCTTTATGGATGTCAGGGCACAGCTGTACCTAACTACATGAGAATTGTGGATATAATGTATTACAATCATAGATCCCTTTCCTTCTGGAGAGATTCTATGTGAAACTTCCAAGAATATTGCATTCTCTGTTAGAAGGCTTGAAATGCAAGCAATGCTGCCTAGCTCAGGAAGAGCGAGTTAGAGAAAGCTGGTGGTGTGCAGGAGACTATTCTCAAACACTGTCTGAAGAGTGACGTGGCTTTTGGATTGGCAATAAAAAAGGAATTAGTGGGTTTAGTCATTAGTCATTGATCTCAATGACAAGACAGCAACAATGTTGCCCACATAGGACATTTCAGGACAGTGAGGAAGTGAAATAGCGAGAGAACATCTCTGACTAGAGCCAGGGCATGTGAGCTCTTCAGGAAGAGAAGAGATCAAGGTGATTAAGTGAAATGGCCTGCAGGTGGATCCTTCTTAGTTTGGATTTCTATTGCTGTGAAGAGACACCATGACCACAGGAAAACATTTAATTGGGGCTGGCTTACAGTTCAGAGGTTTAGTCCATTATCTTCATGGCGAGAAAGATGGCAGTGTGCAGGCAAAAGTTCAGAATTGTCTCTGTCTGCGCTTCCTGCTTCCACCCTTGTTCTCTAGAAGCTCTTCTTCACTCAACAGCTACAGCATATTTTTAAGATGAGTAATACCATTTTGATCCTCTAAGCAAAACCTGCACCGCCCTAAAAAGAGCAAACTTCTAATAATGACCTGAGAAGCACACTGTGGATTGTGCTCACCTCCCCTGGTGTGAATCGCATCCTGAATGCCCCTCCTGTGTCCCTCAGGGTATATAGTCTTCTGAGCTTGCCTCTACTGCTTGTTTTGCCATCACATAGACACCATTTAGTCAGTGTAGATGTTTCTTTCAAATGAGCCTATAAGAAATGGTATGCCCAATTAATCCTCAATCATGTCTTATATTCTTTATTTGACTACCATCTGTCTTTATTTGAGAATGAAAAATGCCACAGCAGCAAAAATTTACACATTTACTCATTTATCATACTCCTAGAAGTGTATCTGATATATATAAGACATCCCCTATCAGAATCTTGTGACTTAGGAAGTCAAACATGGCTGTTCACCCCAGCCTACCTAAGTGAGTACATAAATAGGGTAAGTACTGATGTGTTGCCCTCAGTCTCATTATAGACACTCAGTCTTCTGCATATAACTCCTCTGAAGGTTTCAGAAGTCCACATATTACTATTTTTCACTCTAACCTTTAAGTAGGATTTTATAGAGATTCTGAATTTGAAAGGTTATGAAAGTCATATTAGGATATTTTTAAGACAGAAGAAAATGTGCTTTTATAAACTCACCTAGAAACTTGGCTCTGATACCAAATTAATGTAGGCACCATGTGAAATTCTGTGCCCCCCTTTCTTTTAGTTCTTAATATTTACTTGTAAGCCAGGTTTACATACAGCTCTTTAAAGTGTGTTGTGTCTGTGGAGGTGATTATATACATATTGATTCAGACATACATTGTAACATACTTTGGAAACATATGTTGTCTGCCTCACCAGGCTGAAAATTGAGAAGTACGGTGATAAGACTGCTCAAGAGCTCCAAGCCTGCCAGAAAACCTGCCTAGATTTGAATAACTCTTTCTCCATGCCTAGATTTGAATACTACCTTCCCCATGCCTAGATTTGAATGCCACCTTCCCCATCTTGCTTGCTTCATGATCTGGAAACAGAATCTCTTCAGGCTTTAGCTTCCGATCTGGGAAAAGTGGGTAATGGACTTATCAAATTAATAGGCTTATTATGAGATCTAAATTATGGGATGTCAGTAAATTTCTTAAAACAATATTTCACCAACATTGACCATATAGAAATGATAGATGCTAATACAAAAAAGTAAAACTCACATGTGTCATACCGTTGAACATTTCAAACGCTTACCAATATGAGAAAGAAGTGGTAATATTCCATTGCTTTTTTATTATAAAAAATTGACTAACTCTCTGTGTTCTCTCTCTCTCTCTCTCTCTCTCTCTCTCTCTCTCTCTCTCTCTCTCTCCATCTCTCCATCTCTCTCTCTCTCTGTACATGCAGAAGTCAGAACAGGACTGTGAGTGTCTATTTCTATAGCTCTCCACCTCACTGTCATGACGCCGGGTCTCTCACAAACGGGAAGTTTGTAATTTCAGTCAGGATGCCCAGCCAGGAAGCTCTTGGACCAAGAGCTAAGAGTCAATTTTTTTACATGGGTACTAAACTTCAATTTCACTTGCAGAGAAAGCACTCTTATCCACTGAGGGATCTCACTAGTCCCGTGACTGGATAATTTTCAATATCTTCTTTTGTAAGTAGTATAGATAAGTCCTTTATTTATAAGAAAAATCTGTAATATACAATTAGTTATTTACATATTGACTAAAGTTATTTCTCTAATTTTGAAATTATTGTTTTATACTACACAGAAGTTTAAAATTGTTATATTTACTTACCAATTTATACTTTAACTATTTTTAATTTATTTCTATATATTGTCTAGAATTTTGTGATGTGAGATTCTACACTAATCTCGTCTGAAGCTTGCTTGAGTAGGTGGTGATATTTGAGTATTTACTTTGAATTTCCCTAGAATCTATTGTTTCACCACCATTTATTTAAATTCCCATTGATACTTTCCTTTTTACATTATTTCCATGATATCGAATTTTTATGTGTAAAACTGCAAAGGTAACTCAGAAGTGTTTGATGCTCTTCCATAGGACTCAAGTTTGGTTCCCATCACCCATCGGGCCTCTCACAATTGCCTGTGACTCTAGCTCCAGGAGATAACACACCCTCTTCTAACCTTCACTTATATTTTACATACATGTGTGTATCCACAGACATACCACATAAAAACAAATAATTTAAAGTAAAGATTATAGGGGGCCAGGGTGTTTCCCAGCACTAAGTGGCTCACAGCCACCTGTAACTCCTGTCCCAAGGGATCTGGTGCCCTCTTGTGACCTCCACAGGGACCAGGCACAAAGGTGGTAAACAGACATACATGCAATCAAACCATTCATACAATAAAAGTAAGCAAATACATAAATCAAAAAATAAAGTTTAAACTTAAATGTATTAGATATGTATTTGTATATACTTAATACACATAATATTATCATTAAAACCTAAATACAAAAATACTAATTTTTATCAATGTTAAATACATATGCTTAAGTTAATAAATATGTGAGTTGATTTGACAGTGAGAACAAAAATTGCACTGATTTTTTTTCTGTGTGTGTTTTTATTTTATTTTTGGTCTGGCCAATTGAAACTAAACATTTTCCACACATAAACTCAATGAAAGGTAGAAAGCAATGTGGGAAAGTCTCCTGCAGTGTTTGCTGCTGCGGATGATCTCACAGCTCAAACAGCTTCATGTACCTAATGTGATTGTGCACGAACCTCAAACAAATATCTCCACTCCAATGAGCTGGAGAGGTACAGCACGACAAACAGAACAATTAGAGCTATATCAGAGTCAGCCAATTTCTGAAATCTAATCTTCTGTCACCATTTAACCTGTTTTACCTGTGTTGTTTTTAAAGCCTATGTTCTCTTTAACACAGAAGAGAATGTGGGATCTCTCATGAGTTACACACAGGCTTGCTGCTCATCACTTGCCCTCTCTGATTTTAATGAACATGATTTTTTTAACCCAAATGAATTTTAAGTATTATGTCTTGAAACTATCTCAAAGTAAGTATGCAAGTATGAATCTATGCCCTTCTGTTGGTGTAAAAGGCTGCTGACCACTTGTATAGGTGGAGGAGATGACTGCAGATAAACCGTTAAAAGCATGTCTAGGAATTTCTGGGAACTCAAGAAAGACATCAAGGCTAAGGCCAAAGATGCTTCTGAGGGGCTAGAGAGATGGCTCCAAGGTAAAGAGCACCGGCTTCTCATGCAGAAAACCTGGGTTCAGTTCTCAGTACCCACGTGGTGGTTCACAGTCATCTGTAACTCCAGACCTAGAAAATCTGATTTCATCTTTTTTGCATGCACCAGTATAGCATGCATACAGTGTGTATACCTTTAAAAAACAACCAAAACAGAACAAAAAACAGCAAAAAGTCCTTTTGGGACACTACAGAAACCTTGGTTGTAATGACAAAACGTTAGCAGTTCATTCATTGAACATTATCCATTTAAGTTCCTTTTGACAAATCCTTCCTAGCCAAATGTACTACAGCGAGATAAGTCTACCTTATACATTCTTCTTTATGACATGTAAAAACCAAACCTAAGCCAGGAACTTCTGGGTTCTATTTGTGTTGAATAATCTCGGTGTTTTTAGGATATTTATGCAGAGGAGTATGGGCTATTCATCTTTTTCTCTTTTTCTTTATAGTTTTATTTGAGCTTTGCAAAGACTTATGACTGATTTTTTGTAGTGATAAGAATTTTTAAAAGTACTTGGGGTACTGCTTCACTGAAATTCAATTTTATTATTTTTCAATATTTTTCAATTTAAATTTAATACATTCCTCCTCCAATTTCTCCCTGCAGCACTTTCCAGGTATCCTGGCTCAAATCCCTCTCATGTCTAGTTTCCGCTCTCCATTTGATAGAATCCTCCTTTAAGAATTATTGTCATACACACACACACACACACACACAAATACAACCTACTGAGTCCATTTTTCCTACTTGTGTGTATATGGTTTCAGGGATGACCACTCTTCATTGGACAGTCATTAAGAAATTTCATCTCTAGAAAAGCCTAATTCTTCTTTCCAGGAATTATTAGTTGCTTATTGTTCTTGGTCTAGGGGTACAACCCCATAAGGTTTCCCTCCTTCCTTGTTAATATGCCCTTAGATAATGCAATTGTTCCAGTCTTGTTTATGCACTCATTTCTACTCTTTTTGGTTGTGCTGGATAGTTTTATGTCACCTTGACATTTAATTTAAAAAATGCTAAATTCAATCACACTGAATCTTACAGAAAAGAAAGTGAAAAGTACACTTGAACGAATTGGCACAGGAGACCTTGCCCTAAATATAGCCCCAGTAGCACTGAGATAAACAACTAATAAATAGTACCTCCTGAAATTGAGAAGCTTCTGTAAAGCAAAGGATAAAGTCAACAAGACAAAACAACAGCCTACAGAATAGGAAAAGATCTTCACTAACCCCAAATCAGAAAGAGGTCTGATCTCCAAAATATACAAAGAACTCAAGAAATTTGATATCAAAAGAACAATTCAATAAAAAATGGGGTACAGACCTAAACAGAGAACTCTCAACAGACAAATCTCAAATGGCTGAAAGACACGTAAGGAAATGCTCAACATTCTTAGCCATTAGAGAAATGCAAATCCAAAAATCTCTGAAATTCCATCTTACACCTATAAGAATGGTCAAGATAAAAAAAACACTGATGATAGCTTATGATGAAGAGGATGTGGGCTAGGGGGAACACTCCTCCATTGCTGGTGGGAGTACAAACTTGTATAACCACTTTGGAAATCAGTATTGCAATTACTAAGAAAATTAGGAAACAATCTACCTGAAGACCCGAAAATACCACTTTTGGGTATATACCCAAGGTATTCTCAATAATAGCACAAGGACATGTGCTCAACTATGTTCATAGCAGCATTATTCACAATAACGAGAACCTGGAAACAACCTAGATACCTGTCAACCAAAGAATGGATAAAGACAATGTGGTACATTTTACACAATGGAGTACTACTCATTGGTAAAAAAATAATGACATCTTGAAATTTGTGGTCAAATGGGTGGGTCTAGAAAATGTCATACTGAGTGAGGTAATCCAGACCCAGAAGACAAATATCATATGTACAAGACAAGTATCATAAGTGGCTTTTAGACATAAAGCAAAGAAAAACCAGCCTACAAATCACAATCCCAGAGAACCTAGATGACTATGAGGACCCTAAGAGAGACATACATGGATCTAAATAGGAAGAAGAAAAATCCAAGATCTCCTGGGAGCATGGGAGTCATGCGAGAGCATAGAAGGGCAAAGGGGAGGGAGGGATGGAAGCAGAGAAAAATATATAACTCAATAAAAACAATAAAAATAGGAAACATGCATTCAAGCCAAAGTGTTTTTTTTTTTTTTAAAGAAAATTGCTCCATAAGATATGGCCATAGACAAGTCTGTAGAATACTTTCTTAGTTAGTGATTGATGGGGAGTGCCCAGCCCATTGTGGGTAATATCATCCTTTGAGCTGGTTGGTGGTCCTGTGTAGTAGGCGGACACTTGTTCCATTACTGGCTGCTCAGCCCCAAAATAATCACCCAGAAACCATATTATTTACAGTACTGTTTGGTAAGTAGCTTAACTGTATTTCTTCCTAACTCTTATATTTTAAATTAACCCATCTCTATTAATTTGTGTATCTCCACAATGCTGTGGCTTACCAGGTAAAGTTCCAAAGTCTATCTCGGGTGGGGCTACATGGCTTCTCTTGACTCCGCCTCCTTTCTCCCAGTATTCAGTTTTGTTTTCCCCACCTAGTTCTACTCTTTTGCCCTATCACAGGTTAAGACAGTTTCTTTATTAACCAATGGTATTCACAGCCTACAGAGAGGAATCCCAAATCAGTCCTGGGTTCAAGGCAGCAAGTCATGATGGACAAACCAGTCAGCAGCACTCCTCCAGGGCTTCTGCATCAGCTTCTGCCTCCAGATTCCTGCCTTGTTTGAGTTCCTGTCATGATGCCCTTTGATAATGAATTGTGATGTAGAAACATAAGCCAAATAAACCCTTCCTTTTCGTACTCTTTGGTCATGATAGTTCATCCCAGCAATAGTAACCCTAACAAAGACACTGATTTTCTGACTCTTACAACCTTCCTGCCTGCTTTTCTATGATGCTCCCTGAGCCATATATGCAGGAAAATGAAAACAAAAAAAATTTAGGTAAATGGATGGACCTAGAAAATATTGTATTGAGTGAGGTAACCATGACTGAGAAAAAATGCTTCATAGTCATTTTCATTTGTGTCTCCTAGCTTCAAAATCTCAGATGTAAGTTTACAACATGGAGTACCCACGCAAACCAGGAAAGTATAAAATGGCTATAGGTGTGTGGAGGATGGGGATTTGGCTTGAGAGAGAAATTGTAGAATAGATAGAGGTGATATGAAGGAAAATTGAAAATGGAGATGGGGACTCAATAGAGGATCAGGGTGGGGAAGTCAATATAGATAGAGATTATTTGATACAGCCTCAAGGAATTATATTACATATATATATATATATATATATATATATATATATATATATATATATATATATTGGATTTTCGGGACAGGGTTTCTCCATAGCTTTTTGGTTCCTGTCCTGGAACTAGCTCTTGTAGACCAGGCTGGCCTCGAACTCACAGAGATTCGCCTGCCTTTTAGTATATTTAACTAAAATTGTATATATGGGAGTGAAGCCACTTGAGATGATAGTGCTCTCCATAAGAACCGTAGACTAACAAACATCCCAGTAGCAGTCATAAGCAACCTTCTTTCTAATGGTTGTTCAGAGGAGTCCAAATGATTCCCAAACAATATAGATTATTCATGTAACTCTTGCTTCTCTCTCAGGAGTTGAAGGTGGCCTCTTACTGATGGAGTTGTGGCACTTTAGGACACAAGACTCTAAGGATTCAAGCTGGTTCTGAAACAAAAGCAACTTTCCTGTAGTCTAGCCTTCAGGGTACCAGAAAATATGATGCAAGCTGCCAAGAGAGGAAAGAGATTTAACAGACCTACCCAGCTGCAATACCTGTGAACCATGAAAATGAACAACAATGCAAGGTACCCTTAAAGATGTGGTGATAGGGAACCTCTGTTAGCCAATGATCTTTAAGAGGTTGGTCAGGTTAAGGCATGACCTTTTGGGTACCCAGAGAAAACCACTGGCCTACCCAGGGATCGCTCTCTCTCTGTGGCTTTTGTGCTATACAACTGAGGTTGGACTAGAGGGTTGGGGCAAAAATTATGTAGGCCCAGAGATCTCCTTTAAAAAAAGTAAAATAAAAATGACAGAAAAGCAAATGGGATAATAAGTAGTTTAGTGTGAACTTATTCACACTAATAATAATAATAATGAGTAATAGAGTGAATACTTGTGAGCTGTTATTTATGGACAATTTACATTTGTATAGTTTCTTGTATACTAATACAATTTCAAGTTATATTTGTTATTTCTGTTTACAATATTTGTACACCTATGCAAAATTATTTTGTCAGATTGTATGCATGCATGTTTCTACCTTTGTTTAAGACATTTTGTACACTGATACAATTTTTAGGATATATTTATCATTATCATATTGCATTACACATGTCTACCTCTGATCAAGATACTTACACATTGTTTACATTTTGAGGTCATTGTCCTCATTTACTGAACAGTTGTTTACAGATTATTTAATATTCTGATATGAATTCTTAGTCTTTAAGTTATACAGGTATTAAGTATTATAGGACAATAGTCACTCATATTTGTTATACATATAGTCAGAATAATTAGATTCTATATATATGTTGTATTCTGCATAGATAGGTTATCTTCAACCACATCAAGGATCTATAGAACATGGCATCTAAATGACTTAGGGTTCTGTTGACATGAGACACAATTGCTCCTAACAGCACCAATCTATTCCTGAGAGAATGTTAAGCTCCTGGGACTAGTGTGGACCTATGAAAAGGACCTACATATCTCCATCAACCATTTTGTAAGACCAGAGTAAGTCTTTACTTGAATCTAACTCATCTCTTTATCCCAACAAATAAATGTACTGATAACCAATCATCAAAGAAGCCTTGATTTTAGCAATGGACACAATGCAGAGATCAATGGATTGTGGGGAGTCTAGTTCCAAAAAACTCATCTATATCACAGCTCCTTCACCTGTAATAAATCTTTTAAGCAAGAATAGACTCCATATTTTAAAAACTAGAGAATATGCTTTATAATATAAATATATATTATATAAATGGAAAATAGTATTCAACTTAGTGACCAGGAATACATATTATCAAAATGAATATATCATTCACAATCTCTTACTAAAGCAGACACTTTACTACAGTCCAGAGCAAGCTAAGGACAGCAATGCAGGTTTTCTACATATCATCATCAGCTGTTAAAAGAACTAGATCAAGAATTTTGTTGTAGCACTTTGATTGTCTCAGGTTTCACATTGAGTTATTTGATTTATTTGATTTTGTGCAGGGTTATAGACATGGGTAGAATTTCCTACTTCTATATATGGACATTCAGTTTTCCTGACACCACTTATGGAAGATACCGTCTTTCTTCAAGTTTGTATTTTCGGCATCTTTGTCAAATATCATATGTATGATAGGTAGTTTTGTGGCCACTTGACAAACAAAAACGAAGAGAACTTTAGCTAAGAAAATTACTTCATAAGACCTAGCTGTATGGTGTAGGAGGTGCTTCTGTTCATGTGTTAATGTGTGTTCTGTTCAATATGTTCTTTCATTGGTTAATGAATAAAAAAAACTGCCTTGGCCTTTTGATAGAGCAGAACTTTGGTAGGTGGAGAAAACAGAACTGAATGCTGGGAATAAAAGGGTGGAGTCAGAAAAGCCATGGATCCTCCTCCTGAGATGGAAGCCAGTTAGAATTTTCGGTTAGCCTCTGCCACGTGACAATACACAGATTAATGAAGATGAGTTAAACTAAGATGTAAGAGTTAGCCAATAAGAAGTTAGAGCTAATGGCCAAGCACTGTTTAAATTAATACAGTTTCTGTGTGACTATTTCAGGTATGAGCTAGACAGGCAGCTGGGACAAACAAGCAGTCTCTCAATTCAACAGCTGTAGGACATTTTTTGATGAGAACTTGATGTGGGAAGGTGCAGCTTATTGCGGGTATTGCTATCCCTGGGCTGGTGTTCCTGGGTTTTATAAGAAAGCAGGATGAGCAAGCCACAGGGAGCAGAACTCCTCCATGACCTCTGCATCAGCTCCCGTCTCAGTGTTCCTGCCCTTTTTGAGTTCCTATCCTGACTTCCTTCTACCTGTGTGGTAGAAACATATGTCAAATAAACTCTTTCCTTCTTAAGTGCCTTTGGTCATGGTGTTTTATCATAGCAATAGTAACCATAATACCAGGTGGCTATAATATTTGTACACTCATATTTAGATCTTCTATTGACCTATATGTCTGGTTTTATATTAGTTCCATGATGATTTTATTACCACAGTTCTAATTATACTATAACTCTGGTATGGTAAATCTGCCAGCATTGTTCTTTATCCACAAGGCTTTTTTGACTATATGCAAGCCATTAGTGTTTCCCTATGAACTTGATTTTTTTTTACCTATTCAGGAGATGGTTGATCGGCATTGCACTGAAAATGTAAATTGATTTTGGTAGAATGAACATTTCATAATAGAGCTTTAGTTTTGGTATTGATTTTAAGGCATTTGTGAATGGGAGTATGTCCATGATCTTTCTCATAATTCTTTTAATTGAAATATATATATCAATATATATGAAAGGTGCTGATTTTTATAAGTTAATTTGTACTCTGGTAATTAGATAAAAGTGTTGATCATTTCCAGAAGTTTTCTGGTAAAATTTTTGAGATATTTTATGTATACTATCATATCATCTATGAAAAGGAATAATTTGACACTTTTCTTTTCCAATTTTATCTCTTTTATTTCCTTTTTGGTCCAACATAATGACAACATCAATTGGCACGCCAATGTGTACAGGGCAACATGATTCCACCTCTAGATGAAGAGTAACAGAGGGAGAATCAGCTTCCTGCAAGCATGATCTCCTTCTTAAATATTCAATACCAAATGGTCAGCTCTAGACACAAGTACATGTTAGCGGTGCTAAGTGGAATTACATTAAACATGTAAAAATAATAATCAAAGAAGAGATTATAATTTTGAGAGAGAGTGTGGGCAAAACAGGGAGAGTTGGAGAAAGATGAGAGGCCAGGAATGATGATGATGTACTGCTCATATATAAATTTCTCAAAAATAAAATTGTTTTAATGCCATAAAGCTTCTTCTGAGTACAGTTATACTTAGATACAAAGTAAAAATACAATGAGATTTCTAGATGAATAGGTACTGTGAGAGAGATATTTTCCTAGACCATATCAATCAAGTATTTTATATTCCCAGAACGAATGGAGGCAAAATATCAATCATGCCCAACCTTTAAAGAACTAGTTATTAAGGCTTATTTCCAGATACCAAATTATCTGTCACTGAGATGCATTCCAAATTTAAATAGCTTACATTTGAGTATCTGTCATCTCTTAAATTTATCACTGTGCCCAGAAGACTTTCTAGATTGTGAATATACTTTGTTTATTTCAATGAGGCACTAATTGTCAGAGTAATTAAAATAGCAAGTTTAAGAGAATACTATTCATAATGTCTGATATTTTACATCAGACTCAAAAGAAAACCCAAGAGGCAGAACCTTATAATGCAATTTAACTCATCATCAGTGATTCTGTGTCTCAGAAAAGGCAAAGAATGTATATTAACTAACCAAGATCCAGTTAGTTGTCACAAATCTTACTGACTACTCAGTCCAGGACACAGTTCCTGATTCCTGCTTACTGGTCACAGAAAAAAAAAATTAGTTACAAAGCTGAAAAGGCTGATAAAGTGAATATAACCCCAGAACTTGTGATACTTACCAATTTTTTAAGCCTCAACAAGTGAACAAAGCTTAGCAAGGTTGAGTAAGCAAACCATCCACAAGTCTCGGGAAGCTCCTAAACCCAACCAAATTCACAAAGTCCAGTCTCCTAAAAGCAGTTACAAAGAGACATGTGGACCTGTTAATATGGCTATAAGTCTCAAGTTGTTCCTGGAATGCCATTTTCATGAATTAACTAGACTGAGGAGAAGTTTACTGTTATTTAGCCAAAAGTATAAAAGTATCATTAAACACTACACCATGAAAGAGGAACTTTTTCTCAGAAATACAAATGCAAAGTGTTCAAATCCCAGATTTTAAAACAAAAAAAAATCAAAGACACACTAAAGAAAGATACTATTTCTCAATTTCAATACTGTTGTACAACCTTAGTAACCACTGGAAAAATATTTTTCTTTCTGTTGATCTTTTGGCATAAACACTTTTCAGAATGCCAAGGTTATAAATTTTTGAGTCTGCCTAACATACTGCAGTAAATATGACCAATATTTTATCATTCTGATACATCATTTTACAGCAGTCTCTCAGAAGCAATTTTGTTTTATGATACACTAAAAAAAAAGATGACAAGACATATCCTAGACATTGAATACATTGAGTGAATTTGAGAATAGATGATTTGGGAAGTTCTTTGTATATGTGTTGCTTTTATTGGCTAATGAATAAGGAAGTGGCCTTGGCCTGTCATAGGTCATAGTAGAGCCAGTCTGGAAAAACTAAACTGAATGCTGGGAGAAAGAAGGCAGAGTGGCAAGACACCAAGTAGCTGCCACCAGAGACAGGGGAAACAGAACCTTACCGGTAAGCCACAGCCATGTGGTAATAAGCAGATTAATGGAGATGGGTTAGTTTATGATGTAAGATCTAGCTAATGAGAAACTAGAGCCAATAAACCAAGCAGTGATTTAATTAATATAGCTTCTGTGTGATCATTTCATCATCTTGGCAGCCAGCAATGAACAAGCAGCCCCCCAATACAAATTGGCTTGTCAACATGTGCCAACTAAATCCATTTAAAACATGAGTGAGTTTGGGAAGGAGTGAGTTCTAGATGCAAAAAGACAGAGTTTAACACAGTGTCTTGCTCTGTTTGCTACTGGCATGCCACAGCTCCCTTAAGAGAGTTCTTCCTGATTCAGTGGTAGCAAAGAAAAGAAAAGAAAAAAAATGCATGCTGTTTTGAAATGGTGGCTTCCTGGTCCATGCTGCCAGCACGAACTCTGGCTCTTTCATGAAACTGAGCATTTAAATAGGGTTTGTGAGAAGCATGTTATGAATTGCTTAATGATGACACAGAGTACCTGGAGCTGGGGCAGTGTGCATGACTAAGTACGCCTCGGCCATGTTGAACTGGGTGGAGCCAACAGGCAAGACCACAGAGTTGGTCCTAGCCATGATTGTTTTGAAAAAAAAAATAAAAGCAAACAAACAAAAAACCATTTCTGGTCTAGAATGATTACAAATAGAGAATAATTACAAATTCAAATAAAAAATGTATGTAGCTTTAAAAATTGTATGTATGCTTGGAGGAAAGAGGAAAAAGAATACAGAGAGTTAAAGAAAGAATGTTTTAATAAAATAAAACAAAGCCTTTAAAGAGACAGAGTACAGACAGTCATATATTAAAGGAGTAAAGATAATAAAATAAATATTAAACTTGTAGAAAAAGTAATAGAATAAGAAAAATAAGCCACATAAAGATAGAAAATGCAGAGAGTCTGGATTATGTATATTATTGTGTTTTCTTTGAATTTTTTGACTGTGAAGGAACTAAATACAGAGAGACATTTCATTGCAAGGGCTGCTAAGCTAAACCAACAGATATACAACAAAGGTATCTTGTCTTCAAAACTTGAGTCTAAGAATATGTTGCTTTAGAAAAGAGGTTCTTCTTTTGTTTCCACAGAGGATGAGAATCTGTGGAATCCTTCCAGACTAATGTGGTTTAATGGACAAAGACCCCTTGAAAGGTCACCATAAACACCCTCCAAAATTACTTCACCCAACAAAAAGCAGGAAGCAGTTAGAAGAGAATTATGCCCAAATTCCCTAAATGTTTGTTTACATTCAAAGGAGATATGATATAGATGTGAATAACTTGAATTGGTATGAATCTTGATTTATTGATACAAATTTAAGGTAAATTTTATTATTTGTATATTTCTGCTCTTGGTTTAGGTGTTATATTTGTGCAGCTTATTTAAAAATGTAATGTGTAATTAAGTAATATAGGTTAATAGAGAGTCATCTGTAATAGTCAAGCTTGTAGTAATGTTAGTTAGAATTTCTAGATGTACAGAGATGTATTTCAGATGGATAGATATTCTTCGGGTTTTTCAAAGACTACAGAGTATGGCACTTAAAATGTTTTAAGAATTTAGGACTTTTCATGACATGAGACACATCTGCCCCTGGCAGCACCAATTACTTCAAAAGGAAGATGGGCATTGAAGAGGTTCCTTATGGAGTTTATTAGCCATTTAAGCAAGAAACTGCTCTTTTGTGGACTGCTTGATGAACTGGACATTCAGGACCCACAGAAAAAAATGACTATTAAAGTTGCCTAAAGGAGGTGAGACAATTCCTCAGAGTTCCAGATTCATGAAAGAGTCTGCCTAACGTTCTGATGGACATAGAAGAAAGTGACTGACACACTGTCAATATAGGCAGAACTATCTCTGATTTCTCCTACTTCAGGGGAAAGTCTTCCGAATACTATGGGCCTATAGACTGAAGATGGATGCTCCAACGATAGAGAAGAACTTTGAGTGATTGTCCAGGCAGAAACTGAATTAATGATTGTTGAGGAGAAATTATAGGAGGCACATGTGGATAGGGTAAATCTAAATATTAGTTGTATTCTAGTCCTATTGCCTTCCAGAATTTCTCCTACAGAAATTTTAATGCAGAGGGATGACATTATCTTAGAATGGATCTTTTTACCACATTAAGCAAGTAAAAAATTAAAAACTTATGTAAAAAATTCTCTGAATTAATTAAAAAGGTAAATTGATACTTCATCAGTTAGCAGGTATAGACCTAACAGAGATTATAGTGCCTTTTACTGCTGGAGAAATAAAAAAGTTATGCAAGACAATGAACCCTGGTAAAGGGCTTGTGCTAATTTTTGGGAAAAATTAATAACAATTATCCCAAAAGCAATAGACTTAACCTTATAAAGAGAACTTCTTGGATTCTTCCACAAATTGTACATGACGCACCAATAACTGGAGCCCATACATTTTATACTGATGCAAATATATCAGGGAAGGCAGGTTACAAATCAGAAGAATTAAGTAAGGTGGAACATAACCATTATAATTCTGTCCAGAAGGCAGAATTATATGCTATTTTTATGGTACTAAGGGATTTTAAAGAACCTCTCAATATTGTTACTGATTCACAATATGTAGAAAGAGTTGTCTTGCATGTTGAAACCACTGAATATATACCAGATGATATGGAATTGACTTCATCATTCATCCAGGTGCTAGACATAATCAGGAAAAGGCTTTGTCCTCTATACACAAGGTCTGCCAGATCCTCTAGCAAAAGGTAATGCAGAAATTGATCAATTATTGATCAGAAGCATGTTGCAGGCCTCTGAATTTCATAAAAAATATCATGTCAATAGCAAAAGTTTAAGGAAAGAGTTTTATATTACATGGCAACAAGCTAAGAAGATTATGAAGAGATGTCCTACTTGTTCTTTCTATAACTAAACACCATTGCCTGCAGGTAGTAACCCAAAGGGTACTCAAAAAAATGAAATCTGGCAGATGGATGTGTTCCACCTTGCAGAATTTGTTAAATTAAAATATGTACACCACACCATAGACACATACTTAGGTTTTTAGTGGGCAACTGCCTTGAGCTCAGAAAAGGCTGATTTAGTAATCACACATTTATTAGAAGTTATGGCCATCATGAGCATTCCTGCACAAATTAAGACAGACAATGGTCTGGCATATGTTTCTGAGAAAATGAAACAGTTTTTTACTTATTATAATATAAAGCATATTACAGGTATACCAAATAATCCTACAGGTAAGGCAGTTATAGAAAGGCCAAATCATACTATAAAGGATATGCTGAACAAACAGAAAGTGATGGAAAATACCCACAGAAATGGTTGCATAATGTTTTATTAACATTGAATTTTCTTAAAGCTAATGAGAAAGGAACAACAGCAGCAGAGAGGCATTGGATAATTGAAAAAATTTCTGAATTGAATCAACCAATGTATTTCAAGGATGTGTTGACCTCACAATGGAAATCAGAGATGTGCTACACTGGGGAAGGGGTTTTGCTTTTGTTTGTACAGAAGAAGAAAAACTATGGATACCATCAAAATTAATAAACATTTTGTTTGAAAAAGAGAAACCTCTTGAAAAAGAGAAATGACAAGTCATCCACAGGGGTGACAATCATCCAGGTGGTAAGAAAACCTCATAAGGGTTGGGTCAGGGTTATCCTCTTGTCTTTACAGGAAAATACACATCTTCAAAAATTCAAGAGACCCTGAATGTTTGAATGCTGACAGAAGGGAAAATAACTATCCACTAAGGATCATCTAGAAAAAGAAATACAAGTGATGAGTTTAGGTAATTAATATATATATATATATATGATATGGAATTGACTTCATTATTCATTAAGGTGCAAGACATAATCAGGAAAAGGCTTTGTCCTATGCATAACATACATCTGATCCCTCTGAAAATGGTCTGTTGGTTATGCTAGGCCTTAGCCTAAGTTGGTTGCTTCAACATTGCAAATGAGACTTTGAGTTATTGCTCAGGTAGCTAATTGTTTCTGTCATATGTTGCTTGCTTTGGAAGCTGCTTGATTGTACTTCCTGCCTGCTCAAGTAATATTATCTCCCTTCTCAGACCTTCGACTGCGTTGAAGATTAGATAGTTGTAGTTACTGTACTCTTAGGATCTAGCCAAGCCATTTCCTATACAAGACTTAGACTCCTTAGGATAGAATGTTTATTAAAACATTTAGCATACATTCTTTGCTTAATATTGTTTAATCTGGTTGTAATTCTAATTATACTTGATATTTGTTCCTAGTGTATATAGTTTTGAATTGGGTTTGGAACTGTCTTATTTAAACAAAAGTGGGAGATGCTATGGGAGCACATTCTGCTCCTTCAGTCAATACCATTTAAGATACCAGCCCAATTGGGTGTGGTCTCTTATATTGTAAGTGCAGGTGTAAAGTGTGTTCTTGCTCTCTTGCTTCCGGCTTTTGCTTCCAGCTGCTAGACTCTGTTCCTGTTCATGCAGAGGACTGTTATCTAGGACAGTGATCTGTAAGTTTCCCTTAAATAGCCCTTTATTATTCACAATTCTGAACTGGTGTGTAATTATTTTGTGACTTCTGCTTTCAAGTGATTAATAGATTAACATTAATATTTATATTCAGTTGGTTAATAAAAAACATTTTTCCCTCATGAACAATTTATATTTATTTGCTGAAAACTTTGGTTAAATTCACTTCAAACACTGAGAAGCTATAGTCTGTCATGTGGAGCCATTGTTTCCCAATAGTTGTACATGATTCATGAAGAGTCCTTGGAACTCAACTTCAGGCTGAGACACCAATTCCAGGCAAATCATGATAGGTAGACTTGTTCCTTCTGGTCCCTCAGAGGCAAGGAAATACTCCTTGTTCTTATATGTGAGCTTTATAAGTTTCCTGGTATATATGTGTCTTAATGAAGACATGCTTGGAAAAAAAGTGTACCTTTTGGGTTAGGGTGGAGATGGAAGCCCTGCAGTACCACAGAAGAATATAAACCAAAGAGATTATTGGTGGCCATCTTGGCATACCAGTAATAAAATTCTTAATGTAAATGTCTGTTTACTGAGCAAAGATTTTTTTTCTTGATGGTATTTTCTTGCCTTGAAAACATTTATCTATTGTTTCTATGTGTGTGCATGTAGCTCCATAAACATACATGTATCACATGCATTGCAGGTGTCAACAGATGCCCGAAGAAGATGTTGAAGACCTGGAAACTGGAGTCACTGTCATAGTAGGTTGAGAGCTGCCAATGCAGCAGTAGGAACTGAATCTGGTACTTTACAAGAACATCAAATTGTCGTAAATGCTGAGCCATCTCTCCCATCCCATAACGATATTTTCTTGTTACTTATAATGCCATCACAAAACTCTGATCAAGATAGTTTAATATCACCAAAGTCTTGGTACTCACCATGAGAAACATTTGACACAGAATAGAGAATTACAAAATTATATTTGTCAAATATTCTTGTGGATAAGTATATTTTGCTTATTTACACACCCTTAAGAGAGTCCATCTCCTATTGCTGTATTTTAGAATATAATAATTATTTAATTTTAACAGTTTCTTTCCAGTATTTTACTGGCATGTAAAATATTAATTCAAAATATGTGTTTATTCAAATGGATAAAATTCCAATAGGTATTTTTTGTCATGGCGTAAATGAAGGCAGACAGAAATTACTTTTTTTTAATTTTTAACAATTCCTTTTATTTATTTATTTGTTTGTTTTTTTTTTATTGAGAAAAAGAAAAGAAAAAAAGTTTCCGCCTCCTCCCGGCCTCCCATTTCCCTCCCCCTCGTCCCACCCTTCTCCCCCTCCCCCCCCTCCTCTCCCCCTCCCTCTCCAGTCCAAAGAGCAGTCAGGGTTCCCTGTCCTGTGGAAAGTCCAAGGCCCTCCCCCCTCTGTCCATGTCTAGGAAGGTGAACATCCAAGGTGGCTAGGCTCCCACAAAGCCCAAACTTGAAGTAGGATCAAAACCCTGGGCCATTGTCCTTGGCTTCTCATCAGCCCCCATTGTTCGCCATGTTCAGAGAGTCTGGTTTTATCCCATGCTTCTTCCGTCACAGTCCAGCTGGCCTTGGTGAGCTCCCAATAGATCAGTCACACTGTCTCAGTGGTTGGGTGCACCCCTCGTGGTCCTGACTTCCTTGCTCATGTTCTCCCTCCTTCCGCTCCTCATTGGGAACTTGGGAGCTCAGTCCGGTGCTCCAGTGTGGGTCTCTGTGACTATCTCCATCCATCACCAGCTGAAGGTTCTTCTTATTTAGCTTCTTTATATATACTCCGTGACCGTTATTTATGGCTAGAAACCAATTATGAGTGAGTACATCCCATATTCCTCTCTTTGGGTCTGGGATACCTCACTCAGGATAGTGTTTTCTATTTCCATCCATTTACATGCAAAATTCGAGAAGTCATTGTTTTTTACCGCAGCGTAGTACTCTAATGTGTATATATTCCACACTTTCTTCATCCATTCTTCCATTGAAGGGCATCTAGGTTGTTTCCAGGTTCTGGCTATTACAAATAATACTGCTATGAACATAGTTGAACAAATGCTTTTGTCATGTGATAGGGCATCTCTTGGGTATATTCCCAAGAGTGGTATTGCTGGGTCCAGGGGTAGGTTGATCCCGAATTTCCTGAGAAACCGAAACACTGATTTCCAAAGTGGTTGCACGAGATTGCATTCCCACCAGCAATGGATGAGGGTACCCCTTCCACCACAGCCTCTCCAGCAAAGGCTATCATTGGTGTTTTTGATTTTAGCCATTCTGACAGGTGTAAGATGATATCTCAAAGTTGATTTGATTTGCATCTCCCTAATCGCTAAGGAGGTTGAGCATGACCTTAAGTGTCTTTTGGCCATTTGAACTTCTTCTGTTGAGAATTCTCTGTTCAGTTCAGTACCCCATTTTTTAATTGGGTTAATTAGCATTTTGAAGTCTAGTTTCTTGAGTTCTCTATAAATTTTGGAGATCAGACCTTTGTCTGTTGCGGGGTTGGTGAAGATCTTCTCCCAGTCAGTGGGTTGCCTTTTTGTCTTAGTGACAGTGTCCTTTGCTTTACAGAAGCTTCTCAGTTTTAGTAGGTCCCATTTATTCAATGTTGCCCTTAATGTCTGTGCTGCTGGGGTTATGCTTAGAAAGCGATCTCCTGTGCCCATTTCTTGTAGGGTGCTTCCCACTTTCTCTTCTATCAGGTTCAGTGTGCTCGGACTAATATTGAGGTCCTTGATCCATTTGGACTTGAGTTTTGTGCAAGGTGATAGATATGGGTCTATTTTCATTCTTCTACAGGTTGATATCCAGTTGTGCCAGCACCATTTGTTGAAGATGCTTTCTTTCCTCCATTGTATACTTTTAGCTCCTTTATCGAAAATGAGGTGATCATAGGTTTGTGGGTTAAAATTTGGGTCTTCTATTCGATTCCATTGATCGACTTCTCTGTTTTTATGCCAGTACCACACTGTTTTCATTACTGTAGCTCTGTAATAGAGTTTGAAGTCGGGGACGGTAATGCCACCAGAAGATCCTTTATTGTATAGGATTGTTTTGGCTATCCTGGGTTTTTTGTTTTTCCATATAAAGTTGATTATTGTCCTTTCAAGATCTGTGAAGAATTTTGCTGGGATCTTGATGGGGATTGCATTGAATCTATAAATTGCCTTTGGTAGAATTGCCATTTTTACTATGTTGATCCTCCCAATCCAAGAGCAAGGGACGTCCTTCCATGTTCTGGTATTCTCTTCAATTTCTTTCTTCAATGCCTTAAAGTTCTTGTCAAATAGGTCTTTTACTTCCTTGGTTAGAGTTACCCCAAGATATTTTATGCTGTTTGTGGCTATCGTGAAAGGTGAAGTTTCTCTGATTTCCCTCTCTGCTTCCATATCCTTTGTGTATAAGAGGGCGACTGATTTTTTGGAGTTGATCTTGTATCCTGCCACATTACTAAAGGTGTTTATCAGCTGTAGGAGTTCTTTGGTGGAGTTTTGGGGGTCGCTTATGTACACTATCATATCATCTGCAAATAACGAAAGTTTAACTTCTTCTTTTCCAATTCTAATCCCCTTGATCCCCTTATGTTGTCTTATTGCTATTGCTAGAACTTCAAGCACTATATTGAAGAGATATGGCGAGAGTGGACAGCCTTGTCGTGTTCCTGAGTTTAGTGGGATGGCTTTGAGTTTCTCTCCGTTTAATTTGATGTTAGCTGTCCGCTTGCTGTATATAGCTTTTATTATATTTAGGTATGACCCTTGTATCCCTAATCTCTCCAAGACTTTTATCATAAAGGGATGTTGAATTTTGTCAAATGCTTTTTCAGCATCTAATGAAATGATCATATGGTTTTTTTCTTTCAGTTTATTTATATGATGAATTACATTGATAGATTTTCGTATGTTGAACCAGCCCTGCATCTCTGGGATAAAGCCTACTTGATCATAATGGATAATTTTTCTAATGTGTTCTTGGATTCGGTTTGCCAGTATTTTGTTGAGGATTTTTACGACAATGTTCATGAGTGAGATTGGCCTGTAATTCTCTTTCCTGGTAGAGTCTTTGTGTGGTTTTGGTATCAGAGTAACTGTAGCTTCATAAAAGGAATTTGGTAATGACTCTTCTGTTTCTATATTGTGAAATACATTAAGGAGTATAGGTATTAGGTCTTCTTGGAAGTTCTGGTAGAATTCCGCATTGAAGCCATCTGGACCTGGGCTCTTTTTGGTAGGGAGGTTTTTGATAACAAATTCTAATTCTTCACGACTAACAGGTCTATTTAGATTGTTCAGCTGGTCCTGGTTTAACTTCGGTAAATGGTATTTATCTAAAAAAGTGTCCATTTCTTTTACATTTTCCAGTTTTGTGGCATACAGGCTTTTGTAGTAAGATCTAATGATTCTCTGAATTTCCTCTGTGTCTGTGGTTATGTCCCCCTTTTCATTTCTGATCTTATTAATTTGCATATTCTCTCTCTGCCGTTTAATTAGTTTGGATAGAGGTTTATCAGTCTTGTTGATTTTCTCCAGGAACCAGCTTTTTGTTTCATTGATTCTTTGGATTGTTTTCTGCGTTTCTATTTTGTTGATTTCAGCCCTCAGTTTGATTATTTCCAGTCTTCTTCTCCTCCTAGGTGAGTCTGCTTCTTTTTTTTCTAGAGCTTTCAGGTGGGCTGTTAAGTCTCCAATGTGTGCTTTCTCTGTTTTCTTTAAGTGGGCACTTAGTGCTATGAACTTTCCTCTTAGGACTGCTTTCATTGTATCCCATAAGTTTGAATATGTTGTTTCTTTATTTTCATTGAATTCCAGGAAGACTTTAATTTCTTTCTTTATTTCTTCCTTAATCCAGGTGTGGTTCAGTAGTTGACTGTTCAGTTTCCATGCATTTGTAGGCTTTCTGGAAGTAGCCTTGTTGTTGAATTCTAACTTTAGTCCATGGTGATCTGATAAGACACGAGTGGTTACTAATATTTTTTTGTAATTGTGGATGTTTGCTTTGTTACCGACTATGTGGTCAATTTTCGAGAAGGTTCCATGAGCTGCAGAGAAGAAGGTATATTCTTTCCTATTTGGGTGCAATGTTCTATAGATGTCTGTTAAGTCCATTTGCTTCATTACCTCCATTAATTCTCTTGTTTCTCTGTTAGGTTTCTCAGACAGAAATTATAATAATTTATTCAGCTTTAATTGGCTAAAGACTTACAGAACCCATGGTTCCAGCAGAGAACAGGAAAGCAAAAGGGGTGGGGGAGAGCACACCAGCAATATTTATTAGTAAAAAATATCCTCAGGCGACCCCACTCTACAAGCAAGGTGATTGGCTGGGGCTACCCCTACAATTTTTGAGATTACTTAAACCAAGATGGAAGAGACTTCCAATTTTAACTTTAATGTGAATAGAGAACATAACTATCATTCCTTTCACCACCAACAAAAAAAGCCAGATAAACTAAAGTCAGTGACTTTTTAAAAACTATTAGAGAACAAAACTCAGACCCAACAAGATCCAGATATCACTGGGAGATCAGAGATAGATTTTCCCTCCGAAACATAAACTTGTAACTCTGACAAAATGTCCTTTCCTATAAAAAAGTTTCTTGAACCACACACAAAAAAAACTTTGATTAATTTTTATAGGCTAATTAGCTTTTGAAATAGGACAAACAAAATGTGAAAATTTTATGATTTGGAAATGAATATAAATGAAGCATCTTTATTCACTACAGCATGATTATTCCAGTTTATTCTCTGTTACAATAAGACAATGATCAAAAGCAACATGGAGAGGAAAGGGCTTCTTACATTTTATCTGTTATAGTCCATCATCAAGGGAAGCCAGAACAGAAACTTAGACAAAAACCTGAAATCAGAACAGAAACAAAAACAACATACTGGCTCCCTTCCAGAGTCATGTTTACCTACATTTCTTATACTACGCAAACACATCTATCTAGGAATATTACTACCCACAGGTCGCTGAGTTATCCTATATAAATTAGTAATCAAAAAATTCCCCAAAAACATGGCTACATGCCAATTCAATTAAGGTTCTCTACTCTTAAGGTGTAAAATTGACAACTAAGATTAGATATCACATAGTTTATTTAATAAAAACCTTTAAAATCTACAAAATCTATATGTAACTAATACATAGAAAGATTAAAGTTATAGGAGATAAGGTCAACATTGATAATTCAATTAATTACTTGACTTTTAAACACCAACACTACTAATTAAATTTTTTTCAGTTTGTTTGTTTGTTTGTTTTTGTGGTGGGGGTGGTTGGTTTTATTTTTTTAATTTATTTATTTATTAAAGATTTCTGCCTCCTCCCCGCCACCGCCTCCCATTTTCCTCCCCCTCCTCCTATCAAGTCCCCCTCCCTCGTCAGCCCAAAGAGCAATCAGGGTTCCCTGACCTGTGGGAAGTCCAAGGACCACCCACCTCCATCCAGGTCTAGTAAGGTGAGCATCCAAACTGCCTAGGCTCCCACAAAGCCAGTACGTGCAATAGAATCAAAAACCCATTGCCTTTGTTCTTGAGTTCTCAGTAGTCCTCATTGTCTGCTATGTTCAGCGAGTCGGTTTTATCCCATGTTTTTTCAGACCCGGGCCAGCTGGCCTTGGTGAGTTCCCGATAGAACATCCCCATTGGGAATATACCCAAGAGATGCCCTATCATACAACAAAAGTATATGCTCAACTATGTTCATAGCAGCATTGTTTGTAATAGCCAGAACCTGGAAACAACCGAGATGCCCTTCAATGGAAGAATGGATGAAGAAAGTATGGAATATATACATATTAGAGTACTACTCAGCAGTAAAAAACAATGACTTCTTGAATTTTGCATATAAATGGACAGAAATAGAAAACACTATCCTGAGTGAGGTAAGCCAGACCCAAAAAGAGGAACATGGGATGTACTCACTCATATTTGGTTTCTAGCCATAAAGGACATTGAGCCTATAATTCGTGATCCTAGAGAAGCTAAATAAGAAGGTGAACGCAAAGAAAAACATATAGTCACCCTCCTGAATATTAATCTTCATCAGGCGATGAAAGGAGACAGAGACCCACATTGGAGCACCGGACTGAAATCTCAATGTCCAAATCAGGAGCAGATGGAGAGAGAGCATGATCAAGGAACTCAGGACCGCGAGGGGTGCACCCACACACTGAGATAATTAAAATTTTAAATTAAAAAATGTTACATCAAAACTGAGGCAACTTCGTATAAATATTTTAAATATGCCCTTGATCATACAGAAAACTGAAAAACATTTGTAAAAGAAATAAAATATAAAAAAGCACACTACAATTCACAATCACAGAGAACCTAAACAACAAAGAGGACCCAAAGAGAAACATACATGAATCTAATCTACATGGGAAGTAGAGAAAGACAAGATCTCCTGAGTAAGTTGGGAGCATTGGTACCATGGGAGAGGGTAGAAGGGGAGGGGAGAGAAAGGGAGAGAATTGAAGAAAAATACATACCCCAATAAAAACAAAAAAAGAAGAAGAAAGCAAAGAAATAAAAAGTGTAAATAAGCTCAGAACTGTTCTTTATTCATAAACTAGAAAGCCCAATATTTTAAAAATATTTCCCCTAAACCTTGAAATAACTGACACAGAAAAAAACTTTCTGAACAGAACTATTAGCACAGGCACTAAGATCAACAACTAATAAATAGGACCTCATGAAATTGAGAAGCTTCTGCATGGCAAAATACACCATCAATCAGACAATGTAGCAGCCTAGAAAATGTGACAAGATTTTGCCAACTACACATCTGATAGAGAACTAACATGCAAAATACAAACAATTCAAGAAAATCTATACCTAGTAAGCAAACAACGCAATTAAAAATGGAGTACAGAGATCTAAAGAGGGAATTTTCAAAGGAGGAGCACAAATGGCTGGAAACACTTGAAATGCTCACCATTCCCAACCACAGGAGATGCAAGTCAAAACTACTTTGAGATTTAATTTAGCACGTGCCGTAAAGGAGAAGATGAACAAAACATGTGATAGCTTATGCTGGCATAGATGTGAAGTAAGAACACTCATTCATTGCTGGTGGGACTACAAACTTGCATAACTACTCTGTAAATCAGTGTGGGGGTTGCTCAGAAAGATGGAAATCAATCTTCAAGATCCAACTGGACCACTCTTGGACATATACCCAAAGGATGCTTCATCCTACCACAGAGACACTTGCTAAGCCATGTTTATTGCTGCTCTATTTACTCATAATAGCTAGAAATTTGAAACAATGTTAGATATCCCTCAACAGACTACTAGGTAAAGAAAATGCAGTATTTGTACATATGGAATATTAGTCAGTCAATAATAAAGAAAATAATGGCATCATGAAATTTGCAGGCAAATGGATGGATGGAACTAGAAAAAGAATCCTGAGTGAGATAGTCCAGAAAGATAAATATGGTATGCTTATATGTGAATATTACCTGTTAATTCAATGATAGCCAAGCCACAATCTTTAACAACCTATAGAACAAGAGAGGGTAGGTATAAAGGACTAGAGGGAACAGATAAACCTTATAAGAGAGAAAGAGATGTCAAGGCAGTGCCTGCATAGAACCTTCTCCCCTATTTGCCAGTGTCTTAGATACAGAAGCATACACTTCATGCTGACAAAGGAGAAACATAAACACCAAGCCAACAGCAAACCTCTTGATCTACGATGGGGCAGTACCAATAAGATATGCTAGGGCAATGGTGAGATTAGCCATCGTCAGAGAAGCTTCTTCCTACAGCTGGAAACAAATATAGAGACTCACAGACCGACATTTAAGAGAGTGAAAAAATTTAGAGTGCTCAATCCTATATAGAATGTCTCTCCTTTCAATCCCTGCCCCAAGAGCTCAAGGAACTCTATGGAAGAGGAAGCAGATGAGTGTAAAAGCCAGAGGTGATGGGCGACACTAAGAAAAAAGGCCCTCTAAATCAACAGAGCAAAGCTCACATGAACTCACAAAGAGTGAGGTAGTATGACCAGGGCCTGGAAGAGCCCGCATCAGGTCCTCTGCATACTCGTTATGACTTCCAGTTTATTGATTTATATGATTCCTGAGTATGTGAATAAGTGGGGTCTCTGATTCCCCAAGATCCACTCCCTCCAAATTTCCCTTCAGAAGAGAGCAGGCCTCTAAGAGACAACAATCAGACATGATGAAGCAGGATACAATAAGACAAGGCAAAAGCCATCATATTGAGGCTGGACAAGGCAACCCAATATGAGGAAAAGAGCAAACGAATGAGTCAGAAACACATGCACTCCCTGTCTTAGGAGTTCCACAAAAAAAAGCTAACAGTCCTAACATACATGTGGAGAACCTGAGAACCTGGTGGAGACCGATGCAGGCTCTGTGCCTACCGCTTCAGTCTCTTGAGCTCATGTGAGCCCTGCTTGGCTGATTCAGTGGGCCATGTTTTCCTGGTGTCCCTCATCCCTTCGGAGTCCTACAGTCTTTCCTCCTGATCTTCCATGGGGATCCCTGAACTCTGAGTGGATAGAGGCCCCCAATTTAGATTCTCTTTGTATAATATCTGACTATGGGTCTCTACACCTGCTCCCATCTGAAGCTAAAGGAAGCCTCTCTAATGACTGGACTAGGCACCATCTATGATCCATGAGGACAGCAGAATATCATTAGGAGTTATTTCATTCCTTTTTTTGCCAGTCTTGTTTGATTCTACTCTATTTCTCTGAGCTATTCAGTATCCAGTTCCTGTCCATTCAGGCAGTGTAGGGCAAAGGTTCTCTATCTCGGCATGGGCCTAAAGTTAAACTAGATACTGGTTATTCACTCCCACAAGTTCTGAGCCACCATTGCCCCAATATCTCTTGCAGGCAGGACAGGTTGTAGGTCGAAGGTTTCGTAGCTGGATTGGTGTTCAGGTTTCTCTTTCCATAGCCTGCATAGTATCATCTCCCACCAAAAGACTAGACCATGGGGTGAAGGCCCAAAGCAGGCACCAGTTTGACCTTTCTATGACAATGAACTGTGTCTTTTCAGCAAATGACATCAAAACAAATAGATATTCACATACAAAAAAAAAGGTGGGGAAGTGAGAGGGAGAAGAAGAGGGGATAAACTGTGGTTAGTACATAAAATAAATAAACTTTTTAAAAAAGAAATGAAGATAGAAAGACTACACCTTACAGAACATATTTCTAAAATGATGTGTCTGATAAAAAGAAAGACTGATAGGCAAAGTAAAAGAGAACATTTAAAACTCAAAGTAAGTCAAACAACTCAATGAAGAGCCAGGAAGATGGCTCATCAGGTAAAAATGTTTGCCTTGAGAGCCTGGTTTAATTCCAGGAATCCATGGTAGAAAGAGAGAACTGACTGTGACTGAGAGACCTAGGCCGAACCAAACACTACTGGAGGGGGAAAATGTCAGTGGAGGGTTGCTCGACAATATTCTGCTATACTCACAGACTGATGTACAGCCCAGTTGTCATCAGAGAGGCTTCATCCAGCAACTGATGGAAGAAGATGCAGACCCACAGTCAAACATATGGCAGACTTCAGGGAATCCTGCAGAAGAGGAAGAGAAGGGATTGTAGGAGCCAGAGGGGTCAGGACACCAAAGAAGAACCAACTAACCTGGGCTTAGAGGGTCTCACAGAGACTGAACCGACAACCAGGGAGCCTGCATGAGACTGACCTAGGCATTCTGCGTATATGTGTAGCATGATCCTTTTGTAGGACTCCTAACAGGGAGAACAGATGCTATCTCTGACTCTTTTAATAGCTTTTGGGTCCCTATTTCTCTTACTGGCTCACCTTGTCCAGCCTTAATACAAGGGAGCATATTTAGTCTTACTGTAACTTAATATGCCATGTTTTATTGATGCCCATAGAAGTACTGCCCTTTCCTAAACAAAAACAGAGAAGGAGTGGATTGGGGGTGGGAGCAGAGTGAAGGTGGAAGGAGGAACTGGGAGGAGAGTAGGGAGGGGAAACTGCATCCAGCCGGGGTGAAAAATAAAATGTTGTTCTCTGACCTCCGCACACCTTCCCTGAGAACAACTTACCAATTTGTTGATATGCTAATACCAAACACATAGGTCGTGGTATTCAACATTGATTGTCATTACTGAAATCAAATTCAAAGAGTTGCTGGCATATTACTATTAAAATCACCAGTCAATGATGGCAACTTCTAAAGGACACACAGAGCATCAAAGACTCAATTATTCATTGTCAATAGAAATATACATGGTAGGGCCACGTTAAAGATCATTTCAAAGTTTTGAAATTCAAAGGAAACCACAATAAACACCCTGCCCTTTGGTGAGTAAAACTTGGCTTCAGCTTCAAGGTGTTTGCAATTTCTAAGGCCTCTAGTGGCTCAGGGCCTTGGTCTCATGAGCTACAAAACAAAAGTAGCAATGAAGGGTGACTTTTCTAAAGGGGTTTTTAGTTCAGAAAGAAATATTAAAGTCAGGAAATTCACTGATTAAACAGAGCAAGTGGTGCTCCCAGAAGGGAGATCCCCAAAAATGGGCTGTCAAAAACACTAGAATTCTTGAGTAATGGGGGTGAGACCTAAAGGGAGTTCATCTGAGTTGTTTTTCCAGAGGATTTTAGTAAAACCTTATGGATGAAACTGGACAGCAACTTCCATAAATTCTGTTGGGATTTGTTAATGATCTGGGTTTTTCATGGATTAAACAAATCAGTGAGTTCCACATTCTGTATATGTTCTCCTGGACCAACCAGGATAATGTGGCTACACATTATTCTTGTGCTATTCACCCAATTAATTGATGGCCATGCATGAATTCTTCCTCTGTAGCTATTGACCTTGACTGTCTGTTGGCCACTAGACCTGGTCCACATGACTAGCCACCAACCTTGCAGGTATTTCTGGTTTCTGACTTTGATGGTTTATTAATTTTGTCTCTCTTTGTTCTCACATTGATATGACCAGCTTGTAGTCTTACCATAGGCTTTCTGCCTTTACTGTCTATGGAATGTTAACTCTCACCACAGTACTAAGATGCAGTCATAATGCTGGGCACTTTGCATTTAGCACTGTCTGCGCAGCAGCCCAGAATATGTAGAAGGTTTGCAGGGACCATTTTTAGCTACAGTTAGGAATATATTCAAGGACACAGTACCTTGTATCTCCCAGGGGGTCTTTGTAGTGGGCGTGAAGCCTTCAGACACTGTTATTTTCCAAGAGTCCTGTCCTTTGTCTTTTTCTCATCTACTTGGTTATTTCAAGCCATTTACCTACCATCCTTGTTCCTGGACTCATTATTTTAATCCTGACATTCCTTTTAATCTTACTATACTTTTATATAAATCTTAATGTAGATATATAGAGAGGTAGATACATATCCCTAATCAAGCTCTTGAAATTCAGTCCAACTATAACGGTTTTAGCTTTTTGCCTAGTCTATTTAAATATATTTCCACATAAAACATGCACTCAATATTTATAGAAACTCTTATCTAGATGCTTTTAAATAGGTGAATGAGCAAATAACATGTAGTATATCTATATAGTATCATATTACTCAGTAAAAGAAAGTATTTGAGGTTGACTATAGTGGCCTTTAATTTCAACACCAGGCAAATCTCTGTGCGTTTGAAGTATGCTTGTTCTACATAGTGAAAGTCTGTCTGTAAAAATGAAGAAGAAATGATTTATCAATTCAGGTAAATAAAAAGAGGGAATCTTAAATTTATCTTTCTATGAATTAAGTAACTTTTAAAAGGTGTGATTCATTTTTTGTATTATTCTGGAGAAAAAGAAAACAAAATAAAAATATGGCTAAGAGATTAATAATTACAGCAGTTTGAATAGATCATTTTTGTGACATTCTACTTGCAGATATGTGACATTAAACATCCATCAAAAGCATACAATTTTACATCATAAAGTGTGACCCATAATAGATGATAACTCAAAAAATCCTCATAGGATATTCAGAGAGTGCAGCCGGAAAAGCAGAGTGTTTGGGCATAAAACTGCTCTAGGGGTAAGTTTTATAGGTAATATACATGCTTGCCAAGGCTGATCATAATTAATATAGTGAACTTGCTGTTTCTGTATAGCACACTCTACCTCTGTGAGTACCTGTTTGGCAGCTTCTGTAAGCTATAGAGTGGAATTTGGATCACTGCTTCTTTTAAGAATTTCACTTAGTGGCTCAAGGTCTCCTGTAGGATATTTTAAATAAGGTTTTAACCATTGTATGTCTTATTAAAATTTTGTAAGCTATCTTTCTAATCCAAGTTGCAAATCTGTCTAGATATGGAAAACTGGGGAAAAAAGAAAGCATATTCAACAAATGGTTCTGACATAACTAAACATGTAGAAGCAGGAAATCACATCCACAGCTATCGCCATGCACAAAATTCAAGTTTAAATGACACAAAAACCTCAACATAAAACCAACTACATTGAACCTCATAGAAGAGAAAGTGAGAAGTACACTTGAATGCATTGGCTTAGGCGACTACTTACTAAAAATAACCCCAGCAGCGCAGACACTGAGAGAAACAATTAATAAATGGGACCTCCTAAAATTGAAAAGCTTCTGTAAAGCAAAGGACATGGTCAACAAGACAAAACAGCAGCCTACAGAATGGGAAAAGATCTTCACCAAACCCACATCAGACAGAGGACTGATCTACAAAATATACAAAGACCTCAAGAAACTGGTCATCAAAAGAACAAATAACCCAATAAAAAAGAATCTAAAATGGTTGAAAAACACTCAAGGAAATTTTTAATATCCTTAGTCATCAGAGAAATGTAAATCAAAACAGCTCTGAGAATCCATCTTACACCTTTAAGAAAGGCCAAGATCAAAACCACTGATGACAACTTATGCTGAAAAAGATGTGGGGTAAAGGGAACACTCCTGCATTGCTGGTGGCAGTGTAAGCTGGTACAACCCCTTTGGATGTCAATTGTGGTGCTTTCTTAGAAAATTTGGAAAACAACCTACCTCAAGACCCAGCAATACCACTCTTGGGCATATATCCAAAAGATGCTCAATTATACCACAAGAACATATCATGTGTTCAGCTATATTCATAGCAGCATTATGTGTCATAGCCAGAACCTGAAAACAACCTAAATGCCCCTTGACTGAAGAATGGATAAGGAAAATGTGGTACATTTACACAATGAAGTACTACACAGTGGAAAATAATAACATCTTGAAATTTGCGGACAAATCAATGGATCTAGAAAACATCATATTGAGTGAGGCAACAGAGACCCAGAAAGACAAATACAATATATATTCACTCATAAGTGATTGTTACATAAAGCAAAGAAAAACCAGCCTACAATTTACAACCCCAGAGAACCTAGACAGCAAAGAGGGAATCAAAGGGACACAAGTTGGAAAAGAAGACATCTAACTCTCACTATTTGTTGATGATATGACAGTTGATATGACAGATGATAAGTAACCCCAAAACTACCAAGGAACTTTTACAACTCATAAATACCTTCAGTAATGTAACAGGATACAGGATTAACTTAAAAAAATCAGTAACACTCCTTTACACAGATGATAAATGGGCTGAAAAAGAAATAAGAAACATCACCCTTCACAATAAACATAAATAGCATAAAATATCTTGTAGTAACTCCAAACAAACAAATGGAAGACCCATATGACAAGAACTCCAAACCTTTGAAGAAAGAAATTAAAGAAAACACTGAAAAAAGGAATGATTTCCCATGCTTTTAGGTAAGCAGAATTCACATAGTGAAAATGGCAATCTTACCAAAAGCAATCTACAGATTCAATGCAATGCCCAGCAAAATTCTTTGTAGACCTTGAAAGAACAATATTCAACTTCATACAGAAAAACAAAAAACCAGGATAGGCAAAACAATCCTGTATAATACAGGAACTTCTGGAGACAGCACAATCCCTGACTTCAAACTATACTACAGAGCAACAGTACTGAAAACAGCCTGGTATTGACATAAAAACAAACAGGAGGACCGATGGAACCAAATTGAAGACCTGATTATCAATTCACACACCTGTGAGCACCTTGGGTTGTAATAGATTAGTCATTTTGAGAAGATTTTTGATGTGGATTCTAGAATACCAAGCAAATCTTGACATAAAACAATATCTTGTAAATAGAAAAACATGCTGTTTCAATTTCAGAGGTACCAGTTTGGACCTAATGTGTAAACTTTTACATCTTCCTGACATTGCTGCTATGCCACCAATACACAAGCCATGCATTTTAAATACTATCTAATTTCTTACAAAGTACTCATCTTTGGTGTGAATATTATCTCCAAGAGTCTAATTCACTTTGTCTTTCTTTCTAATCACATATTTTCACCATTTCTCTCTAGGGTTTTTAAATGGGGGTAAGAAGAATCCCACCCCACCTAAGGTTGCTACCAGGCAAGTAGTTCTCCTGAGGTGTTGGGTGCTAGCAAAACAAGGACATTTGAAAAATTCAAGTTGTTCCATGAAAGAGATACAGCCAAATACTAAAGATATTCTGAGTTTTGTGAGATTGTTAAATCGGTCATAGATCAGAGTCAGAAGGCAGTAGCTTGTTTTCTTATGTGTCTACATCCATAAGGCATGTACCAGACCATAGCACTGGAGTTTTCCAGCCAAAAATCAGATCAGAAGATCAGTGTAGAGGACATGAGTTCCCCTATAAAATAAATCTATGACTGAAGCTATTGGCATATCCTTCAGGTCATGCACATGTTTCTTCAGCCATAAGCCTTCTCTAAGAGCCTGTTCTTTAGCTTTATTCTTGTGTGCTTCTCCAGAGTGCCATTACACAGACTACATTCTCTACTATCTTCCAGACACAAAAATTTCTACTATAAACTTTACTCTAGTTCTTATGTGGCTCTGATAGGATATTTGGTCTTACTTGCTTTATAATTCAGTGCAGTGTGAGTTAGATGACTTGACTCGTGTCCACCATAATCTACAGGAAGAAAACAGTAATTAGAATAATCTAAAGTGCAAGTTATTGCTTTTACATATATCTCTTGTGGTGATTAAACTATAGCCAGAGATCAAAGGTTTTATGATTTTTACATCATTAATGGTTTTAGAGGAAGTTTCTCAGAAAGAAGCCACTCCTTTGGATAAGAGGATAATAGTTACAATATGTTAATCCTCAAGGTAAAAATTATGTGCTCCTAGATTCACTTTGGACCTCTCTCTGAAATTGCATGCATTGGTCCAATCATGACAATGCAGTGTGCTACATATCCTGCACGGGCAGACTGAGAACAAAAGAGACAATAATACCTAGGTATATCTTAATTCCACAAAATTTATAACTCCTGACTGACCATTAGATAATATATTTCTGCCAAATTTACTCCTGTAAGGCTTTGTAAACATGATTTATAAATCAAAATGCCAAAATATTCATGCTTAGCTCCTCAACCATAAAAAGTAAATAAATGATATAAAATGTTAGGAGGTAAGAATGCGGATATCTAGCAAATAAAAAATAATCAGGATTCACTGGGGATGTTCAGGCCACTCCAGTTAGAGAAGAAGTTAGGCTAAATAAGATCTTTGCCTATCCCACCTTTCCTCCAAATCCAATCCCCAGTCCACACCCAACTATATAGCAGAACACTGGCTGCAGTCTCCTCCCATTCTTTCTGCCCCCATCTTTAGGGAATCATCAAGATCTCCTTTCCATTCACACCATTATCTCATCGCCCATCTCTAGTAGAAATTCCTTGGGAACTCTGTAACCAAGTCAACCAGAGAAGCATGTAGGCCAGTGAAACAGTTAGGTGAGTTTCAGATCGTCAGTATCTCTCTTGTCCTTCAAATCTAGTACCCCGGTCTCATCCCCAGCTCTGTAGCAGAACACCTGTTGGATCATCTCCTCACTCTCTGTCTCATTCTCATGAAACTAAGCAGATCCTAATAGAACATTCTGCTTTTCTCCCTGCTGTGGAAAACCCTCAGCATTCCCCTAATCCCAGTCCATCCCTATTCCTGTGTCAGCTACCAATACCTAGACACACATTTTACCCAGAAGCTCCAGTGACCACACTTGACAGGATCCCAGAAGAATTTCCTAACAGGCAGCACACAGATACCACACCATCCAAAGAGCCAGAGAGGACAAGAGAAATCAAGAAACTAAACATCCACCCAACAAAGTTAAGACTAGATATCAGCACCTAGAATTACAATCATTCTTAGTTGCCAGCATAAAAACACAACCAATATGTCAGAATAATATGTCTCCACTAAGCCCCACCCTGAGAATTCAACAAGACTGAGGCATAATACAAATGTCTTAAAATAGCCTTTATGACAATGATAAGGGTCCTTTAAGAAGAAATTAATAAATCCCTTAAAGAAATCTATGTAAAGAAAAACAGTGGAAAAAAGTGAATGAGATAGTTCAAGACTTGAAGGTGCAAATAGAATTAATAAAGAAAATCCAAACTCAGGGAAATCTGGCAATGAAAAATTTAGAAAGAATAGGAACCATAACAGAAAGACAATTATCACATGCACTCACTCATAGGTGGTTTTTAAACATAAAGAAAAGAAAGCCAGACTACAAACCACAATCCCAGAGAACTTAGACAACAGTGCGAAGAGAGACTTGCATAGATCTAATATACATGGGAAGTAGAAAGTAGAAAAAGACAAGATCTCCTGAGTAAATTGGGAGCATGGGGACCTTGTGGGGGGACTGAAGGGGAGAGGGGAGAGGCATTGAGGGGAGCATAGAAAAAAAAGAAAGTGGTTTAGCATGCAGTACTAAAACTAGTTTCTAAAAAAGGGAAAAAAAGACATTTCTATATCCTCATAGATTAAAAGAATCCAAGAATCCTAGAGTCCCAAGAGCCACAAAAAAAAATTAACTTTAAGAGGTCCTAGAATAGCAGCAACAAAAATTACATACTTGGTGGAAATTAATATTTAACTATAAATTTTGTCTTTAAAAATTGTTAGGACAGTAAATAATGGAGAAGGGGGTTCTTGGAATATTAAAAGCGGTGTCAATCTTTCATGTCCTACAGGAAAAAAAAGTAATGTCGGACAACTCTTATGTAGACTTTAAGGGAAAATATTGTTTGTTATACTTGTAAGTTAAAAGAATGTAATGCTAACATCTAAAAGATACAACCTAAAGCATCCAAACGAGCACTGAGCTGAACTCCTGGAGTCCAGTTGAAGAGAGGGAGAAGGGAGTATATGAGCCAGGGAGGTCAAGATCATGACAGCAAAAGCCACAGAGACTGCTGACCTGAGCTTGTGGGAGCTCACAGACTCTGGATGGACATCGAGAGGGAACCAATATGGGACTAACCCAGGCCTTCTGCATCTGGGTGACACTGTCCCCGATGTATGAGCTGGTTCACTGAAACCTGTTCCCAATGGTGGGATGCCTTGTTCAACCTTGATGCAGTGGCCAGGAGCTTGGCCCTGCCTCAATTTGATATGCATACTTTGTTAACTTTGTTAATTTCCAAGAAAGACCTTACTCTGTCTAAATGGAGACAGAGGAAGAATGGATGGGAAGCAAGGTAGAAGGACGTGGGGGAAGGGAACAGGAAGAAAAGAGAGAAGGGAGACTGTGGTTGGTATGCAAAATAAAATTAAAAAGTAACATTAATGCAGTATTTCTTGTTAGGGTTATTTAGAAAAAAAACATTTATTTTTGAAAGGGAAAAAGTCAAACCTATTAACTGAGTCTCATTATTCTCTTTCCAATTAGTGACAGTCAAAATAACTCATTTTTAATTATTAAATTGGAACATCGTTGAGTAGCAATGTTACACACACACATGAGCACACACATACACACACACACACATGCTCACTTTTGAGAGTTCCTCTAGATTTTTGTAAATATTATCAAATAATTATGTTTTTGAGCCCAGTGCGTTCTTTTCAATCATCTGCCCATTCTTCATCTTTCATATCTTCTAGCTACTGAGTCTGTGAGGGCTGCTGTGTTTTAATGTTTATACACAAATACACATTAGCCTCCTTTGCCTGTTAGATGCTATATTACTTATAGATTTAAGGCATATATATTTTTGTTTCAAGTACAGGGCTTTCTTCATAATGAATGCCTCTTTTCTCTTCTGGGGTGCTAATAACAGCAACACCAACACTAGATGTGGGATGTACACTAAAAAGCCCAGAGCACTCAATGAACTTCTCTCTATATATGAGCAAGAACTACCATCAGGATGATTCCTTGCCTTGGCTCTACATGAATTGCACCCTGTGGGAATGAATATACATAAAATCTTTTTTAAAAATGGGAGCAAATTTGCCTACAAATTATGCATGTGGGTTGTATAATGTTTCAACATACCTTAAATTCATCATTATAGGTTTGGATATCTTTTCACAATAATTTACTTAGAAAAATACATTCAAATTTTCATATCCTTGGGTAATGTGATTCATGTCAAAAAAAGGATTACTAATTCCCTTAATGATTCATTTTATACTAAACTCCACAGAATATAGAAGTGTAGAAGAGGGTATCATTTGACAATAAATGTCAAAAACATGTTTTATCTAAATAGCTCAACATACAGAACTGACAAAATTTAGTTAGAGATAATTTATACCCTTCAGTGGACAAAGTAATCTATGGTTTGCCTCAAATTGCTTTTGTCTATAAAATAAACTCAATTTGCTTGAGCACATGAAGCACGAATTTAAAGCAATATTTCATAAATCTCTGTCACCAAAGATTAAAGTAACCTTTAATTTTCAAATGCTGCCACCAGCCTGTGCACTTCAGGTTGCCAGGGTTTAAAAACTGAGTTAGACTACAGAAGCTGATTTCCAACCTTACCTGCTAGTAAAGGCAAGATTTCTAATAAAATAAGAGAGATAAGTCATTATTAAGTGTCCCTAAAGAGCTCGTCTCTTCACTAATATGGTTCTAAATTCTTGCTTGTGTGAGCAGAACTGCTTTAATGGAACACTGGGGAGGAGGCATTTAAGCTGTGTCCACAGATATCTGTCATGGTAACTTCACTTTGTAAATTCCACACTACATTCCCATCTGTGCATAAGGTCAAGAAGATGCATAAGGTTCCCCAGCCCTGACTTGTAAAAACACACATAGTCAGTGGAGCCTCTCATTTAGGGTGATCATTTTAGTACTGCATACCAGCCACAAACCTAGTGAAAAAGCAATGAAATTGAATGCTATTCTAGTGTGTCTATTCAGTTCATGATAGGCCACCCTGAAGCTATGCCAAAGCCTTCTTTCTTTCAAATAAATGCTAATATGTGCCATCTATAAAATCTCTCCTTGATTATCATTATTTTTAGACCAGTAATAAGTAAGAGGCCTTGTGCTGTGCAGATTACATACATGTTTAATTCTCACAACTATTTCAGAAGGCAGGTCTTTAATTTCCTCTTTAAAAAAAAAGAAAAGAAAAGAAAGTTTGAGGTTAGAGAGATGATTCAGTGATTGAGAGCACTGGTTGTTCTTCCAGAAGACCTGGGTTTTGTTCCCAGCAACCACATGGCAGCTCATAATAGTCCATAATTCTAGCCCAGGGAATCTGGCCTCGAAGGGTAGCAGGCAAAAATGTAGTTGAATATAATCACATATAACAAGGTAAAGCACTCATAAAATTAATAAAATTAAAATCTAAAAGAAAACCAAGTTTGTTCTCTAGTATCCCAAAGAAGGTAAGTGTGAGAAAACTGGGACCTAAGATGGACAACATCATCTTAGCACACACAACTAATAAATGTTGTGAGATATTTTCATTGCTAGACCTCAGTTTGTAAAACAAGTTAAGCTTTACGGATGGGAAGTGACCAGAAAGTAGGAAGAATATCCCCATTTCTCTGTCCATTTCTCATTAGCAGGGTCCATTTGTCACAGCTAATGATTATTCTTATGTAGCACCTATATTAGGGCTCACCCTGCTTGGCACTGTTATGTGTCTTTGGCTAACACATGGTGCAGTGAACCCACCACACGGAAGCTTCACAGCCCTAAAATTCACCAACTCTGGCTTCCACCACCCCTGCTGAGTCCCTGCAAACCATGAACTCCTCCGTTAGCTCCACAGTCTTGCCTCTACAAGAACATCATAGTTGGACCCACACATCACATAGCTCTTGAAAACTGGTTTCTTTCACTTATTTACACGTGTTTAAGCCATTCCTAAGTCTTTTTGTGGCTTTCCAGCTCATTTATTTTTAGTGGTGGACAATTTTCCATTGCATTTGACCAATTCTTTTTTATCTATTTGCGTACTGAAAACGGTCTAGCTTGATTCCAAATTTTTCAGTTATAAATAATCCTGCTGCAAACATCCACATAGAATCAGCTCTGATTTTGGCCTCTTTCACTCCCCACACCATTCCAATCTGTTGAAATTCTAACCTTATTTGTGTGAACATGAAGTTTTGATTTCTTTGAGTATTTCTATACTACTCTCCTATGATTTCTTGTATGTCTTAGTTCAGTAGAGACTGATGGCTTCACCATGATGGAACCTAGAAATATGAGGGAAGATGCTAGGAGAAAACACTGCTTCTCACAGCGGTAAGGAAGACTCCCCTGGCTTCCGGAGAAGGGCTAGCTGTCCTCGGGTTCTTCGGTTTGTAAACCACTCCACTCTCCGTCTCCATCTTTAATTGGTAGATCCACTTGTGTTTTTTATTGTCTTTCCTCTGAGGATCTTGGTTGCATATCAAATTTTTCTCTACAAGCAGTTCAGTCATATTAAACTAGGACCCATCCTAGTGACTTCATTCTAACTTTTATATTTTGTATTTTTATACTTGAGATAAAGGGCCCTTTAGTACATATGTATTTCAGTGAGCTTGTCCTCCAGCTTTGTGATGTGTCTTAGTTTCATATTTAAAGATGGATTTATTTTATGTGTTGTGAGGGTTTGGCTTGTATGGATGTAGGTGCCCCACAGGCGTGTTGTATCTGCAGAGACCAGGAGATAGCATAGGATTCCCTAGAACTCTAGTCAGAGGGGATTCTGACCTAACGTGGGTGCTGGAGCTGAACCTGATCCCTTTGCAAGAATAGCAAGTGCTCTGAACTGCTGAACCATTTCTCCAGCCTGTGACTTTTACAGAGAAGAAGATTTTTATTTTAGTGAGGTCCAACTGATTTTTCTATTTCCTTTCTTGGATAATATTTTAGTTTAGATCTAAAAATTCATCACCAAGACTTAGAGAAAAGTGGTTTTTTGTTACACATTTAGAACTATGATGTATGTTCAGTTCATTTTTGTCAAAGATAAAAAGGTCTAAATCTGGATTTCATCCAAGCACTTTCTTGTGATTTAACACAGCTGCCCGGCATCATTTTATGAGACATTGTTGTTTCTCCATTGAATTGCTTAGCTGCTTAGTCAAAAACCAGCTGTTTTTATTTGTGTCAGCAGAGTATGTTTCTGAGTTTTCTCTTCTTTTGACCTATTTGGTCTTTCAACATCATCAAACCCTTTTGATTACTCTAGCTATGGAATGTAGGTAGAAGTTTCTGCCCTGCAAGTCAGTCCCCAGTAACTACACAGTGGCTTAATATTAATTGTAAATGCTAGGACAATAGCTCAGGCTTGTTATTAACTCTTACATTTTCAGTTAACTCTTATTTTTATCTATGCTTTGCCTTGTGACTTGGTATATTTTCTCAGTAGGGCATGTCCATCTTACTTCTCTCTGTGTCTGCATGCTACTTTTCTGACTCTTCCCTTATTCCCAGCATTCTGTGTTTTGCTCTCCCCCTAACCTTATTCTGTCCAACTACTGGCCAGTCAGTTTCTTTACTAAACCAGCACAGTGATATTTTTCAAACGGTGTAAAGGAATATTCCATAATGAAAAGGCATTTTAGTAAAGAATGTCAATCTTTTTATGTATTTTTGTCAGTATTATTTTAGATATGTTGAGTCTTTTGTGTTTCCATGTCAACTCTCAAATTGGTGCCATTATTCACAAAGTAATCAACATGGATTTTGCTGTAAGGTAGAGGCAACAGACATCTTAAAAAATGTTGGGGTTTTCTATGCCTGGACACAAACTACCTCTCCATTTGCTCAGACTGATTTTAATTTCTTTTGTTAGCTTCCTATTGTTTTTCTCAGGTAGATCTTGCATGAGAACTATATTTTACTAAATGTTTGCATATTTCATTTTAAAAATGTTTTGCATGGTTTTAATTTTTAAATAAATGTCTGTTACTTTATTTCAAAAACAGCTATTCATAGTAGGCATATAGGAATCAGTTAACTTTCTTTTTAACCTTGTGTCTGGGAACTTTGCTATAATCACTGACCAGTCCTAGGGATCATTTTGCTGGTTCTTTGTCATTCTCTACATTAATAATCATCTCTATCAACTGGATAGATTTTTTCCTGTTCAATCTACATAATTATCATTTACTTTTGTTATTGCTGCATTAACCAGGCCTTAAACAGTGCTAACAAATAAAAGGGAACATCTTTGCCTTGTTCCTGATTTTAAATAGAATGCCACTTGTTTCTCACTAGTGGGGATGATCACCTGAATCCAGCATGGCTTGGATCTCAGAACACAGACTGAAAGCACAAAGGGAAGGAATAAGAAACAGACACACAAATGCATGTGCAGAAAAACTGGGGTCCATAGTACATGTGCATTTTGATTGAGAAGCACCAACTACTATAAAACTGAAACCTCAGCAGGGCTATTACATAACAGCAGAAAGGAGAGGGGCTACCTAGTCTTGGTAGATCTCCGAAGACTAACAGTCTTAAGCTGTAAACATCCTATATATTTGCTTGCACTGCCAATATACACATTTGGGCCAAAAGAATATTTTGTCATCCCTCTGAGTCTCACAATGTACAGTGTAAGCGTGAGGAAGTGAATCCATGAGAGTCCAAAATAAAGGGGTGTATCAAGTATTTATTGGGGAACACTCACAAACACCCAGTTAGAAAGCCATTGTGGGCCTATGCTCTCTGTGGGTGCTGGGAGCTGTTATAAGAGCTCAGGTCACCACCCAAGAGAGAGCCCCTCCTCTTTCTTAAAAGCAATCAAGTCTCATAGCCCAAACACAATCGGCAGAATGAATTCCCATAACAGTGCAGGTAGGTTCTTATAATTTTTCTGGCATTACCTTGAGCAAAGACATCGGTCCTTAACATGGCTGTGTCCATGTCAACAACACACATTCTCTCAGGACTTCAACCACTCTTTATACAGCTGTTCAAGGCTTCCTCTGTGTCCCACATATGATGTTAGCATAATTGTCAAGTAAATATTCTTTTTCAAATTAAGGAGTTTCTCTGTGTGCCTAGCAATTATGGTTCTGGTTTTTTTTTTATTTGTTTGTTTGTTTTGTGTTTTGTTTTACTTGTTTGCATGTGTATGTATGTGGTATCCATTCATGTGTGTAGACATGTTCACAAGTATGCAGTTGCACATGGCATGTGTCTGTGCATGTGTGTGGAGGCCAGAGCTTGACATCTTGTGTCTTTCACGATTTCCCTCCGCTTTATTTCCTGGAGCAGAATCTCTTACTGGAACTTGATCTCATGGACTCAGCTAGTCCAGTTGGCTAACTTGCCACATGGGTGCCATGTCTCCACTTCCTACAGTATTAAGTCACAATCAAACCAACCCTGCATTGGTTCTGGGAATCCAAACTCTAGTCCCAGAATGCTTGACTTCTTGTCAAGCATTTTATCCACTCATTCATCTCTGTAGCTCTTGTTGTATTTTCATGATGGTTTCCTAAATGTTTTATGTGATCATATGATTTTTTTCCTTAGCATGTATTGGTTATGTGAATTGACTGTTGTTTGCTTATCCTTGCATATCTAAAATAATACTTGGACATCTTATACAACTATTTATATAAGTTGAATTTTATTTGCTAATGTTTTGTTAAATACTTTTAAAGATGCTGGTATTCACAAGATAGAAGTCTCTAGTTTTCCCCCATAAAATTGTTGCCTGGTTTTAGTAATGGAATGCAGTTTAAAACCACAACCTGACTCCAGAACATATTCTATTATCCCCAACATTATATTGTCAGGATATTTTCAACACTTACGCTTCTACGATGAATTATTACAGATTTATGTTGTCATACACATGACTTAAACATCAGGAGAAAGAAAATTTAGGCAAAATAAGCAAATTTGCTTCATTTACATAATAAGTGCAATAAATGTTCCCCTTGTACAGTATTTGAGGAATAAACTAGGTATGTATTATAAAACACATAATATGTCCTTGTGGTAACACTCGTCACAATTGAGTTTACTTATACTCCAAACAATAGCTATAATATATACTATTAAGAGCAGACTATATATACTTGATATTCAACAAATATTTTAATTGAATGTATAATAATTTAAGCAATACTCCTACATTTTGCTTTTTTATTACAGCTAAAATCATGTTACACTTATAGATAGTAATGGCCAAAAAATAAATAATTGTCAAAATAAGTTTTTTAGATTTTATTAATAGAAAAATAATATAATGTAATCACATTTCCATGATGCCAGACATATACATGAATTTCAATCATTCTTATAAGTACTAAATAAGCTATCCTTTTTTCAAATGGACATGACTACCATTAGGAGGTTTCACTCTGCCACATCAACTATCTAGGAGTTATATTTTTAGATTATTTCACTGAGATAGCTACAGGATGTAGAAACATTTCAAGTGTGTCTTAACTAGGGTTTCTATTGCTATAAGGAGATTCCATCACCACTGCAACTCTTATAAAGAAAACATTAAATTGGGGTGGCTCATTTACAATTTCTATTATCATCATGGCAGGAAGCAAGGCAATATACAGGCAGACATGGTGCTGAAGAAGGACCAGTCAGAATCAAGAAGTGGTCTGAGACACTGGGTGTAGCTTGAGCATATATGGTATCTCAAAGCCTGTCTCCACAATGATACACTTCCTCCAACAAGACCACACTTATTCCAACAAGGTCCACCTCCTAATAGTGCCATTCTCTTTGGGGGCCATTTTCTTTTAAACCATCACAGAGTGCCATAGATACCAGTGCTTCCTAAGTGATGATACCATAATACATTTTCCTCAGGTGCCAGCATTGTTGAAACCAATATATGGTACCATATGCATAACTGAGTAGTCCTGGTCAAGTTGTGGTTTAGTTCCTCTTATCCCACTTCTGTCTCCGCAAGTTGTCCTGTTGCGGGAGGTCCTTCCGCTCCTCCAGCCTATAGCCACTGACATACCAGCCCATTGGGGCATGGTCTCTCTCCCTTTAAAAAAAAGCGGCTTCTTCCCTCCTCGCTCTCTCTCGCTTCCTGTTCCGCATCCGGTGATTAGACTCCCTTCCTGGTTGCGCAGAGGGCTGTTGTCTGGGACAGTGATCTGTAAGTTTTTTCCCCTTTGAATAAATACCACCCTATTAATCATAATTCCAAACTGGTGTGGCATTGTTTGTGACTTACGCCTTCATTGGCTTCTTCAAGAGGTAGATGTTCAGTTCCTGGGAATTGGAACCCTATCTCATGTAAAACAAAGCACAAGATGGGTTGAATGCATTAGGCCCGAAGGGCAAATAGGAAGACTAAGGCCATATATGGCCAATATTGCAATAAATTTATGGGGCCGTGACCTGCTACAGCAATGGAATACCCAGATTAACATTCCTGTAGTTCCAGGAACTCATAATTCTGGGAAGGATATGATGAGGTATTATGGAAAAAAGATTTCCAGCCATTCAGGCTGTACAAGAACATACAGCAAATACCAAACCTTTAGAGGTACCAACAGCCCTACCTTTAAAATGGCTAACTGAGAAGCCAATATGGATCAAACAGTGGCCTCTAGCTGAAGATAAATTACAGGCATTGGAACAGCTGGTGCAAGAGCAATTAGATGCTCACCATATTGAAGAATCAACCAGCCCTTGGAATTCTCCTGTGTTTATTGTAAAAAAGAAATCTGGTAAATGGAGAATGGTGACAGATTTAAGAGCTGTCAACAAGGTAATTCAACCTATGGGCCCAATACAATCTGGAATTACTTTGCCTTCTCTGTTACCAAAAGGATGGCCTTTTATAGTTATTGATTTGAAAGATTGTTTTTTCACTATACCATTACAAGAAAAGGATAGAGAAAAATTTGTCTTCACAGTGCCTACTTATAATAATTCTCAACCTAATAGGAGATATCAATGGACTGTCCTCCCACAGGGTATGCTCAATAGTCCTACATTGTGCCAATATTTTGTAAGTAAGCCATTGGAAATAATTCGTAAACAATTCCCGAAGTCCATAATTTATCATTACATGGATGACATCTTGTTATCTGATTCTAATAAAGATTCTTTAGAAAGGATGTTTGAAGAAGTAAAGAAAGTCTTGCCTAGGTGGGGATTACAAATTGCCCCTGAAAAGATTCAAAGAGGAAATTCTATTAATTACCTAGGTTACAGAATAGGGTTAGAGAAAATTAAAACGCAAAAGGCACAAATTAGGAGAGACCGGTTAAAGACTCTTAATGACTTCCAAAGATTGTTAGGAGACATTTCCAGTCTACGACCAGCTGTTGGGATAACACCTGATCTAATAGTTCATTTAAACAAAACCTTAGATGGTGATAAAGATTTGAATAGTCCAAGAAAACTGACAGCCGAAGCAGAAAAGGAACTGACAATGATTGAGGAAAAATTACAGGAGGCACATGTGGATAGGGTGAACCCAAATCTTAGCTGCATCCTAGTCATATTGCCTTCCAGAATTTCTCCTACAGGGATTCTAATGCAGAGGGAAGATATTATTTTAGAGTGGATATTTATACCTAATAAACCAAGTAAAAAATTAAAAACTTATGTGGAAAAAGTCTCTGAATTAATTATAAAAGGTAAGCTGAGACTTCGTCAACTAGCAGGTATAGACCCAGCAGAAATTATAGTGCCTTTTACTACTGAAGAAATAAAAAAGTTATGGGAAGACAATGAACCATGGCAAAGAGCTTGTGCTAATTTTTTGGGAGAAATTAATAGCAACTATCCCAAAAGTGATAGACTTAACCTCATAAAGAGAACTTCTTGGATTCTTCCTAGAATTGTACGTGATGCTCCAATAACTGGAGCCCATACGTTCTATACTGATGCAAATAAATCAGGGAAAGCAGGTTACAAGTCAGATGAATTGAGTAAGGTGGAACAAAGCCCTTATAATTCTGTCCAGAAGGCAGAATTATATGCCATCCTTATGGTGCTAAGGGATTTTAAAGAACCTCTTAATATAGTTACAGATTCACAATATGCAGAAAGAGTTATCTTGCATATTGAAACCGCAGAATTTATACCAGATGACACAGAGTTGACTTCATTGTTTATCCAGGTACAAGACATAATCAGGAATAGGCTTTGTCCGATGTACATAACACACATCCAGTCCCATACAGGTCTGCCTGGTCCTCTAGCCCAAGGCAACGCTGAGATTGATCAATTATTGATTGGAAGTGTGTTGCAGGCCTCAGAATTTCATAAAAAGCATCATGTCAATAGTAAAGGCCTAAAGAAAGAATTTTCCATCACATGGCAACAAGCTAAGGACATTATAAAGAGATGTCCTACTTGTTCTTTCTATAATCAAACACCGTTGCCTGCAGGGAGTAACCCAAAGGGTATTAAGAGAAATGAAATCTGGCAGATGGATGTGTTCCACTTTATGGAATTTGGTAAATTAAAATATGTACACCACACCATAGACACGTATTCAGGTTTTCAATGGGCTACTGCCCTGAGCTCAGAAAAGGCTGATTCAGTAATCACACATTTATTGGAAGTTATGGTCATCATGGGTATACCTGCACAAATAAAGACAGATAATGGTCCAGCATACGTATCTAAGAAAATGAAACGCTTTTTTGATTATTATAATATAAAACACATTACAGGTATACCAAATAATCCTACAGGTCAGGCAGTTATAGAAAGATCAAATCGTACTATAAAGGATATGCTGAACAAACAGAAAGGGACCGAAAATACCCCCAGAATTAGATTACATAATGCTTTATTAACCTTGTATTTTCTTAACGCTAATGAGAAAGGAACGACAGCAGCAGAAAGACATTGGATAATGGAAAAGTCTGCTGAACTAAATCAACCGATCTATTTCAAAGATGTGCTGACCTCTCAATGGAAGCCAGGAGATGTGCTACGTTGGGGAAGGGGTTTTGCTCTTGTTTCCACAGGAGAAGAAAAATTGTGGATACCATCAAAATTAATAAAGTTTTGATTTGAAGAGGAGAAACCTCTTGGAAAGGAGAAATGACAACTCATCCACAATGATGATATTCATACAGGTGGTAAGAAAAACATAGAATGGGGGCAGGGTTCTGTTTTTATCTCCACAGGAAAACACTCATCTTTGAAAAATTCAAGGGACCCTGGATGTTTAAATACTGACAGATGGAAACTATTTACAACCCAATAAGAATCAACAAGAAAATCAAACAGGTCTCGTAAGTAAAATTATTCTACTCTTATATTTAGATAGGTATTAATGTGCATTTATTTATAAATATATCGAGCTGGTTTTGAAGTTGGACTATGGCTCAGTCCCTCTCCAATTCCAAGCCTGTTGGTAAGAGGAAAACCCAGTTTCTGGAGTTTCTGTCTCATGTCAAGAGCCATGATATGGGACAGAAAGAAATATGAGTTTAGAAAACATCTTTGCTTTTTTTCATATCTATCATACTTTTCATTGAATATATCTATCATGCCTTTCCTTGAATATATATATATATATATATATATATATATATATATATATATGTCTATATGATTAATGTTTAAGTTTTTCACAATGAACAATGAGTTTTTCCTGAAGTGACATTTGAAGTTTCCAGGAAGAAGATGGGGCCCCATAACAACAACTCTACCTGGTTGATATGACGTCATGATACTGATAGCGCTACTACAAGACCTGTTTTGGGTACCAGCCACACAAGACGATCCCAACTTGGTTAGCTGAAATGGTGCACATCTTATACAACATTCTGGCCAGACCTCCACAAAATACTCAAAGACTATTTGCAATTTTAAAAGACATTGATCTTGAAATTTAACCATCATTTTACTTTCATAGGACCCCCAGAAAGAACGTCACCCCCATGACAGCTGGAAGTAATTCTAGAGGACGACATCCCATCATCCCATCTCCCAGTAAAAGTTTGCCCTTGGGTTTAGGGACATCATTTAGGGGTTGGGAGGTTGGGGGAGGAATTTTATAAGCTCAGGGATCATTTTGAAAAAAAAAAAAAAAGAAAAAAAAGGAATGATGGGATAATAGATTTGTAATTGTGAGTTACTGTTTTTAGACAAATATATTGGTATCAATTCGTGTATTATATTGACTATTGTATGCACGCATGTTTCTACCTCTGTTTAAAACATTTTTTATGTATTGACATATATTGTATTGATATATATTGTATATATTTACCATATTGCAGTGTACATTTCTACCTCTGATTAAGATACTTATATATTGTTTGTGTATTGATATATATTTACCATACTGCAATGTATATTTGTACATTGTTTATATTTGGAGGTCATTGTCCTCATTTGTTTCACAGTAGTTTATTGTCTTAGTCTTTAAGTTAGATAGATATTGAGAATTATATAGATTAATAGTCATCTAAGTTTGTCATTTATAATTAGACTAATCAGAATTCTTTAGATATATAGAGATTATACTCGGTATAGATAGATAATCTTCAACCTCTTCAAAGAGCTGTAGAAAATGGCCTTTAATCTAATTCAGAGTTTTGTGATAGTGAGACACAATTGCTCCTGGCAACACCGCTCTATTCCCGAGAGAATGTTGAGCACCAAAGACACTCCACCTGGAGCCTTTCTTTTTGGCAGAACTGGCCTTTGGGCAAAGAAATGCCCATACCTCAACCACTGACAGAGATACAGAACGTGCATCAATGGATAAAACAGGACTGTCATATCCTGCCAAGACAGGGTAAGATAGTTTTGAAAAGTTGCTTGCCTTTGAAAATGGTATGTCAGTTATGCTAGGCCTTAGCCAAAGTTGGTTGCTTCAACGCTGCAAACGTGACTTTGGGTGATTGCCCAGGTAGCTAGTTGTCTCTGTGATTTGTTGCATGTTCTGGAAGTTGTTTTACTGTACTTCCTAATTACCCAGGTTACATTATTTCCCTTCTCAGATCTTCGATGGGGTTGAAGACTATATAAATGTAGTTACTTTTCTCTCATGACTTGGCCAAGTTATTTATTATACAAGACCTAAGCTAGTTAGAATAGGATATTTGTACTTATTGTATATAATTTCGTAGTAGGTTTAGAACTCTCTTACTTAAACAAAAGGGGGGGGGTGTTGCGGGAGGTCCTTCCGCTCCTCTAGCCTATAGCCGCTGAGATACCAGCCCATTGGGGCGTGGTCTCTCTCCCTTTAAAAAAAGCGGCATCTTCCCTCCTCGCTCACTCTCACTTCCTGCTCCACGTCCGGCGATTAGACTCCCTTCCTGGTTGCTCAGAGGGCTGTTGTCTGGGACAGTGATCTGTAAGTTTTTCCCCTTTGAATAAATACCACCCTATTAATCATAATTCCAAACTGGTGTGGCATTGTTTGTGACTTACGCCTTCATTGTCCAGGAGTCCCTATCACTGCCATTGCTTAAGGAGATCAATCTGGCTCATGGGAGATGATTACTTCTACAAAGTACAGTCCATCATGGGCAATTGTCTTCATCAGGAGGTGGAGGGATCCAGTGCTACGAAGTTCTCCTCTTCCTGGAGTCCAAGATTTAGAACAATGACCTACTGGTGTTGTATCCACCTGAAGGAGGGATGCATGGCTTAGACACTCCTTGAGTGATTAACACGCTTATGCACAGAGCAAGCAGGTCACACAATATAATGAAGAGATAAAATGAAGGCAAAGATGACAAACCTTTATAATGTGGTGAGCCATCTCACGGGCCCAAGAGAGGGGTATATGGTTTAGCAAAATCAGTATCTACATGCTCATTTCTAAAGTAATTAATTGGTCATGGCAAGGCAAGGTGTCATGGAGAATTGTACACTTTCTCTGTTTAGTAGTCTTTTACAGAACACCAAAACTCCTTCTTATCATGGCTAATAACCAAACTATAGCCAATGTGAAAGTATATCCATTGCAGTACTAGCCACTCGTAAAAAAGAGAAAGCTGTATGCTTTTATCATTTCGGGGGATTTTATACATCTTGCTAGATTAATATGAACATATCTAAAAAGAAACAAATTTTACCTTTTTATTTTAAGAAATATGCTATGAATGAGCTGTGCTCTCACCATTATCTCACCACTGCATTTAGTAAACAGTATCCTTACATAATGCTGTGCTTCAAACACAGCCTTGTGAAACTGCCTTGTGCAACTGCACGGTATGGCTGTAAGCTGTTGTAGAGCTTGGTTTCTTTCTATTACTATAATTTATATGATCCTGCAAATGAATGTACACATGCTTTGTACGTCTGCTGGGTCTTCGCCAAGGTTAAACGCAAATCTCAAGTCATTTTAGAATTGCATTTTAGGACATACTGACTTTCCCAAAGAGTACCGTTACACTGCTCTGCCTCATTACTAAATCTTGGCAGTTTGTTCATTTGGAAACCATTCAACTTTTCTTCTTTATGTCATGACTAACTGGCAGAAAGAGTCATAATTTGCAGTTAAAGACTGTGTGTGATTAATGTACATCATTACAAGAAGTCACTGAATTACAATCAAATAACCTTGTTATTTGCAGTAGATATGTCTTTTGCCTTAATTGCTGATTTAGCAGTTAATTGAGAAAATCCTTGTTAATGATCTGGTATAGCTAAGGAATGATGAGCAAATGAGACATTCTTCTTGGGTAAACAAAACCAATTTTTCTAACTGCGTATGGCTGACCGGAGGCAACAGAGCAGAACCCAGTAGCTCAATGATTTCTCTAAGCCATTATGAGTAACATAAGCAGAAAAAAAAAGGTGCAAGAAGATCACTGACCTTAATGACAGGACTCATTAAAAATATGAGATGAATCAGAGGATAATGATCTTCTCTAGAGCCTGATTTGGAATATTTATTGCAGGTGACCTCTCAGCTCAGTGTCTCCAAATCAGCCTAAGCTTCATAGACTTTCGTGCTCCTTCTCCTCCCCTCGCTGCTGGCTTGTCACTGAGATGACTGTTCCTAGGGAGGAGACTGTTAATGGCTTCTATGGTATAACTATCCAGAATTATACACCTATGTCAGTCACATTAGCCTCCATTTTGGTAATTTTAGAAATCTCTGCAGAATGACTTCTCATTTTTAAATATGTGTTTTTGAATGAGAAATATACCCGACTTAATCAAATAGCTCTCTATAGAGCAAAGCAAAAGTAGAAGAATATTCAATAAAGTGCTAAGTTCCCATGTATTGTTTAGATATTGTGACTACAACATTGACTCTAATCCTCATAATCACCATAAGAATTGCACATGCTTATTTCTACTAAATCTATGAAGAAACTAAGGCTCATAGATGCTAGATACCTTTCACAGCAATCAATTGATACTTGCCAACAAAGACTGTAAACACACCTTCTAGTCAATGCCCGAGAACATTATGCATCTATAGGATCATCAATTTGAAAGAAAAATTTTAAGAAACAGTGTTAAAAATGAAAAGCAAAATGGCTTCAGGCCAAAACTTGTCACATTTCCCTAATTGTTCAAATGTCTTTTGTAGTATCATAGCAAATTTATCAGGTCTAAGAGAGTGCTTTAAAAATGTAAGGCAAAGTCAACATATTTTAGACACTCATTGGAGTTAGTTCAGCTTCAATAGTAAGATGACATTATTGCCTTTTCATGGAGTGTCATTGAACAACTGTGTGCTCAGTCATGGCTGTGATAAGAGGCTGATGTTAGGCAAAATACCAATGAACAACAGATAAAAATGGGTCAAATGTTGTCCACTGTCTTGAATATCTCAGTTGTGCAGTATTTAACAAATGCATGCAAAGCATGAGTAGGTAATGTGCTTATCATAAAGATAAGAAAGGTACTCTTTCCATATATATATATTCCCCTTCAATGTATGCCCCTTAAGACTTGAAGACTTGATATTTATTGAGTAATTTGGTCTTGATTGCATGATAAAATAAACCTTTATGTGTTCCTTCTGGCCTTGGCATATTCTGAAAACAAAACTGTAAGACTCCAGCACAAGGAGAAAAGTTGCGATCTCTGTGACAGTGACTTCCTGTTCCTTCTCTGCAGTGCAGTTCCTAAGAACTGTGCGGGAGCTGATGCAGGCAATGACACAGGAGCAAAGGGAGCTCTCTAGCCTAGTCTCATCTACTCTATTTTAGAACTCAGTTCAGAGTCATCGCAGAGCTATTATTGCAAAGAAATACATGTTTTTAAAACATTCATAAAGTTAAATAAGACCAATACTTATGGGTAATACTACCTCCTGAGCTAAGTGTTATCCCCAGATCAACAGAAAGAGAAGCCCTGGATTCTAAATTCTGTTCTGTTTTTTGCTTTAGGAATTACAAATTCAGTAAAAAAAATCCTGTTTTTTTCCCTTACTGTATGCTGTACAGACCAATAAAGAATGGTGGGGAATATTATTTTAAGGTGTGTTACGTTTGTTTATGCTGTGGAACATTTGTTTTAATGAGGCAAAGATCTGTTTAACTCTGTGAAGCTGTGATTCCTTGCCTGCCTAAAACACCTGATGGTCTAATAAAGCGTTAAAAGAACCAATAGTGAGACATCAGAAAGGATAAGTGGGGCTGGCAGTCAGAGAGAATAAATAGAAGAAGAAATCTTAGAAGAAGAGGAAGAAGCAAGAGCACAAGGAGAGGAAAACATCAGGGGCCAGCCACCCAGTCACACAGCAAGTCATGGAGAAAGAACTAAAGAATGGTATACAGAAATAGAGACAGATAAAAGCCCAGAGGCAAAAGATGAATGGTATAATTTAAGATAAGAAAAACTGATTAGAAACAAGCCATGCTAAGGCTGGGCATTTACAAGAAATAATAAGCTTCTCTGTGTGTGAATTATTTGAGAGTTGGGTAGTGAGCCCTTCAAAGAAAAAAACATAAACAAAAGAGAAAAGAGAAAAACATGCCAGGCAGTGATGGTGTCTGCCTTTAATCCCAGCACTTGAGAGGCAGAGGCAGGTGGATCTCTGTGAGTTTGCGGCCAGCCTGGTCTACGGAATGAGTTTCAGGACAGGCTCCAGAGCTACAGAGAAACCCTGTCTAGAGAAAATGTGTGGCTAGTGTAAAAGAAAATTCAACAACAACGAAGGTAGGAGACAGGTATTGCATAGGTGGGTTGATGCAAAGGACACTGAAAATCAACAGTTCCACTCTCCATCCACTGACTAAAAGTTGTCAGAGGCTTTGGCTTGTCAGAGGCCAGAGATGCCAGAGACATTTAAGCCAGAATTATCTTTGGTTTGGCCCAGAATGCCCTAAAGGAGGACTATATTTTCCCTTGTGCCATTTACCCTAAATGAGCATGCCCTTCCTGGAGACTCTACATGAAGATCTGACTGGGTACCCTGAGAACCAGATGGTCCTGAGCAGGTCATTCCTGCTCCGTACTCCTTTCCATAAAACTATACTGACCTTATATTTTGAGCATAAAATGCAAAACAGACAAACATAGTGGTGTCTTGGCATGGTTTTAGAATTCCATAAAATTATTAAATAAATAAACAATAACATATAACTCCCAAGGTGCAATTGTTTCCATGGCAGCAATTAGTCAGATAATTCTATCTACCTTGACTATCTGGCAAAGGCCACAAAGGATGTATGGTTTTTTAAACTTGAATCTTAATTATAATTAATCACAATCAATCACACAGCACACAGTAAATACACACACACAGACACACACACATGTGCTTTACAAAATGAATATAAGTTTAAAGGATTACAAAAGAGATTCAAAGGCTTTCAGAGTGTGCTGATAGACATAGAAGCAGCATCTGCATTCATAAAATTATTAACTCAAGACCAGCCTCAAGGAAAGACTGCTCTTCAGACCATGGGAGAGTCATGGTTGACAGCAAAGTTACAGAGCTGAGTCCTGGAAGAAACTGGTAGATCAGGAAAAGATGGATCTAGGCACAAATGCACAAAGAGATTAACAGACAGATGGCAGTTGAGTAGGCCATGTCAACAGGAGCAAGGACTGAGCCAAGCTGAAGCCTCAGACACAGTCTGGAGTCCTCTGTTTTCCAGTTCTTGACACATTCCCTGAACATTAGATGATAGTCAGTGTGGGGGCATTGCCATCCCAGTGCTAGGTGTCCATCACTTTTTACATCCAGATGGGTCTTGTAGAAGACAGGATGTGTTGAAGATGTGTTACATTCGCTTATGCTATGGAATATTTGTTTAATGATGCAAAGATGTATTGCATTCTTTTATGTTACATTTGTTTAACTCTGTGAAGCTATGTTAGTTTGTCTAAAACACCTGATGGTCCAATAAAGAGAGGAATGGCCAATAGTTAGTCAGGAGCGGGATAGGCAGCACTGGCAGGAAGATATAATAAACAGGAGAAATCGAGGCTCAAAAATAATAAAGAGGGGAAAATGAGAAAAGGAGAAGAAGAGGACACCAGATGATGGAGGAGGGTCATCTGTCTATGTGTTACTTTCATTGGTTAATAAAGAAACTGCCTTGGCCCTTTGATAGGATAGAAAATTAGGTGGGTGGAGTAGACAGAACAGAATTCTGGGAAGAAGGCAATGAGGCAGACACTATAGCTCTCCTCTCCAAGATGGACGCAGGTTAAGATCCTTCCTGGTAAGCCACCACCTGGTGGTGCTACACAGATTATTAGAAATGGGTTAATCAAGATGTGAGAATTAGCCAGTAAGCGGCTATAGCTAATGGGCCAAGCAGTGTTTAAAAAGAATACAGTTTTCATGTAATTATTTCAGGTGTAAAGCTAGCCAGGTGGTGGGATGCAGCCCGCTGCTCCTTCTCCAACCAGAGGCCAGCCTGCCTGTCACACAGCCAGTCACAGAAGGAAGAAAATTATTTAGAATAAAGAAAGGTAAAAAGCCTAGAGGCAAAACATAGTTAAAGAGAAATAGATTAAGTTAAGTTAGAAAAGCTGGCTAGAAACAAGCCAAGCTAAGACCAGGCATTCATAAGTAAGAATAAGTCTTTGGGTATTTATTTGGAAGCTGGGTGATGGGACCCCAAAGAGTAAGGAGAGAGAAAAAAACAACCACAGGTAAGTTTTATACTCTTTCCATATCTGGCATGTCTGATAGGTTTATGGACCAAATTTCCCTGATATGATTTTAGTATACTCATATGCCCCTCTAGTCTCATTTTATACTAATAAATTAATGGGATGGCACCCTTTCTAACACCACAAATAAGTCATTCATCAGTCTGTGTAGCACAAATAGTGACAGGTAGATAGATGATAGTGTTTACTTATCCAAACAAGAGCACAGTTACTCTCTACCATCAAAATGAAGTCAACTACTGTTTGTAAAATGGCATTTCTCAGGCACAGCCTGAGAATATACTGTTTTACATGCTATGAGGTATGAGGTAACTCAAAGTAGATCATAGCCCCATCTCAATACCCTCAGTGGTATCCTGCTCCTGCTATGAAAAGCTCTGCCATCTCTCGCTTATGCTCCAGCTATGAATCTGCAATAAAATTCTTCGAAAATGTACTCTATAGTCCGTTAATCTCACTCATGAATTCATGAGATGAGAACCCAGAAACTCCTGGCTATGGAAGCTTTATGTGATTGTGAGCATTCAGCACCCTAACTCCTTAGCTAAAGCAAACATAAGAACCAGGAATGGTTTCATAACTCTCAACTATAGGAGTATCTGGAGGGAGTTCCATATCAGTAGTAACCCCCAAAATGTATGTTTTATAACCATAACTAAACATTACCAAATGTCAACATTTATTACTCTACCTAATTCACTCTCCCATAGAAGCTCAATCAATAATCAATACTCTTTTCTCTCATAGTCAATGTAGTTGGAATTTTCTTTGGGCTACCAGCCAGCTCCCACATAAATATGCAGAGGCTTATTATTAATTATTAATTATTAATTATGAATGCTCAGCCTTAGCTTAGACATATTCCACTAGCTCTTATAACCTAAATTCACCTTTTTCTATTCCTCTCTTTTTTGCCTTGGAGCTTTTTACCTTTCATTCTGTATGTTCTACTTTCTATCAACCACACTCTGGCTAGGCCTCACTCTCAAAAGTAAAATTTTCTTTGTTTTGTTTAAATATTGCCTCTATATGTAGCCCAGTATTGTCTTAATTTACATTATTCTTAACCATATTAGTGCTAGAATTACAGTCATAGGACATCCTACCTTACTAATAGCACTGTTTTCTTAAGCTTTCTTTTTTCAAAGGGGGATAATTCAGGTCTCTTTGTAATACTGGTTTTTGTTGTTTTGTTTTGTTTCTTAATTAATTGTTTTTTAAAAAAGAAAAAACAACAACTATCTTTTCTTCCTTTACATACAAATTTCCACCATGGTCTTAACCCCTTTCCTCATATTAGCGCTCCCCCTTCTATTTGACTGGACATTGTGGGTCTCTTCTTGACTGTGCAGTTTCTTGCTAGCCCCATAATGGCTCCCTCAATCAAGATATCTCTCCTTTTTCTCCCTCTCTGTCTTTCCCCCATCTTGTCCATCCTGTCCTTCAAGTTCTCTACCCTGCTATAGAGATTTGCATTGGTATGGATCTTGGCTTATTGATACAAATTTAAGGTCAATTTTCTTATTATATATATATATATGATCTTGATTAAGGTATTGTCTTTGTCCAGCTCATTTAAAAATGTAATGTATAATTAAGAAATATAGGTAAATAGAGAGGCATCTACAATAGTCAAGTTTCTAGTCATGTTAGTTGGGTTTTCTAGATATTTAGAGATACATTTCAATTAGATAGGTGAAAGGTTTAAACCTTTCAAAGACCTACAGAATATGGCATTTAAATGTTTTAAAAAGTTAGGACTTTTCATGACAGAGACACGTGTGCTCCTAGCAGCACCAGTTACTTCAAGAGGAAGATGGGCATCAAAGAGGCTACTTATGGAGTTTGCTAGCCATTTGGGCAAGAAACTGCTCTTGTCTGTGATGTGGGAGTCTTCTGTTTTGTGTTAATTTCATTGGTTAAATAAAGAGACTGCCTTGGCCCTTTGATAGGACAGAAAATTAGGTAGGTGGAATAAACAGAACAGAATGCTGGGAGAATGAAGCCGAGTCAGGCAGTTTCCATGATTCTTCCACTCCAGACAGATGCAGGTTAAGATCATTCCTGGTAAGCCACCTTGTGGTGCTACACAGAATATTAGAAATGGGTTAGATCAATATGTAAGAGCTAGCCAATAAGAGGTTAAAACTAATGGGCCAAGCAGTGTTTAAAAGAATACAGTTTCCGTGTAATTATTTCGGGGCATAAGCTAGCCAGGTGGCCTGGAGCTCGGGTGGCAGGGAATGCAGCCCGCCACTCCTCTTACAACATGCCTGGACTGTTGAGCTGGACATGCGGTACCCACAGAGAAATGACTGCTGGACTTGCCTAAATCTTCAGGGTTCCTGCTTCACAAAAGAGTCTGCTAGATACTCTGTGTGACACAGAAAAATGTGACTATCAAACTGCCAATATAGGCAGAACTATCTTTGACATTTTCTGCTTCATGAAAAAGTCTGCTGGATACTATGGGCCTGTATGCTGAAGACGGATGATGCCACAATAGTAGAGAAGAACTTTGGGTGACTGTCCATGCAGCAAGATGTATCTGTCAATTCTAGAGTTTTAGAAATTATTTATATTGCACTTCCTGTTTACTTAGGTAATATTATATCCTTCTGGAGTCTTTGATGGAGTTAAAGAATAGATAGTAATAAAATAGTTTTCCTTAGGATAAAAGATAAAATAGATATAACTGTAATTCTTGCTTGATATATAACTGTTTTATGTAATTTTACTATGTTAAAGTTGAAACCTTCCTTTTTATTTAAACAAAAAGGGGAGGTGATGTGGGATTCCCCTTTGTATGATATGAATATTATTGGTTAATTAAGGAACTGCTTTGGGCCTATAGCAGAGCTATAGGGGAATATAGCTAGGTGGGGAAAACTAAACTGAATGCTGGAAGAAAGAAGGAGGGAAACAGAGTGAAGCCATGGAGTGACCACCAGAGACAGACCAGATGAACTGAAACTTTGCTGGTAGGCCATGACCTTGTGGTAATATACAGATTAATGGAACTTAGTTAAATTAAGATGTAAGAGTTAGAAAATCAGAAGCCAGAGCTAAGGGGCCAATCAGTGTTTTAAATAATATAGTTTCCATGTGATTATTTCAGGGCTGAGCAGCTGGGAACCAATAAGCAGCCTTCCTCCAAAACTACACACTCCCTATCTTTCCTCCTCTGTCATTCTCCATCGTGACCATCCTGTCGCTCAAGATCTCTACTCCCTCCCTCTCTCTCCTTCTCCTCCCCTTCTGCCCTCCCTTCTCCCCCCACTCCCATAATCCCAATTTTCTCAGGAAATCTTGTCTATATTGCCTTCCTAGGGGGATCAAAAAAAATGACATCTTGAAATTTGCGTGCAAATGGATGGAAATAGACTAAAACACCCTGAGAGAAGTAACCCAGACCCAGAAAGATGAGAATAGTATGTACTCCCTCAGAAGTGAATATTACATGTAAAGCAAAGGATAATGACCCAGAAAAACTAGGTAACAAGGAGAATCCTAAGTGATACTGAAGTTTGGAAATATTTTTTTCATGAAAATCATATAGAAGCGTAATAAAAGTCAATTTTATTTTCTTAGGCATTATAATTAATTTGCAATAGCAGAGCATGTACCATATTAGTTCTAGACCCCTAGAACTAGTCCCCTAGTCCCTTCCCATCATATAATCATATTCTCCATTCAATTCTATTTATGGGCCAAACAATGTAAGCTCACAAAAGCAAAGACTATATTGCTCCAAGCAGTTTCTGAAATGAAAAACAAAATGGGAAGTAATGAAAGAGGAGTAAAATGAAGGCAAGACAAATGATGAATTATTGGTCCAATATGGTATAATCATAAACCTTTGGTGTAGGCATAATTTTCTGTCCTGCCAGCCAACTCCCAGATAACCACACAAAGATTTATTATTAATAAAAAATGCTCCACCAATAACTTAGGCTTGTTATTAACTAGCTCCTTTAACTTAAATTAACCCATATTTCTTACCTACATTCTACCACATGACGCTGTACTTTTTGTCAGCATGGCATGTTCATTTTGCTTCTCTCTGCCTCTCCTTCTTCATCCCTGCACTCTATCCCTGTTTGTAAGTTACACATAACCTCTTCATATCTATCTCTTGACCATTTAGCTCTCTATTAAACTAATGAGAGCATCATATCTTCACAATGTACAAAAACATTATTCCACAACACTTTGGAGCTATTAAGAACCCAAATGTTACATTCTCTAGAAACTTTACTAGGAAATGAGAAAGTGGGGAAGTCAGAATATTTACCCATGGATGGAATCTGAATTTGCAATATCAGAACAGGTCCCTGTCATAAATCCTCATCTTCAGATCACTATTTCGATAACTTATCTTGAAATATGTTAGTTCAAAACAGATCTATTGAACCGAATTGGTTCTGCTCACAATCTTCATTTTATTTTTTAATTATTTCCTTTGGTTTTTAAAAATAAGTCCAGAAGAATGATTATAGAAGAGGTATTGACAAAAAATTCTAAAATCACACAGGAGCATAAAATTCTCTAGTTATTCTTCTAAAGAAAAACTTCTAACCTTATTCTTTTGTTTTAAATCCAACAAACATTGGTTGATAACTTGAGTGTGATCCTCTAGGTTTGAACTGTGATTTCTCTCTTTTGTGTGTGTGGTGTGTGCATGACTGCATGTATCTTCTATATATCATATTGTAGAAGGAGCTGCAGGCAGGCCTTCTTTTTGTCCTGCCAAGCTCCCTCATGGTTAGCTTTACACCTGAAATAACAACACACAAATTGTATTCTTTTAAACACTGCCTGGCCCATTAGCTCTAGCCTCTTCTTGGCTAACTCTCACATCTTGATTAACCCATTTCTAATAATCTGTGTAGCACCATTGATGGAGGAAGGTCATTGGTTAATTATAATAAAGAAACTGCTTGGCCTCATAGGTTAAAACATAGGTGGGAGGAGTCAACAGAACAGAATTCTGGGAGAAAGAGGAAGTGAGGTAAGACGCCTCAGACAGACTCCATAGCTCCTCTCAGAGACATCATGCAGCTCCTCTCAGGGCAGACGCGATCGACGAAGCTCTGACCCAGGATGGACGTAGGCTAGAATCTTCCCTGTAAGCGCACCTTGGGGTGCTACATACCTTATTAGAAATGGGCTAGTCCAGGTGTGAGAGTTAGCCGAGAAGAGGCTAGATAGAAATGGGCCGAGCAGTGTTTATATGAATACAGTTTGTGTGTTGTTATTTCGGGCATAAGCTAGCAGGCAGCCGGGGTGCTGGGGACGCAGCCCTGCCGCTCCTATTACAACAAATGGTGCCCAGACGTGTGAACAACTGAATCCACTGAAAGCCTGAGAAAGCTTGGGAAAGAGTAAAGCATGTTTGTTTTCTTGGTAGCAGCAATTTCTCGGGTCTACTCTGCTTGCTAGAGGCAAGCAAGCACTCTCATTAAGAGAGGCTTCCTGACTCAGCTTTAGCTGCAAAACCCTGCAGCTCATTAAGAGGTCCTGCCACGAAACACTTAAATGCTGTTGACGAAAAGCTGAACACATGCTTTTTGGTTTTCAGCCGTAGCAGGAAAAAAGCTGTGCCATTTAAAAATGCTGGCTTTCTGGGCCATTCTGCCAGGGCAAACTCTGACTGTTTGAGGCAGGAGGGCTGGCTATAGAGAGAGAACTTGAGTGTTGTCTGTTGTAGCTCGCTGGCTGGCAGGGACCTTGAAACGCCATAGAGTTGTGGCTATAAACATGGCTACAGCCTGCATATCCACCATGAGGCTGGAAAGCTAAGGAATGGACTGGATCTAGCTGGCAAAGCCACGGCTTTAATCCTACCCATATTGCTCAGTAATTTAAAGGCTCGTGTGGTCAGAAAAAGAGAGATATACAGTAAAGAGAGATTCAAAGACAAAGAAAATTTCTAAATGGTTTAATGTGTGTTAAAAATATATGCAGACTAAAAGTTAAAGTTCTTAAAGTAAAAACAAAAAAAAAAGGAAGAAAGAAAGTAGTTGGGTGTGGTAGTACACACCTTTAATCCCAACACTTGGGAGGCAGAGGGAGATTGACCTCTGTGACTTCAAGGTGTGGTAGCACACGCCTTTAATCCCAGTGCCTAAAAGGCAGAGACAAACAGATCTCTGTGAGTTCAAGGTGTAGTAGCATACACCTTTAATCCCAATGCCTGGGAGGCAGAGACAGGTGGATCTCTGAGAGTTCAAGGACAGCCTGGTCTACAGAGTTATTCTAGGACAAAGATACAGAGAATATAAAATAAAAGTAAAAATAAATGAAATAGAGGTTAAAATAAAGCTCACAAAGATGGAAAATACACATAGAATTTTGATACTGTATGCTATTATGCTCTGTTTGAATTGTTTGAATGCTGAGGAAGGAACAACCAGCTGCTAAAAGATATTTGTTTATAAATGCTGCTGAACTAATCCAACATAGATATTTTGAAAATGCCTTGACTTTGAAATTTGGATCTAAGGACATGATGCTTTGGAAAGGAGTTTCTTATTTTGTTTTCACAGAGGGTGAGAGTCTGTGGATTTCTTCTATTCCAATGTGGTATGATGGACCACGCCCTCCTGAAGGGTTGCTGTGAACACCTTCAGAAAATTGCTTCGCTCAACTGCCAACTGAGATGAAACTAGCACACAGGTTATACCATGAAAGACCTAATTAACGACGCCCCCATTCAGCAGGAAGCAGTTTGGAGAGAAAAAACTGCGCCCATGTTCCCAAATATGGTTTATAAACGTTCTTTTACATTTAAAGGGGGATATGATATAGGTATGAATAATTTGCATTGATATGGATTTTGCTTTAGTGATTTAAATTTAAGGTCAATTTTGTTATATGTATATGTATTTCTGATTTTTTTTTTTTGGTTTTTTTCGAGACAGGGTTTCTCTGTGGCTTTGGAGCCTGTCCTGGAACTAGCTCTGTAGACCAGGCTGGTCTCGAACTCACAGAGATCCGCCTGCCTCTGCCTCCCGAGTGCTGGGATTAAAGGTGTGCGCCACCATCGCCCGGCGTTGTATTTCTGATCTTGATTAAGGTATTGTGATTGTGTCGTCCACTTAAAAATGTAATGTATATAGGTTGTTAATACATAATCATAATAGTCAAGTTTGTAGTCATGTTAGTTGAGATTTTCTAGATATACATAGATATATTTTAGATAGGCATTCTTCATATTTTTCGAAGATTATAGAATATGACATTTTAAATGTTTTAATAACTTAGGATTTTTCATGACAATGAGACACGTCTGCTCCTGGCAGCACCAATCTACTTCAGGAAGAAGATGGGCATCGAAGAGGATCCTTATGGAGTTTGATAGCCATTTGGGCAAGAAACTGCTCTTTCCTGGACTATTGCATAAACTGGAAACAGAGAACCCTCAGATAGAGGACTACTGAACTTGCCTAAAGGTGAGATGATCTTTCGGGGTTCCTGATTCATGAAGGAGTCTGCAAGACATTCTGCAGGACACAACAGATAGTGACTGAACTGACTTTGAAATTTCCTGCTGCATGGAAATGTCTCTGGATATTACGGGCCTGTAGGCCAAAGATGGATGCCCCAACGGTACAGAGGAACTTTGGGTGACTGTCCAGGCAGCGAGATGTCTTTGTCATTTCTAGAGTTTGAAAGTTACTTATTTCTTGTTTGCTTAGGTAATATTGTATCTTTCTGGAGTCTTTGACAGAGTTAAAGAATAGTTAGTTATAGTTATAGTTTTCCTTAGTTATGATAAAGATTATTGTAATTTTTACTTGATAACTGTTTCGTTATATGTAATTTTGCTATGTTAAGTTAAAGCCTTCCTTTTTTTTTGTTTAAACAGAAAAAGGGGAAGTGATGGAGGAAGGTCATTGGTTAATTATAATAAAGAAACTGCTTGGCCTCATAGGTTAAAACATAGGTGGGAGGAGTCAACAGAACAGAATTCTGGGAGGAAGAGGAAGTGAGGTAAGACGCCTCAGACAGACTCCATAGCTCCTCTCAGAGACATCACGCAGCTCCTCTCAGGGCAGACGCGATCGACGAAGCTCTGACCCAGGATGGATGTAGGCTAGAATCTTCCCTGTAAGCGCACCTTGGGGTGCTACATACCTTATTAGAAATGGGCTAGTCCAGGTGTGAGAGTTAGCCGAGAAGAGGCTAGATAGAAATGGGCCAAGCAGTGTTTAAATGAATACAGTTTGTGTGTTGTTATTTCGGGCATAAGCTAGCAGGCAGCCGGGGTGCTGGGGACGCAGCCCCGCTGCTCCTATTACAACACACCATGAGGTGGTGGCTTACTGGGAAAGGTTCAGCATGTCTGACCTGGTGGCTGGCTCCATGGCGTCTGACCAACTGTGCTTTCTTTCTCCCACCATTCTGTTCTGTCTACTCCACCTATCTAAATCCTGCCCTATCAAAAAGCCAAGGCAGTTTCTTTATTAACCAATGAGAGTAACACATAGACAAATGACCCTCTTCCATCATCATATAAAGATATTATAATTATATTTTCCATGTTACATATGATATAAAATATATTAATCTTTTAATAATAAAACTTATGGAAAGAGAGAAAAAAGAAAGAAAGAGAGAAAGAAAAAGAAGAGAAAGAAAGAAAGAAAGTTAGTTTATGTTTTGCTATAAAGGCTGTTTGGAGAATAAATCAGAGGAAATTTTTCAGAATGTGAACTCAGGATTTTATGAGGGATTACTGAGAATCTCCCTCCTGATAAAGCCAAGTGATTAGTGTCTTTATTCCTGTGCCTCCATGCTGGTCCAAATAGATAGTTTATATTGGGGTTGGCACCAGACCCCAACAATTGACTCTACCCTCTAGGGACTCATAACCTATTTAGAAAGGTAGATAAGTCTCTAAATAACCTCACAAGATGACAGATCACTTTTTAAAAATGTTATAAAATTTGGATAAAGGACAGAAGATTGGCATTAGATACAAAAAGTCTACATTCAAATGATATATATTAAAAAATAGATTTTTCTTTTTTAAATTTCTTTTACTTTGCAAGATCATAATTTAATCGCATCATCTCACCTTTCCCTTTCCATCCTCCAAAAAAATTCTCTATATCCTTCTGGCTCTATTTCAAATTCTGACCTCTTTTTTTATTAATTGTTGTTATATACATAGATATACTTAGACAGAGACATAGATGATAGATTAGGTAGATAGATAGATAATAGATAGATAGATAGATAGATAGATAGATAGATAGATAGATAGATA
>JABTXL010002442.1:2927105-2937181 GCA_025134845.1 Neodon shergylaensis
GAAAGAAAGAAAGAAAGAAAGAAAGAAAGAAAGAAAGAAAGAAAGAAAGAAAGAGGGAGGGAAGAAGGAGGAAAGGAAGGAAAGGAAATTATTTAATTCAAGTGTGCTTTTTGAAATGCAAAGGGACAGATTCTTTTAACTTCTTTGTAATAAATTTTTTGTATGTCAAATAATAGTTCCCCAATGTATTTCTCTATATGCCTTCTATCCTCAGTTGTTACATTAATTACCACCCACCTGCTCTGCTCAATAGAGAGAGGTAGCCCTGGGGGACATAATTTCTGTTTGTCCTATATAATGAGGCCAAGGATAGAAAAGTCACAAAGTTCAAGAAAAGCAATGAAAATTTATATGGACATGATCATTGCTCTTTTTAACACCTGAGAATATGAAAAAATAATTCATGATATTTGGGGTATGAATCACAGTATCTTTTCTTCTGAATAGGCCAACATCTATCTTTGAGAGATTTTTGGATTTGAATGGCTTCGAAGTACCAGAATATTTTCCTCTAAGTTGAGTTAGAGATTATAAACTTTTTCTTTTATATGTTTTCACAATATAAAATTTTATTCCATGTTAATTGTTTTAAAGTCTAATGACTCAGTTTCAAATTATGATATGAAGTTTTAGCTAAAGTTAATTATTGCTTATCTGAACAAAATATTTTATTCTGTTATTGATAAATACCATAAGGAGAGTGTGCGTGTGTGTGTGTGTGTGCACATATGCGTGAACACATGCAATCTTTTAGCGGTTTATGTTCTAAATAAGAGAGAAGAAAGCATGTTACTAACTTCAGGAAAGCCAAATAAAAATCACACTGCTCTAAGTGTGACTACTAGTAGTGGCCACCTTAGAGGCATAAATGGATTATTTTTATTTTGTGTATTTAATAGTGCCTTTTAAAAAATTCTTTTGAAATAGGGTTTCTCTGTCCTAGAACTAGCTCTATAGACCAAGCTGACCTCGAACTCACAGAAATCTGCCTCCCTCTGCCTCCTAAAGGCAGGAACTAAAGGCAAGTGCCACCACCACCCAACTATTTTTATAAGTTATATATATATATATATATATATATATATATAAATATATATATATATATTATAAGTGCCATTTTTATGGAGAGTATGCAAAACACAAACAGAATCAGCATTGACTTTTATGAGCAGCGTAATGGAGATATTCGGAGTTCTCAATAGGAAAACTGGCACACATCTTTCTTATGATTTCTATTATTGTTTTTTCCTTCTAAACCACCGTGCAACAGGAACTTGTACTCAGGAACCATCTAGTGTTTCCTCTCATCATTTCAATTGCAAAAAAAGAAGACATCCAAGTGATAATTCAATGTCCTTTAAGACTATGTAAAGATGGTCGTTAGTGTGGAAAAATAACAGTCTGAGCATGAATATTTGCTGGGTTTGTTGCTACTGTCTCTGGGTTACCAAGTGTGCTGTAAACACTTGGTGGAATCAAAGTTTTAAATAAATATAGAATAGCTAAAATGTTGTGGAAAAATCTTTTTGTATACTGTGAAGATGCATCTTTGCCAAGAAGCCTTCTGATTGGTTTAACAAAGGAATGAATGGACAATAGCTAGGCAGGAGGAGGTTAGGCAGGAGTAGAGACACAAGAGGACACAGAGAGGAAACAGGAGGTACAAGATGGAAGAGATGTAAAAAGCCATAAGGCAAAAATTTAGATTAATATAAATGGATTAATTAAGTTATAAGAGCTAGTGCGACAAGCTCAAGTTATAGTCTAAGTTTTCATGATTAATAATAAGTCTCAGTGTCATTTTTTATGAGCTGGCAGCCCAAAGAAAACCCATATACACTAAATATTTGCAAAGATATTATTAATAGGGTGTCATTTTTAAAGAAAACTCATGGGATCTTGATTTTTAAGCAGGAAAAGAAGAGTCAATCAAAAGCAAATAGCAATTTTAGGTCTTACGTTAAAATATTTAGTTCACTGTAAATGATGAAGGAAAACATAAAAAAGAAATATTTCAATATATAGGAAGAGGCAATGGCTTTCCGAATAGCACTGCAACAGCTTGAGATTCTGACAAGAGCTGACAAGTGGATCTTACAGAATTAAAACATTTCTGGACAGCAAAGGAAATAATAAATAGTCTGAATATATATTTTAAAAAAGGCAGAGTTAAGCACCAAAAAACAAATAATTCAGTCAATGGGTGAATTAATTGAACAGACAATTATTAAAATAAGATGTAAAATTGGACAATAGTACCAAAAGTGTTCAATATCACTAGCCCTCTGGGAAATGATAATCAAAAATACCCTGAAATTTCATCTCACCCAAATAAGAATTATCATTAAGAAAATAAACAGCTTGGGGAAGAGGGATTAGAAAGACTATGAGAGCCAGAAGATGAGGAAGTCTGCAGCAAACATGTGATTCTTAGAAAGGACAAGGACATTTCATCCACAAAACACTAACAACATGGCTGTATAAACAGGACCTGAACAATGACAATACCAGTGGACATGTTAACACAGAAGGGGGAACTCTCCAAGATCCCAACTCTTAGATGAAAGGCTATGGACAATTAAAAACTACCAAGAGAGCAAGTGTCCTTGAGATATGTTGGAGCATCCTTAGGGTGTATCCCCAAGAATAGTACAGCTGTGTCTTGAAGTATATGAATTCACAGTTGTCTGAAAAAACACAATATTGATTTCCAAATTGCCTGTACAAGCTTGCACTCCCACCAACAACGGAGGAGTGTTCCCCTAGCTCTACATTGTCCTCGCCAGAATGAGCTATCACTTGTGTTTTTTATCTTAGCCATTATAAAAGGTATAAGATGGATTCTCAAAGTCGCTTTGATTTGCATTTTCCTGGTGGTTGAGGATGTTAAACATTTAAGTGTTTCTCAGCCATTTAAGTGTGTGTGTGTGTGTGTGTGTGTGTGTGTGTGTGTGTAAGAGAGAGAGAGAGAGAGAGAGAGAGAGAGAGAGAGAGAGAGAGAGAGAGATGAAAACAGAAAGGAATTCATTGGATGGAGAAATGGAGCCAGAAAGGGGTCATGATAGAGGAAGTTAATATGGAGCAAACTGGAATTAAAAATAGAATGACTTTTGTATTTTTGAAAATGTCATGATGAAATGCATGTGTTCATGTACTTACACTAGTAAAAACTGAAAAGCCACAGTGAGTTCAGATAAAAACATAGTAAGAAAATATTTTGTTTAAAATGATCATATTTGAAGAAAACCCAAATAATCCATGGGATATGAAGGATATATTGTCAAAAGTGAAAAGCAAGAAGGAACAAAGAGAAGAGATGAGGAAGCCAAATGTTTTCTTACAGAATAATATACAATAATGGACTTAATTTTGATAAATCTTTCCAAATGAATTAGAGGCTCATAATCTTAACAGTTATGCAGCAAAATACAAGCTGGCTTTATCCCACAAAAATGTCTAAAGGCATACTATCATAGTTTGTCATCGCTTATTGTCCAAACAAGCACTTCTAAACATCTAAACAGACTGGCTCAGGTTAAAAGGGCAGACTCAGCTTCAGATGAATTCGGGATATGCAAAGCAGTGAGAAGCAGTAAAGAGGAAGCAGCAAATGTGTTATCTGATAGGTACAATAAAGCCAATTATCACCTCCACTGAAAACACAAGGAACCTGAAACTTCAGATGCACTATCATTAAATAATATGTGTGATAACCACAATTAAAGACTTAGTTTCTTCAGACCCCAGGTTAGCATTTTGTAAACTTAACTTACCAAAACACAGCAGGATCTCTGTGACTTCATGCATGTTGTCAGAAATTTATTGGAAAAATAGATGAAATGTGAGAATAAAATTTAAAGCAAATTTGACAGATATTGAATAGAATAGTTATAGCAACTAATTATTTCATGTTTATTTAATGAAATATTTACATCCTAAAATTAAATATTAATAGATTTAAATATTTAAAATTAAAGAATCACTTATTTTATAACTCAAAAGGACTTCAGAAGTCTTGGGAACCAACTTTCCTATTTTTCCCATTGAGAAAATACAAGCACACAAAGGAGAATTTAGTTTCTCTTGATGGCATTTTGAGCATAAAGATGCAAAGAAGAAGAGGTGAGGATCAAGAAGAAATCAGCGTGGGAAAGAGTCTCATCCATCAGATATCTCACACTTAGTGAGGTTGGCTCTGTGAAGCACTTTACATATGTTGGCTTATTTCGTCTGAACAGAAAGTCTATGAATCATGTATTGTTTAACATATAAGGAAACCTAGGCTCAGATTGAAAGTGACCTTTGCTGTTGAACAGTTAGAGACAGAGCAAAGACTTAGCTCACACATCTAAATTCAAGTCAACTGCTGTCATTCCACCCACCTCAATGCTATAAAGGCTTAGGGTCACAAGTTTATGTTCACATCACATTATCTACTCATGAAAGTCCCATGCTGTACAAATAAAGGTCATAAAACATAAAATGTTCAAAGAGTAAATTTGAAATAAAAGAAACTACTATGGGAACAGGCATAGACACATTAGTATTTTCAGAGGTGTTGTAAAAGGAGCGGTGGGCCGCTTCTTGCCGCCTGACTCCTGGCCACCCGGCTAGCTTATACCCCGAAATAACAGACATATTATATTCATTTGAACATTATTTTTAGCCTCATATTGGCTAACTCTCACATATTAGTTTAACACATTTTTAATAATCTGTATCACCACTTGACTGTGACTTACCGGGATGAGTCTAACCAGCGTCGTCTTGGAGAGGAAAGCCATGGCGTCTGTCACACTGCCTTCTTTCTCCCAGAATTTAGTTCTGTATTTTCCGCCCATCTAAGGGCTTCCCTATCAAAGGCCAAAGCAGTTTCTTTATTTAACCAAAGAAAGCAACAAAAATACAAAAGGACCTCCTATACCGCAGAGGTAAGGAGCTCAGTGGAGAAGATGAATGCATGGTTTCCACTGCCAGAGAAGGGAATACAGGAGAACAAGGAGGGTACCATGGCTCAGGCCCGGAAAACTGGTTCCACAAGTACAGGAGGGAAAGGCTCTGTTTTCTCTCAACTAGCTCCAGGATAAAACCACCTGCCTCCCCTGATCTACAGCTTGGGATTCCAGGAGAGCCGAGTCTGCAGGCTGATGGAAAGCCAAAAGGGCAACAGAAATCTCGGGCAGGTGGATATTTCTGTGTGGCCCTTGGCAAGGTGACATATGTCCATGAGAATGTGTGAGACATAAACACAAACAAGGATAAACCTTCCAAAGGGCAGGTGTCTATCGCAAAATGATAAAAGAAATGTGTTTCATAAAAATCAGCTAGAAACATTAACAAAGAGGCATGTATAATTATAAGTTATGATGAAAGTCGGGTATTTCATAAGATTTCAATAATCCGCATAATACTATGACATACAGGTCTTAAGAGCATCCGCCCTTAAAGCAGACATCTGTCTACATGCGACTTAGCCCAACCACTTTTGTTTTTGCATTAGGAGACTCCAGTCTAGCTGAGCAATATGATTTCATGCTTGAAATCAGCTAGTAATAAGCCCAGATGAGCACACGCATGCGCGCGCACACACACATATGGGCTTATTACTAGCTGATTTATATATATCACATTCTTAAGTACATAAATACAGCCTTCATGGTCCATATAATGCTACATAAATACATATGTGTGTATACATATGTGTGTATGCATATATGTGTGTACATATGTATATATGCATATATTGCATACATATATGTATATACACATAAATATATACATATGATTTCAGAGCTGATCTCTTGATACTGTGTAGCTAAGCATCTAGGAGCTCTTTCATGGGGAAAACAATTTCTCCCACTCTCAGCCACTCAACCACTCAACATTCTTTGGTTGCCTGCAGAAGAATGGTTTTTGTTCATATGCTATGGGCTTTGCAGTTGTTGAAATACTGGTTATTGTAAAACCAAACATTTCCCTGAACTAGCTCATTGTAAAAACTTTGATATAAAAATCTTTTCTAAAATGGCTCTTTTGTGCTGGCGAAAAGGGCAGCGGAGTACCATTTATCTGTTCTGTGCCATGCATCGAGTATCCTTATATATAAAGGGCTCGTACAGAGCTTGGCTTACAAGAAAAAATATTGAAATAGAATTTATCCTTGATCTGAAAAAAATCTCATAAAATCATGCTAAGGTGCTTTTCTATCTCTCTTTCTTTCTCTCTCTCTCTCTCTCTCTCTCTCTCTCTCTCTGTCTCTCTCGCTAATAGTTCAAAATTAGAAAGAAAATACACACTGACTGGGAAGTTAATGATACATTAAAAATAAATATTTCATATTAATATGTTCAATAGTGAGTTAAGGACATGGTCACTGTGCACCACATGCACACAGGGTATCATTGTCCTTCCATTCTATGTAACAAGAAGAAATCATGTCCTATTCAGATCTGAATAAGAGTAAAATTTTTTAATTCTACCTATATTTTCCTGAATGCTCCGATCCAGGAATTGGGAATATCGCATAAACCATAAAGAGCTCCTTGTATTGGACTCATAAGATTGCATATAAACTTTTCATGGGGACTTTTTTACTAAATAAACAAAATAGCTTAGGTTAGTCACCACATCCTCATTTTGAATTGATGCCCGCATTCTGATGCCCATGGAGTTTGATGAATGACACCTGAGTACTCGAATAATCTCCATCCAACAGCGGAGTGACGCTGCCCATTTTCAGCCCATATAATCAGCGCAGTTCAATATTCAAGGGGGGAGCATAAAACATGTTTGGGTATGGTAATGAATGTGATTACACCACTGCCAAATTAAACCTATTTTCATTTTGATATTATAAAAAAAGCAGCAGGGGGTGACTAGATAACTTGCTTTTACTTTATTAAGTTCCTTATGTGGATGTCAGCTGGATGGAGAACTCCCTTGGAGTGAATTAAGAACATTTGGGCCTTGTCTCTATATTCAAAACAGTGTGACTTCGAGTCAGGCTTTTAGAGTTTGCTTCATTCAGCCTGCCAGAGGGGAGATTAAGGAGTGCTCCCAAGTGCCTCGCCTGTTTATTGCCTTCTTTACGTGGGAGGCTTTTCCTTATGCCTCCAAATAGCACACTGTGACATTGAGCAGAGGAGACACTGATCTGTCCCATCAGGGCCATCTTAGTTGAACAGGACAGATGTACGGATATGGTGATTGTCCACATCCATGGCCGCTTTAGAGGGAACTAAATCCTTCACAGCCCAGCCTCCTGCAGATGAACACAGATCTATGGCTCCTTGGCTCCACCTCTACAATGCTAACGAGTTACAAGCTCCCTTCTGGGTCAGAGTTAGTGTACTTCCCAAAGCTTCCGACTAAAAGGATTTCCATCCTGGTTATAAAGAAAAGACTTCTGAAACTTCAGAACTTACTCATAAAGGAGCGCTAGCACAAGAAGCGGGGCGGGCACCAAGTGAAACTGAATGGACTCAAATAGGCCTTACAGGCCTTTGGAAACATGCCAGCCTCCAGAGGAGGCCCAGCCTAAGGGGTGGGGCATGTAGCTTTGCTCTCCCTGGCTTCTTATCTTCTCAGCTTCCTGGTTTGCTCTAGTGTTCCAACCTGGTTTTGTGAAAGGTCTATTGTCCATCATTTCTCAAGGGCTGGCTTACTTTTTTCCTGAATTCATCCTTGTTGCAGAGTCACCACACACTTATCCCACTGTTTGAGAGATAAAACAAATTAAAGATTTGATTTTCTCTAATAAGCTCTGCTTCCTAAAGCAGTCACAGAGAATTTACAGAAGCTGAAACAAAAGCAGAGAGGTGGGGCTACCCGTCTACCTAAGCCAAGCAGAATGGGAAACTTTATTGAATAGTCGTAAGAAAATATTTTCTTCAGTGTGGTCCATCTCTAGGTACACTTTCTAGATTTTTCACAGAACCAAATTCTAGGCCAACACACACACACTCACACACACACACACAACCACTCTTATTATTTGTCCTCTCATCAGGAACAGCAGCTTTAAACTTCTGGTGAGACTGTGGAGGAATCCTTCCATTAAATATTTTTTATTGATATTTATTGAGCTCTACATTTTTCTCTGTTCCCCTCCCTGCTTCTCCCCTCCCCACTTCAATCTTCCCCCCAAGGTCCCCATACTCCCAATTTACTCAGAAGATCTTGTCTTTTTCTACTTCATACTTCCCATGTAGATTATATCTATGTAAGTGTCCGTATTGTTGTCTAAATTATCTGGGATTGTGGTTTGTAGGCTGGCTTTCTTTGCTTTATGTTTAAAAACCACCTATGAGTGAGTACATGTAATAATTGTCTTTCTGTGTCTGGGTTACCTCACTCAAAATAATGTTTTCTAGTTCCATCCATTTTCCTGCAAAATTCAAGCTGTCATTATTTTTTTCTGCTGTGTAGTACTCCATTGTGTAAATGTACCACATTTTTTTAATCCATTCTTTAATCGACGGGCATTTTGTTTCCAGGTTCTAGCTATGACAAACAAAGCTGCTATGAACATGGTTGAATACATGTTCTTGTGGCACGATTGAGCATCCTTTGGATATATACCCAAAAGTGGTATTACTGGGCCTTGAAGAAGGTTGTTTCCTAATTTTCTGAGAAATCACCACACTGACATCCAAAGGAGTTGTACTAGCTTGCATTCCCACCAGCAATGCAGAAGTGTTCCCTTTTCCCCACAACCTCTCTATCATAAGTTGTCATCAGTGTCTTTGATCTTGGCCATTTTTACAGGTGTAAGGTGGAATCTCATAGTTGTTTTGATTTGCGTTTCTCTGATGACTAAGGATGTTAAACATTTCCTTAAGTGTCTTTCAGCCATTTTAGATTCCTCTGTTGAGAGTTCTCTGTTTAGGTCTAAAAACAGCCTGGTACTGGCATAAGAACAGACAGGAGGACCAATGGAACCAAATAGAAGACCCGATATCAATCCACACATCCTTGAACACCTGATATTTGATAAAGAAGCAAAAAATGTAAGGGAAAAAAGAAAGCATATTTAACAAGTGGTGATGGATGGCATATCTGGATATCAACATGCAGAAGAATGAAAATAGATCCATATCTATCTCCATGCACAAAACTCAAGTCCAAATGGATCAAAGACCTCAACATAGAGCCAGCCACATTGAACCTTATAGAAGAGAAAGTGGGAAATACACGTGAACGCATTGGCACAGGAGACCACTTCCTAAATATAACCCCAGAAGCACAGACACTGAGAGAAACAATAAATGGAACCTCCTGAAACTGAAAAGCTTCTGAAAAGCAAGAGACATGCTCAACAAAACAAAATGACAGCCTACAGAATGGGAAAAGATCTTCACCAACCACACATCAGAGAGAGGTCTGATCTCCAAAATATACAAAGGACTCATGAAATTGGACACCAAAAGATCACATAATCCAATAAAAAATGGAGTAACTAAATATTTAAAACATAAAGAAAAGGCATTTATTAGAACAAGCACAGGAAAAGGTTGTCAGCTTTTCAAAGCATGTTCTACATGTCCAAGGGTGGGAAGAGCTGGACCAAGGCAGAGAACACCACTGTTGATACTGAGATGCATCAAAACACCTGATTATATCATAAGCTGTGTACATAAGAATGAACTATCTTCGGACATTTTCACTTTGTACAATAGTAAGAGGAGTTCATAATTTCAATTGCTCCTCTTGTTTGCTCACTTTCTTAAATCTCCTCTTCTTTTATATAAATGCTTTAGAATCTTAGCTCTGGTTAACTCAGGCTGTCTGCCTGGTCCAAACCTGGCCGGAACACAGCCGTGAGTAAAGGCAGCGCTGGGCAGGGCTGCTGAGCTCACACAATGTTCTCATCACAAGCATCGAGTGCAATCAGCACGTCCCAAGAGAGGTGGATCTGCCACAAAACAAGATTTCAGTTATAGCCTCCCTACTCACACTGCTACTCTCTCTTCCTTGACTACTCCTAGTCAATTAAAACCAATCTTCTTACACCTCCTCTGCTGACAGCTTCTCTCTCTCTCTCTCTCTCTCTCTCTCTCTCTCTCTCTCTCTCTCTC
>JABTXL010002442.1:2937191-2982588 GCA_025134845.1 Neodon shergylaensis
CTCTCTCTCTCTCTCTCTCTCTCTCTCTCTCTCTCTCTCTCTCTCTCCTCACTGGCTCGAATCCTCACCTTCACCTCTGAATCCTCCCCTACTGCCCCTTCTTTATTACAGGTTTCCACTCCATAATTTAAATGCTCGTGCACCTACATCACGTGTATTTATTCTCTTTCTCCTCTTCCTGCATGTCTTCTCTCCCTATAACTCCACCGTTGTCTTCACCTCCAGATGATCCACTCCCATTACTTAAGTACATTGTTTTACACAGACATTCCCATGCAGTTCACAATTTACATCTACAGGTATTATTTCACTTCTGAATTACAGATTTTTATTTAAGACACTTTTTTAATTTTTTTAACTTTCAACCTTATTGTTCTTGTGTGAAATATATTATAGCCATATTCTCCTCCCTTATTCCCTTCTCTTATTCGCCCCTCACACCTGTTGGCACCATTATTCTTCACAGTTAGTACTTGTCTTACTTCCATTCTCGTGTGTGTGAGAGAGAAAGAGAGATTATGCACATCATGTTATCCACCTCATTAGAGTAGGTTTTAATGTATTCGTTTTCATATGAATATATTTGTGCTTATGTTTAATATACCCAAGTTCATATTCATGTAGGATATGAAAAGTTTTAATTAATTCAGGTTTTCAAAACATACTGTATGTAACTGGAAATGGAATAAATTTTATGATAACAATATAGTGAGACTTCAAGAAATGCTCACATACCCACTGATGAGATAGTTCTTACACATCACAGTTTGCACTTCAAAAAACACCTACTGTCTCCAACAGCCCAGTCTCTTGTTCATCCTCTAGAGATGCAGGATGAAGATGCAAGCTGCCCTGCTTCCTTGTTTGCCTCACACCATAGGACTATTATGATGTTTACTGTAATTTACATTCATAATATAAAATTTCAAAAACACCAGAAAACATACAGAAGAAACTCAATATACCAATCTCCCTACTATAAATACTGTTTTGATTTTTCTCTTAGGCTTCTTTATGATTTTAGTCTCTTCCCTATGGTCCCAGTCTATTTTGTCTTCAGTCATTAACAGTGGGTCAGAAAGCTGCATTCTAGCAGTGTTCCCTTAGTGGATGAGGTCATGCCTTCATCATCAGGATCTATGTTAGAGGGGCCAGCACATGTTCTTGAACGCATTTCTGTGGAACCTTCCCTGATGGAATAGTATAGCAACTTCCACTGCCTACCTTGACCTCCAGTCAACTGAAAAGGCCAGAGGATCACATCTGAAGCATGCGTCTTATATTCTGTTGCTTTTTGGATTTCTGTATTTGGGGTAGAACACAAGTATGCCACAATGCATAAGTGTATGCCAGAGGCCTTAATCTCTCTCCGTTATGTGGATCCCAAAGATGAAACACAGGTCAGGCTGTCATGTTGGTGGCAAGTGCTCTTACCCACTGAGTCATCTCACCTGCTGCATTCTGTTTTAACCTGAAAGCGATCAAAGGGAAGGGACTGCTGGTAGGTGGTTCTGTGAAAAAACCAGACAGAGCATCTCCTAGGAGATTCCTTGGCTGATGTTAATTCTGCCATCAAGTCTATGGTGCCATTCATAAATATTAGAAATAGAAAATGCAAGAAAGAGCATGAAAACTTCAAATAAAATCAAAGGCCTTGTGAGAATGTAACTTTACCACAGAGTTACTGCACAGCCTGGAGTCGTAAAGAGAAGCACCAGGGAACTGATTAAACGAAGGCTGTAGTGGCAGGAGGTGAGAAATTACGTTTACTCTTCAAAGACAGAGCATCTGATGGCCCTGCATGATGCGGTGCAATGCCGTGCACCTCATGGACACTAATATAAATCCAAGCAGGCCCGTTGTCATAGCGGAAGTCACTGGTACCCGATGGCATTTCATTGGTGCCTGTGAAGTGTTTCTGAGTTCTGAACGTAATTCTCAGGGGAAATGATTGCATCATCATGGACACGACTCAATTTGCATTCACGTGACATTGCCAAGGATAAGCCAAGTCCACACCAAACAGTAAATATATCGGCAGGTGATGAGTGACAAAATGGTTCAGTTTTATAATGGCAACTGCAGAAACCACGTTGTCCCTATGCAGCACTCCGCGTTTCACAGACACCGTGTTTGTTATGTGCTCCTTATGACAGCCCTGTGAAGTTAACTCACAAAATACGATTGCTTTTCTTTGATAAAGGTGGAAATGTGAAGTTCGGCTTTGCTTAACAACTTCTAATTTATCCTTGTCCCCTGAGATCAAATCTTAGCCATAAATAGAAATTTAGGCTCCAGCTCAGGGATTTGGGTTTCAAGAGAATGGTTGGTTTTCTGGCAGCGTGCTGTCTCTTTTTAAGGGTCTTTGTACAATTCATTTTGTATGAACAAAAAGGTAAATTAATCAATGGCACAATCTGGAGACAAAATCATGCTCCGCATGTTTTTTTTTCTAAAATACAAACATATATACATTTAGTTTCTCAGGTTTTTAGAGCACGTTGACAAAGTGGTCATTATAACTTATCTTTTCTGTTAGAAACTTGGGCACGAAAGACTAAATAACTTGGCCAAAGCCCAAGAAGATGGCAGAGCAGGGCTGTAGCTCCTGTCAGTCTCGATTCAGACCCTACACTCTGAACTGTTACCCTTTCAACAAGCACGTGCAGCAGAATTTATGAGGCTGGTAAAAAGAAAACTGGACTCCAAAAACCCAGGCCACATTTTTAGGGTTCACTCATCAAGAGAAAACAACACTATTTTCCTAGTACATATTTCCCAAATGTAATTGGTGTTGTACACTAACCCACTGAGTTGATGAATTCAAAATACTGTGAGCTCTACATCCTTAGCAATATGAGAGATTCAGGACACAACTGCAGGCCTTGGAGAGCTGCTGGAGGAATCACTGTAAACCCTTAGCTGCAACACTCAATAAATCCAAGTCGCTGGAAATTTTGGTGGCCCAGGCCTTCCATCTTTGGTGGGCACTGGAATGATTTGTGCCCTTCTTGTGCCCTGCCTTTTGGTTCAGGAACTCTAGCAGAAGGGTGGATTATCTGAAAATCTACATTCATAACCAGTTTCCAGCTAACACTAACGATGCTGCCCAGGGAACAGACTTTGAAACCCACTCTAGTTGAGTTTCCACCAAATTCTGAAGGAACAGAGGAATAGAAATAGGCTCTATTCTTGAAGAATAAAGTAAAAGTTATGAAGCTCACATACTTTGTCCATGTGGTGGCTTGAAGGAAAATGCTGCAAAATGGAGTGGCATGGTTAGGAGATGTGACCTTATTGGAGGAAATGCATCACTGAGGGCGTGGGCTTTGAGGACTTTTCTCTTACGTTTCCCTTGGTGTGACAATCAGTCAACTTCCTGTTGCCTCTGAGTCAGAATGTAGGACTCTCAGCTCCAGCACCATGTCTGCCTGCATGCCACCATGCTCCCCACTATGATGATAATGCACTGAACCTCGGAAACTATAAATGAGCCACGCCACTAAATGTCTTCTTAAGAGTTGCCACGGTCATGCTGTCTCTTCACAGCAATGAAAACCCTAAGACAATCCACAGCCTCATGTGCACTGATGCTCCCTCAGTTTCAATTGAAGCCTTGACATTTCAGATAGAAAAAGAGAAATTGCCATATTCTAAGCTTCTTTAATTCTGTCCCAAATGCTTTATTTTTTCCCAATTACACTTACCAACCTAATAGCGACCAAGAATTGAAAGAAGTTGTTGGGTAAGATCTCCTTTGTACATTCATTTTATCGACAGTAATGACTAAACAGTCACAAAGTCCCAAGCAAGTATTATTCAACATGATAATAAAAGAAAAAAAGAAAAGAATTCCAAGAGACTCTTATTATGTGCAAGAGTTAGAGAATAATCAGAGTAATACATTCACTCCTAAAAACTGCTTGGTTCCCAATTCCTCTATCATTTTACTACACACTCCGAGAGAACTCCTTAAATTCCTGCTACTCTAGGTTTTGTATTTGTAATGATGAGATGATGATTGCCATGAGGCTTCACTAGTTCTTATAAATGAGTTGAGACTACAGGAAAGGAGAAGATCAAAGAACTATTACTTTGGATTCCATTTTGGAACTCAAACCATAAAACAAGAGGGAATTTCATCTCAGCAACAAGCCAGTGGAACAGGCATTTGCATGCCACTTGGCACCTCATTGTCAGAACAAACATAGAATGTGTTCCAATACTGCCAAGTACTTGACAATTATTCCTGTACTACGGTTTTATTATTTCTGCAAGATTTTATTCCTTTTCTCATGCAGATGGAACAATCTAGAGAAATATGATTCAAATGCTAACTTTACGTATAAGGGTGAGAAAACATTTTTCTATATAGGGTCACATAGTAAACATCCTTTGATTATGATAAGATGACATGATTAAGAGGAGGCTGAGTATTACACTGTAATATTTAATTTCCCCAATTTTAAACAGTAATTCTCCTTCCTAGGTCATGTTACTTTATTACATGTTCGGCTTTGTTCATCAAAAACCATTTATTAGTATTTGTGGGTCTTTGCATCTGTCCCCATCAGTTGCTGGAAGTTGCCTCTCTGATGACAATTGGGCAATGTACCAAATATGAGTAGGGTAGAATAGCATTAGGAATCATTTTGTTTCTGGGTTGCTTGCCGCAAAGAAATTGTCCTAACTCGGCAGCAAGAAAAAAATAAAGTTAATGCCTTAAAAAAAAAAAAGGGTAAAGTCTTTAAAGAGACAGAGTACAGATAGTTATAGATTAAAAGAAATAAAGAAAAATAAGCCACGTAAAATGGAAAATTCACAGAGAGTCTGGATTCTTTGTATTATTGTGTTTTCTTTAAATTTTTTGACTATGAAGGAGCTAAGTACAGAGAGACATTTCATTACATGGGCTGCCAAGCTAAACCAGAATGGATATAACGGTATTACGATTTCAGAATTTTGGTCTAAGGATATGATGCTTTGGAAAGGGTCTTCTTTTGTTTTCACAGAGGATGTGACCCTGTGGATTGCATCTATTCCGATTTGGTATGATAGACCTCGCCCTCCTGAAAGGTTGCTGTGAACATCTTCAAAAAATTTACTTCACTCAACTGCCAACTGAGATGAACCTGGCACACAGGTTACCCCATAAAAGATATGATTAACAGCGCCCCCATTCAGCAGGAAGCAGTTTGGAGAGAAAAAACTGCGCCCATGTTCCCAAATATTGTTTATAAATATGCTTTTACATTTAAAGGGGGATATGATATAGATATCAATAATTTGCATTGGTATGCATTTCTCTCCTGCGTGCCTTTGGAGAAACCTGCTTTCTCTTATTACACTTTTTATTTTAATTCCTCTTGCAGCGTTGGTACTTCCTGTTTACTTTTCTATTTCCATCTCATTTAAGAATCTCTTCCTCATCACCACTCCATACACACAAAGTGCTTAATATAAAGAGTTCTAATCAGGATTCTTTCAAACAGAATAAAGTAAAAATAGAAAATTTCATGAGTTGAGTTAAAAGATTTTACAAAATGGTAGGCATTTAAGGTTTTGTTTCCCTCTGGTTATAATTAAAAATTTAAAGATTAAACAGCCCTTCCTCTTTAACTGAGATGACTTCCCCACAAATTTCCTCATGAATCCTTATCAGACATTTTTAACTACCTGAATGTAATGAAGGAGTAATTATACCCAGGATCCTCTTAGAACGATAAGTGGCTAGCTGGAATAGTTGGCTGTTATTTTCTGATTCCTTTGTTTGCTTTCCCGGCTTGCAGGATGCATTCAAAAACTCAGTCATTGGATGCTGATACATGGAAGTCTCACTGCCCAGCTTTCCCCAGATTCCTGCCACAATGACAATAACACAGAGCTGTCTTCCCAGCCCTAGGATCTGGTGTCAGAGGACAAACGTAAAAGACTCTAAGAAGCTCAGGGCAGGTGTTTGGTGAAGCCACAGCTGACTGCGCCGTGTTGTTCAACACCCTACACAACTTTTTCAGTTTTATCATATTCTCCAAGTTCCAACCAAGTTAGAGATTTTCTCTCCTGGTGATATTGTTTGATTCCTTTTCTTATACTTTAAAAAGATTTATGAAACTCGTCTTTTTTTTCCAGAAAGCTCAAAGCTTATTTTTATGGTGTATATTGTTTATAAGTTTGATTGTTGTAGTCTCGACTGTGGAGATGAAACGGATGCCACTATTATCCCCTCTGTGTTCTACCCAGGGTTCCTTGCAGATTGGTGAGGACTGTATGTTGGAAATCAACTTTGGCTAATTAAGCAAAATATAAAATCACCAGAAATGAATAGTGGCTCAGAGAACATGGCTTGTTCTTAAGGAGCAGAAACCAGAGCAGGATACAAACCTGGACACATAAACTATCACAATAACCCAAGAACAAAGACAGCCTAGGCAGAGTAAGTGCAACAGCTGGGGTCTCACACGTGACCTGTGACTACAAGCACCTAAACCAATCTCGCGATAAAATCAGTGAAAACAAAGTCCAGGGAGTGAAAGGAAATGCTCTTGAGGAAAGGAACTAGCGCCTAGAAAGACTCACAGGGTTTGTACACAATAGTCTTAGTTTTGTTGAGGAAAGTAGTTTTGTACATACTATTGTAAGTCACACCACCCCCATACCTTCATAAATGAAAAGTAAACAATAAATAATTAAAGACCGAATTCGATATAAGTTAGTATCTTTGAAAGTCTTTATGTTCAGTTAACTATGCTGCAATTCTATGTAGCAGACTATGCCACAAAGAGTTTATTATCTCTATTTAGAAAGAATATAAGCATAAAAAAACTAATGGTTAGTCCTGATGGAAGCAGAATACTAAATTTATGGCCTAAGAGGCACTTAGCACAGCATTTGATAGCATAGCTTCTGGAGACACATCTTTGATTAAAATTCTAGTATTGATACTTAAAGATGGAGACCTTGACCAAGTTATTTACCTTTCACAGTTTATAAAGTGAGTATAATAATAATCCCATATAATAAGGTATAGTACTTACTTGAGTCTCCTTTAGTACCCATGTTGTTGAGACTTCATGACTGTAGCTTCCCTGCCATTTCTTGGAGATACAATCTCACAACCAACTTACAGGAATATAAAATGGCACAATTTGGTTTCTGAGAATAATTCAGTATGTATGTATCACATGACTTAGCTATTTTAGCCCTTATGTTTACCTAAAATAAATGAAAAACAAAACTTCTGCATAAAGATGTGTACTTCATTCATTGAATATGTTTAAACTCATATGTCATCAACAGGTAAATGGTTAAACAAATTGTAGTATATTCATAGAGCAGAATGATATTCTACAGTTTAATGGAATATTTATAATGAATGGTTAATGGAGGATTCTTGGAATAACTGTATTAAGTAAAAGAATCCTGTCAAAAGGGAGCATATATTATAATCCATTTAATTAAAATCATACGAAATGTGCTGAGTGTGTTGGTTTAGGACTTAATCCGGCACTTGAAAGGCTGACACTAGAGGCTTGCCCCAAGTTGGATGCCAGCCGGGGGTGCATTAATAAATTACAGGCCAGTCTGCGGCTACAGTGTAAGACTGTCCCCAACAACAGCTCCCTATAAACTAACAATAAGGACTAAACACTGTGACATGTATATATTAATCTGTGGTGAGAGATGTTTGTCAGGTGTTGGGGGCAGGGCAGCTTGGAACGGGTGAGAAGTGGTTGAAGAAGACAAGAAAAATTGTTGGTGATGTGGTTATGTTCAGTACCCAAAGCCCCATGATTTTCAGGTTCACACCATTGTCAAATCACATAAGGTTGCACACTTTAGATATTTAGTGCTTTATGTCAATTATACTTCATAAACTACCAAAGTTTTTCATGATGCCATGAATTGGTCCGAGTTGTGCTTCAAGAGTGTGACCAGGGGACCATTTTTTATGTAGGAGTGAAATCATAAGGCTGGGATCCTAAGGAAGAAGCAGCGTGCATTGGTCTTGTGAGAGCTAGTAAGAGATGGTATTGGAATAGGTTTTATCAGAATGGAAAAATAATGAACTTATTTAGCATTCTTATCTCAGTTAACAGGGTAGTCCTTTCTCTTCTCTGCAAAAGCTCAAAATTATTTTGGACCACTGAAGTCTCATTGTTTTATGAAATTTAACCATTGTGCAGCCACAGCTTATTTATAAGAAGCATTGCAATCATCTTGGAATTGGGAGATCTCACCTTATTAGTTACATTCCCCTTCATATACCCTACCAAGTCTCTCTGGTCAGGAACACCTTCTGCAAAACTGTGGTAGCCATTGAGTTCCTGGCAGTTGCATGCACAACTGCTGATATTCACAGAAATAAGGGTAAAGGAGCCAAGCACCATCCCTTCACGGTCAGTGGTCAATTACTGGCCTGGTGTTGATGACCAAAATTTCCATGCTGGGGATTCAATTTGTATGCTATGTAATTATGACTGCCAGTTGTTAGGATATTATATGTTTACCAACAGACAGGTATGGTTCAAAACTCAACCATCAATTTAAGCCGAAGCTTTGTGCCCTTCATTAAGTTTTGTTTCTCCATACATAGGTTGGCCTCAGGACAAATAAAATTACATACAAGTGCAACCCCGAGTTTTATTTTCCCCTATAGGTTCTAAATAATTTGGCTGTAACTCTTTGGGGATGACATTCATGGAAAAGCCTATAATCTTTGTTATTGTATTTCTCAGTTGCAGGTACTTCCAGAGCTGTGATTTATCTAAATTGTATTTTAGTCACAGGGTTGTAAAGAGGATAATGTGTAAAGTCTATTGAGACATTGTTAGTAAATTTTAAAAATTACTTTCTGCATCCAGTTAGGTCAGGGTGTTTTTTCACTTGTGAATTTATGTCAGGATTATGCATCATAGAAGACTTCAAGGGAATAAAAGTTAAGCACCTACAAATTCTCCAAGAGCTTGTCTGTTAAGATAAAGTTATCACTTGCAGGGCTCAGGGACAGCCCTTAATGAGGCAACAGCCTAAAATGGCGGAACTGATACAGGAACAACACAGAGATGCTTTTGAAGTTCCTCTTCTTGCCTACTTTGCACTACTCTTTCTGGTCCAATACTGTGAATTGAGACTGCATGTTCGTTTCCTGGCAACCTAGACCCAAATAATCACACCAAATCTGTGTTAATTACACCACTGCTTGGCCAATGGCTCAGGCATGTTCTTAGCCAACTCTTAGCACTTAAATTAACACATTTCTATTATTTTATATTTTACCACAGTGCTTGTGGTTTGTTACCTCACATCTTGCTTCTTGGGTGACTACATGGCGTCTGCCTCACTTTGCTTCTTCCTCCCTGTATTCTGTTTAGTTTTCCCACCTAGCTATATTCTGCCCTGCCATAGGCCAAAGCAGCTTCTTTATTAACCAATGGTAATAAAAGATAATCACAGCACACAGAGGGGAAATCCCATATCATAGTACTGAGGTTTAGATCTCAGTGCCAAATGCACACAGTCACACACCAGGAGCTATTCCTAAGAAACACTTGTTTTGGAAGATTATATCATCCTTACAGTGCGACTCCATTCTGTGAATGGTAAAGTGTAAGCAGCGTAATAACCAAGCTAGCTTAATATGAAACAGCAAATTTTAATGAAGGGATAGCTTACAACACCAGGGATCCAGCGATGAGCAGGAGATATAAAAAGAGACCGGAAGGGCTCATGCCCGCTAGATTTATACGTAAACATTAGCCCGAGGCGAACACGCCCCCCTCAATGGGCTGGGCTATCCCTACATCTCCCCCTTTTGTCTAAATAAGACAGAACTAAACCAAATACAACTATATACAATAGTAATAAATAATAAATATAACAAACAATATTGAGTAAGAAACATATAACAAAAGTTTTGCTAAACATTCTATCTCAAGGAATCTAAATAATGTAGAGAGTAACTACAATTATATAATCTTCAACTCCGTCAAAGATCTGAGAAGGGAATTAATATTACTTAACAAACGAGAGATATCCAAAATGTGCAACAAATGACAGAGACAACTGACTACCTTGGCAATCACCCAAAGGCTCGTTTGCAATGTTGAGTCAACCAACTTTGGCTAAGGCCTAACATAACTGACATACCATTATCAAATGCAAGGAACTTTCTTAGAACTATCCTACCCTGTCTTGGCAAGATAATACAATCCCGTTTCATCCACTTATGGATATTCTGTATCTTTGTCAGTAGTTGAGGTATGTGCTTTTCTTAACCCAAAGGCCAGTTTTGCCAAGAAGACAAGCTCCCAGTGGAGTGTCTTTGGTGTTCAACGTTCTCTCGGGAGTAGAGTGGTGTCGCCAGGAGTGATTGTGTCTCGTTGGCACAGAATTCTAAGTTAAATTAAAGGTCATTTTCTATAGCTCTTCAAAGAGGCTGAAGATTATACTATCTATACTAAATATAATCTCTATGTATCTAAAAGACCTGATTAATTCTCAATACCTATCTAACTTGAAGACTAAGAGAATAAACTGTGCAATATATGAAGACAATGATCTTCAACTGTAAACAATGTCATTACATATCAAATGTAAACAATGTTATTATATAAATAATATCAGAGGTAAAAATGTACATTGTAATATGGTAAATGTATCAATACAATATAGACAAAGTTATAAGCATACTCTTATACAAAAATAGAGGTAGGAACACTCACATTTAATATTCAATATATCAATATACAAGAAACAATACCAATACAATTTTCTAAAAACAGTAATTCACAAATACCAATCATCCCATCAAACCAGTTAATCCCCCTTTTTTTTGTTTTTTTTTTTGTTTTTTTTTTCTTTTTGAAAATATCCCTAATTCCATAAAATATCTCCTCATCCCCTCAACCCCAAACCAACCACTAAATGATGTCCCTACCCTGAAGGCAAACTCTGTTGGGAGAGGTGACATCGTCCTCTAAGATTGCTTCTAGCTGACATGGGGCGATGTTCTTCTTAGGGGGTCCTGTGAAAGCAAATGATGGCAAAATTCTCAAATTAACCTTTGACCTAAGAAAATTGTAACTAGTCTCTGAGCGTTTTGAGATGGTCCGGCCAGAGTGTTGTCAAAAATGTGCACCATTCGAGATTGTCTCGTGCAGTTGGTACCAAAAAACAGGTCTAATTTTAGCGCTTAAAAAATATTCATGACGTCATAATAACCAGATTGAGTTGATGTCTTGTGGCCCCATCTTCATCCTGGAAACTTCAAAGATTACTGTAGGAAAATTTGTTGCCTGTTATGGGAAATTTAAACATTAAGAACAAGGACATATATTGACATATAAAGAAAGACACAGATATGAGGAAAGGCAAAGAAAGTTTATCAAGTACATAATTATTCTTATTCTGTCCCATTTCATGGCTCCTGACCTGAGACAGAAACTCTGAGATGTCTCTTATCAACAGGCTTGGAATTGAAGAGGGACTGAGCCATAGTCCAACTCCAAAACCAGCTCTACATATTTATAAAAAAATGTTAAATAAGACATATATAAAAAATTAATACTTACAGAACATGTATAGTTTTATTGTTGATCCTTAGTGGGTCGTAACTAGTTTCCATCCATCAGTAATTAAATATTCAGGGTCCCTTAAATTCTTTGAGGATGGGTATTTTCCTGTGGAGATAAGAAAAGAACCCTGCCCCCAACCTATCTGTATTTCTTACCATCAGTATGCTCGCCATCCTTGTGAATGAATTATTTATCTCTTCCAAGTGGCTTCTCTTCTTCAAACTGAACTTTTATTAATTTTGATGGTATCCACATTTTTTCCTCACCTGTGGAGACAAGAGCAAAACCCCTTCCCCAACACAGCACATCTCCTGGCTTCCATTGTGAGGTCAGCACATCCTTGAAATAAACTGGTTGATTTAGTTCAGTAGACTTTTCCATTATCCAATGTCTTTCTGCAGCCATTGTTCCCTTCTCATTAGCGTTGAGAAAATTCAAGGTTAACAAAGCATTATGAAACCTATTTCTGGGGGTGTTTCCCACCCCTTTCTGTTTGTTCAACATATCCTTTATAGTTCGATTTGATCTTTCTATGACTGCTTGACCTGTAGGATTGTATGGTATACCTGTAACATGCTTGATATTGTAATAATCAAAAGACCATTTCACTTTCCTAGAGTCATAAACAGGACCATTATCTCTCTTTATTTGTGTAGGTATACCCATGATAGCCATGACTTCTAATAAATGAGTGATTACTGAATCAGCTTTTTCTGAACTTAAAGCAGTTGCCCATTGAAAGCCTGAATAAGTGTCAATGGTGTGATGAACATATTTTAATTTGCCAAATTCTGCAAAGTGAAACACATCCATCTGCCAGATTTCATTCCTTTGAGTGTCCTTTGGATTAGCCCCTGCAGGCAGTGGTGTTTGGTTATAGAAAGAGCAAGTAGGACATTTCTTTACAATCTCCTTAGCTTGTTGCCATGTAATAGAAAACTCTTTCTTCAAACCTTTGCTATTAGCATGATGTTTTTTATGAAATTCAGAGGCTTGTAGCACACTACCAATCAATAATTGATCAATTTCTGCATTACCTTGTGTTAGAGGACCTGGCATACACGTATGGGATCGGATGTGTGTTATATACATAGGGCAAAGCCTGTTCCTGATCATATCTTGTACCTGGATAAACAATGAGGTTAGTTCTGTATCATCAGGTATAAATTCAGCAGTTTCAATATGTAAAATAACTCTTTCTGCATATTGTGAATCAGTAACTATATTAATAGGTTCCTTAAAATCCCTTAGCACCATAAGTATTGCATATAATTCTGCCTTCTGGACAGAATCATAAGGACTTTGCTCCACCTTACCCAAGTCTTTTGATTTGTAACCTGCCTTCCCTGATTTATTGGCGTCAGTATAAAATGTATGGACTCCAGTTATTGGAGCATCACAGACGATTCAAGGAAGGATCCAAGAAATTCTTTTTATGAAGTTAAGCCTCTTGCTTTTTGGATAATTGTTATTAATGTCTCCCAAAAAATTAGCACAAGCTCTTTGCCATGGTTCATTATCTTCCCATAATTTCTTTAGTTCATCAGCAGTGAAAGGCACTATAATTTCTGCTGGGTCTATGCCTGCTAGTTGACGAAGTCTCAGCTTGCCTTTTATAATTAACTCAGAGACTTTTTCCACATAAGTTTTCAGTTTCTTACTTGATTTATGTGGTAAAAAGATCCATTCCAAGATAATATCATCTTTCTGCATTAAAATTCCTGTAGGAGAAATTTTTGATGGTAGTATGGCGAGAATACAATCAAGCTCTGGATTCACCCTGTCCACATGTGCCTGTTGTAATTTTTCCTCAATCATTGTCAGTTCCTTTTCTGCTTCAGCTGTTAATTCTCTGGGACTGTTCAAATCTTTATCACCATCCAAGGTTTTGTTCAAATTAATTATTAGATCAGGTGTTATCCAATAGCTGGTCATAGACTGGAAATCTCTCCTAACAGTCTTTGAAAGTCATTAAGAGTCCATAGGCGATCTCTCCTAATTTGTGCCTTTTGTGTCTTAATTTTTTGCAAACCTATTTTATAACCTAAATAATTAACAGAATCTCCCCTCTGAATCTTTTCAGGAGCAATCTGCAATCCCCATTTAGGTAAAAGTATCTTTATTTCTTCAGTCTTTCCAAAGTATCCATGTTTGAATCGGATAACAAAATGTCGTCCATGTAATGATATACTATAGATTTGGGAAATTTCTTGCGTATTATTTGCAATGGTTCATTCACAAAATATTGGCACAAGGAGGGGCTATTTAACATACCCTGGGGGAGGACGGCCTAGTGGTACCTCCTGGAAGGTTGAGAATTGTTGTAAGTAGGCACTGTGAAGGCAAATTTTTCTCTGTCTTCTTTTTGTAAAGGTATAGTGAAAAAACAATCCTTTAAATCAATAACTATAAGAGGCCATTCTTTTGGTAATAAAGAGGACAGAGGAATTATAGATTGCAGAGGGCCCATAGGTTGAATAATCTTGTTGATAGCCCTGAGATCTGTCACCATTCTCCATTTACCTGATGTTTTCTTAACCACAAATACAGGAGAATTCCAAGGGCTGGTAGATTCTTCTATATGTCCAGCATCCAATTGCCCTTGTACCAGCTGTTCTAAAGCCTGTAACTTTTCCTCAGCTAAAGGCCATTGCTTTGTCCATATTGGTTTCTCAGTCAACCATTTTAGAGGCAAGGTTGTTGGTATCTCTGAAGGGATCTCAATTGCTTTGTGTTCTTGTACAGCCCGAATGGCTGGTTTTCTCCGTTTGTAATATCTTTTAATATTATTCTCAGAAATATAGGCTCTAGAAGTAGCAGGAATGTTAATTTGGGTATTCCATTGTTGTAATAGGTCACGACCCCATAAATTCACTGCAATATTGGCTACATATGGCCTTAATTTTCCTATTTGTCCCTCTAGCCCTATGCATTCAACCCATCTCATGCTCTGCTTTACTCGAGATAGGGTTCCAATTCCCAGGAGCTGAACATTTACATTCTGAAGAGGCCAATATGGATGCCAAGATTCTGGGGTAATGATACTTACATCCGCACCTGTGTCCAGCAGGCCAGTAATAAAAATGCCATTTACACACACTCTTAGCTTTGGTCTTTGATCACTTATAGAAGTTTGCCAAAACACTCAGATCATTATTGCTTGTAACAGTATTGCTTGTAACAGCAGGCATGGGGCTTCCTAATTGTCCTGACGAGGCATGTTCTCTGCAGTAACTGGAAATGACTGAACCATGTTTGCCATGGGGGCCTGTGAGGCCCCCCTCTCACGTTTCCCACCTGTAACAGGTTGCCTTGTCTATCTCTTGTAGACCTGCATTCATTCGTCCAGTGTCTGCCTTTCCCACATCTTCTACATAAACCTGAAGGCTGAGTCCTCCTATTTCTGTTATTTCTAGAAGATGCATTATTATTATTTCTGAAAATCCGTTGTCTACAATTCCTTTTCATATGACCCATTTTGCCACAATTAAAACATTTGGTATTCTGATGTCTCCTTTTACCATTGGAAATTGCTTCTTCTACCCATGCTTCAGTGCCATAGTCAAATGTATCAACATTCAGTGTATGCAAGACCCATTCTTCCAAGGGCGCTGATGTGAGCTTTAAAGGCCCCAAGATCCTTTTGCATTCCACATTTGCATTTTCATAAGCCAAAGACTCAATCATTATACGTCTTGCTTCTGGGTCAGATATCCCTATTTGTACAGCCTTAGTTAGTCTTTGTAAAAAGTCACTAAAGGGTTCTCTCTGACCCTGTTTAACTCTGACAAATGATTCCATTCTCTGTCCTGGGTCTTGCACCCTGTCCCAAGCCCGTAAGGCTGCTGTAGTACATATGGAGAGTGTGTTTTCATCAAAATTAGCTTGTTCCTGAGGGTCGGAAAAGAGCCCTTCACCTAGAATTTGATCTAGGGAAATCTCAATTCCCTTCGCTCTTTCTTGCTGTTCTAAAAGTCTAGCCTCTTGCCTGAATAAGCATTTCCAGTTCAATTGTGGTCCACTCTCAAGTACCGCAGAGGCTAACTGAAGCCAGTCAAAGGGCGTGGCCCTGTTTATTGTGGCCCAAGATTTTAGCATCTCTTTAACAAAGGAGGCATGCATCCCAAAAGTCATAACAGCCTGTTTAATTTCTTTGAGATCATTCATATGGATAGGCTTCCATGTATCTTCCTTGATGACCCTAGGGTTTCTGGAACCAATCACTTTCTCTGTTGTTATTACTGGAAAGGCAGGTAGAGCTGTAGGTAGAGCTTTGTGGGAATTATCTCGGAGAGATTTACCCACAGATGGAGTTAAAATTTGCCTTTCTACCCTTTGCTCCTCTTCATCAGAATTTAGAAATTCCTCAATCTTTTCAATTCTATTCACCATTGCCTTCTGCAATGTCTGAATCTCCTGTCCAGAATTATGTTCCAAAGCCTTCATTGAGGACTCTAAAGTATGAAGTTTGTCCATTAGAGATAACATCTCATCTTTGGACAGAATTTTCATGGCGTAAACCATGCCTTCTTGAATTGACAATCTTTCTGCCAATCTGTCACAAGCTTCAGACAAAATCCGATTGTCACATTCAGCAGTTTTGATTCTCTCAATCAATGTTTCAGTTCCTACAGAAAGGGACTGAAGCTTATGATACAAATCAGCTGTTCCCTCTTCCATAGTAATGAATTTCTCCTTAACATCAGCCTGTACCTTTTCCAAATTTTGCTCAGTTGATTGAGTCATGTTAAACAAAGATCTGTTCTCTTCCTGGAGAACTTCAAGCTGATTCTTGAGAAGATTGTTGTCATTCTCAATAGTTTTTAAGCGTTCAACCTTTGCCTTAAGAATCCTGGATTTGTCTCGTAAAGACTTTATCATATTTCTATTATCAAACCATAAAGTACCAAGGAAAACTACGAATCCCAGAAAGATCCATATGTGGGGTGACAGACACCTCTTGTAAAATCTCCCACATGGTACAATCAAAAAGGCTTTTAAAGTCTTGAATGGTAACATTTTCAGACATTTTCAATCAAATCAGTATTTATTTTTATTTATAAAAGAAAAGTTTTACCTGTAATGACCATTTCCTGCCAGTGGTGGTGAAATGCACCTGAGTCCACGTGGCCAAAGTCAGAGCCAGTCTGAAAAGTCTACTCAAAATCCAAAACTGAAAGTTAACTATAAGCAGCAGTGGGGAGGGCCAGGAAACGGGGCAGAGCCAAGACCGGTCTCAGACACCCACAGGGAGGGGAGGGGACGCAGAGCAGTCATGTGCGCGGGTTGGCATTGTGTACTGATCACGCTGTTTACTGCTAGGTGCTGGGGGCGGGGCTGAATATAGAGGCGCTTGCACCACTTGCTAGATCCGAGCAAGTCTGGCTGGCAGGGTGGGGCCGCACAGACTCGTGCAGGCCAGGTCAGCTATCCGCCCAGCTGCAGCTGCACTCTGTTTAGTATGGCGGGCGGGCCGAGTCGTCCTTCAGGAGTCCCTTTTGCCGACTTTCTAGCAAGCGCCAGGAAAAATTGAGTCACTGCAGATGTTCAGTGACTCAGAAGCTCAGCTGCTTCTGCTGCTGTAGTTGGGCAGAGCAGACCGGCAAGGAGCTGTGCTGAGAGGGTACAATCTGTGTGGAGGGAGAGGCCTCCAGAGCTGGGGGGGGAGGCTATGATTCGGGGCGGGTATCCGAAAAGCCTCACAGGGCACCAAACTGTAAGCAGCGTAATAACCAGGCTAGCTTAATATGAAACAGCAAATTTTAATGAAGGGATCCAGCGATGAGCAGGAGATACAAAAAAGAGACAGGCAGGGCCTGCCAGATTTATATGTAAACATTAGCCTGAGGCGAACACGCCCCCCCAATGGGCTGGGCTATCCCTACAGTAAAGAGTCAATGATACAAATATTAAGGAGGGCTTCGAGTCCTCATCCAGTAGACAGGAATCTACTGCGGTATCATTGCTAGAGAACTATGGAGTTTTCAAATGTAAGCTTAAAATTCAACTCTGTGTTGAATATAGGTGAAACAGTTCAACTTCTTAATTTTAAAACTTTTAATCAGAGGTCTTACAATTCACTAACTGAAGACCAAGAAGAAATGGCAAGGGCCGATAGATCAGAGGAAACCAACAGAAAACTCCAACATTAAAGACAGCAGGTACTAGCAGCAATGTGAAGCCTCAAATTTTTAATTACAGTTAGAAGAAAACGCTGGGAAACAAGGAAATCGAAAGAACAGACCTATCCCTGAGCCTTACATGCAGGGCTGTATTGTAGATATATCAGTTGGGACTGGACCCCAACCTTTGCTACATGCAATTAAGGAACACTACGAGCAGAAGAAATAGTGAGCTATTCTACCCCAGGGAAAAACTCATCAATTGGTTATCAAATACCAAACAGTCAACCCAGAAAACATACATACATGTAGCATTATACAGACAGAATGGGCTGTATTTAAGAATGCATTGTGTGTGTGTGTTGTTTGTGTAAATATATATATTTAATATATTGACAAAAATAGAGACATAAATTTGAATGAAAGAAAGAAAGGGCGCATTATGAAGAGTTTGGAGGGGGATGAGAAAGATGGAAATGATGTGATTATAATCTTAAAAACTTTTTGATTAAAAAAGAAATGAAAATGAACTAGCAGAATAATTTATTGATTTCTGATTTTCTTAGTTGATCTTAGTTGTTAGATTGAATATTGAATAAAATACACTCCTCCTGCCCCCCAAAACATGAACTATCATCAAGCAGAGAAGACCAGAGAGAAGTGGCAACTAGCTAGAAACCACAGGCAACCCTATAAACTGGACTTTACCCACAACAGAAGGGTGTTAATGGAGAAACATTAAATTTAAAAACATTTTTGGAGCTTACTGATAGTTATTTAGCAATATGAGTTTCTTTGTTTTTGACAAATATGCCACAGTCATATACAGTGATCCCATTAGGAAACTGAAATGGGCAAGGGTTGAGTGGTAATTCTCCACGGTATCTTTGGAAATTTTCTGCACATTAAACATTATTCTAATGTAGAGTTTATTTTAAAATGAATCAAACAAAATCATAATTGGAAAGACGATAAAGTAAAAACAGTTATTGTGCTAAACGATTTAGGGGGTTTAATAGAAAGATGTGAGGCCCAGCGGGATTTGTGAGGCCTGGTGGCCATGAACTGAAAGCATGTCTTTTTGTTGTTGTTGTTGTTTTAAAATTCATTTTACATACCAACCACTCCCTCCCCTCTACCCACTCCCCCCTCATCTACCCCCAAATCAACCCCCACCCACTCCTCAGAAAGGATAAGGCCTCCCATGGGGAATAAATAAGGCCTAACACATTCAGTTGAGGCAAGACTAAGCCCTTTGCCCACCACGCATCAAGGCTGAGCAAGGCATCCCACCATATGGAAAGGGCTTCTAAAGTCAGCTCATGCACCAGGGATAGATCCTGGTCACATTGCCAGGGTTCCCACAAACAGACAAGGCTACAAAACTGTCGCTCACATTCAGAGGGCCTAGTTCGGTCCCATGCAGACTCCAAAGGTGCTGATGTAGAGTCCATGAGCTTCCACAAGTTCAGGTCTCTCTGGGTTTCCCCATCATAATCTTGACTCCCCGCTTCTCCCTCTCTTCAACCAGGGCTTGGCTGTGGATCTCTCCTTCTGCTTCCATCGGTTACTGTATGAAGGTTCTTTGATGACAATTAGGGTAATCACCAAACTGATTACAGGGAAAGGCCAGTTCAGGCACTCTCTCTGCTATTGCTAAGAGTCTTAGCTGGGCTCATCCTTGTGGATTACTGGGAATTTTCCTAGCACCAGGTTTCTCCTTAGCCCCATAATGGCTCCCTCTATGGAGATATCTCTTTCATTGCTCTCCCACTCCATCCCTCCCCCAACTCGTTTCTTCATGTTCTCATCCCCATCCCCTCCCCTTCACCACTACCCCTGTCACCCCCCCTACCAGTTTACCCAGAAGATTTCACCTATTTCCTGTTTCCAGGGCAATCCATTTGTCCCTCTTAGGGTCCTCCTTGTTACCTTAGGGTTCTCTCTGGAGCTGTGGATTATAGTCTGGTTATCCTTTGCTTTACATCTAGTCTCCACTTATGAGTGAATATATACCATGTTTGTCTTTCTGGGTCTGGGTTACCTCACTCAGGATGATTTTTTTCAAGTTCCATCAATTTGCCTGCAAACTTCATAGTGCCACTGTTTTGTTTTGTTTTGTTTTGTTTTTCAGCTGATTAATACTCTACTGTGTAAAGGTATCACGTTTTCTTTATCCATTTTCCCATTGAAGTTCTTCTAGGTTGTTTCCAGGTTCTGGATATTATGAATAATGCTGCCATGAACAAAATTGAGCATGTCTTGTTTTAGTGTGAGAGCTGAGAATAAGGGCGCCATCGGGAAGGGAGCTTAGTATTGGACAGAGAAAGGAGGTGTGACCAGAATCGTGGAGGGGAAAGATTCAGAGACTCCTGAGCAGCTAAAAGTTGGAAGATCAAAGTGCGAATTACAGATCAGATCAGGAGACATCTGTTAGGACACTGTTTTGGAGAAAAGGAAACGAAATCACCAAACCTGTAATCGCAAGGGGGATGCATGCTAGCAGGCAGAGTCGAAGGCAGACCATTAGGGATCTCCTGCAGTAGTCTGACCTAGGCAGAATTGGTAGTTACACAGAGACGAGGGCACATCTGAAAACAGAGAGGAAGTAAAATAAGCAGCCATTGGTCATTTCACTGAAAACTGCTGATACGGAGGGCGACCACTTAAGAAACAAAACCCATATGTTCCTAAGAGAATGAACCAAAGCTATAGGAAACTCAGGTGTTACCGCAGATGGAAGCCGTCCCCAAAGCTCCAACTCCAAAGATTTTGGGTGCTACCTTTGCCCAGGCCTTAGAGGACTGGATTTGTTTTTATTATTTTATGAGTATATGCATGTATGTGTGAGTATGCCTGCATAAATATCTGTGCACCACATGCATGCCTAGTGTCAGAGGAAGTGGTGAGCCTCCATCCAAATGGGTATTAAGAATTGAACCCTGGTCCGTAGCAAAAGTGCTCCTAACTACTGGGCCAACTTGCTAGCCCCCTAAAGTAGATTTTTAAGACACAGTATCATTCTCGTGCTTCCTTATATGGTTACTACCTTGTTGGGTTTTGTTTTTCATTTCTGTTTTTGAATTCCCTTAGTCTTTGAATGGCTGGTAGGAGCTACAACTTTGCCTCATCTGAAAATATTATCCAACGGATAAATATTTGTTCATAGTACTTCCCATCTACCAGCTCATCCTAGATCATCTCTACCTCACTACCCATACAACTTCAGATTATTTCTCTCTCAGAACAAGAGAAAATCAAAACAAAAACCCCAATATATGAAACCAAAAGCATATACAAAAAGACATGAAGTCCATTTTGTGTTGGCTGTTTACTCCTGGGGTTTGGGCCTTGCCTGATGTAATGGATATAGCCAGTGACACGCATTGGAAAAAACTAGGTTTTGCTTTTCCAGCACATATCAATTCGCATTAGTTTCTTGGCTATGAGTAGAAATTTGCATCCATTTCTTGTTCTCGGAGATGGGAGTTTGTCTGTTTCAACATGTATGGGTCTTGTAGATATTGCCACAATCTCTGTTTTATCTTGCTGAATGTAGAAGCCACTCTTTCTATATGGTCATCCACCCTCTCTGGATTTTCCAGTCTTTCCATCTGTTCTTCTGCTTATATCCCCAGACCTTCCTTCATGGGAGACACTTGAGAAATACTCCTAGGATTGAGTTCATCACAGTCTCTCATGTTTTGCACATTGTCAAGTTTTGGGAATCTGTATTGATCCCACATATACCACAATAAGCATCTCTGGTCAGGGTTGAGCAGTGCTCTGTTTGATATATAGCTATAACAATATATCATTAAAAGTCATTTTATTGTCATGTTCCTTTGGCAGAGTAATAGCAAATAATAGTAGTAGGTTTTTCTCTGGGACTCATGATCTATCTAGTATAAGGTTCTTGGGAACATTATCCATGACAGGTAAGGGTTTCATCTCATTAAGTGGGCCATAAACCTAAAAACAAAGCAAAATAAAACAAAAAGATAATTGGTTACTCCCATATCCTTTGTCCTCTGTACCACTATTGCATTGGTATATCTTCTTAGGCGTGTGAGATTTGTAGGTAGCAGCTTTTGTAGGTGGGTGATATTGATGATTACTTTTTCCTCCAGTATCACACAAAAATAATTCCAGAAATATGAATTCTAATCCAAAGGATGAAGTTTCTAGTTGGGCACCAGCTCAATTTCTCCATGTTCTGAACAAAAGCAATATCTTCAGCAATACAGTTTTATCATCAGGTTATAGTGGACAACCAGTCGCCTTGCCAATAACTTGTGCTATTTTCTAGAAGACAAACAACAGAAAATATCTTCAATAATTATAAATTAAGATTCAAGTCAGAAGTGTCAAGACAATTGAAAGATAAACAACCCAATTGAATGATTTGATAAGGGGTCTGAATGGATACTCACAAAATATGACTCAAATATGTAATGCAATTATGAAATCATACTTTAATAACTAATCAGGAAAGTTAAAGTGAATAAAATTTATACTTATCTGATTAAAAAAATCTTAAAATCTAAACAGCATACTTCTTTACTGCCAGTGAAATAGTAAGGGAAAAATTAAAGTTTGATATTTTGACAAGTTGAAGATATGTGTGCCCTATAAATCATGGAATTGTACATCTAGAAATATAGTCTAAAAAAACTTCCTCCCTTTAGCAAGGAAAATATATTTAATATTATTATCACATTTTTAGGTAATAGAAAACAAAGTGAATCAACTATGTGTCTATCAACCACATGTATCTACCTGACAATATAGGAATAGATCACAATAAAAATCAGCATTAACTTAATGATTTGAATAATTTATATGTCTGAAAATAAAATAGGAATAAGGTATGGAAAATTACAGTATAATTTAATAGAACAATTTCCAGTATATTTCTCTGCATTCTGTGTAAGAGATACCAGTGAGAGAAAACTATAAGGACAGGACAAGAGTCTAACTAAAATTGTTGTCTGTCTATGCTCTGGAGATAAAAGGAGTAAATAAATCACAATGAGTATTAGTAGAGAAAATATTCAAAATTGTTTGTGTTTTAATAGAGCAAATGCAATAAATTTCAATGAAATATGCACTTTTTAAATATTTATAGCTTCTTGTGGGTTTAAATATTTCATAAATTTTAAACATAAAAATAGTAAAATTGTAAATTTTTCAAATATTTCAAGAAGATGAATGCACATTTCTAAAATGTTTTGATATATAAACTCTTTGTGTTTTCCAAATAAAATACATCATAGGGGCTGGACTTCAAAAGGTGTAGGGCTGTGGAGATGGCTCTGTAGTTAAAATACTTACACTGCAAGCAAAAGTTCTGACACTCAGAACTTATGTAAATGCCATGTGGGCATGGCAGCTCATCTGTATTTCAGTCTTAGAAAGAGATAGGACACTTGGAGCAAGCTATCTAGTGACAATATTGATATTCTCTTTGACCTTTGGATTTGAATGAGAGACCCTGCCTCAAAGAAGAAGGTGGCAGACAAAGCAAAGAAAAATCCCAATACCAACCTTGGGACTGCATATACACATGCACCTACACACCCACATATGTGAATATTCATACATATATTCATGCACATCACACACATACACACACACAAAAAAAGATAAAACAGAGGGAAAGACATAAATCCCATGTTTTCTCCTATAAATAAAATCCAGATTTGTTTTAATTATTTTAACACTCATACCATCCTCCATTGTTTCAGTTTGATTACATGATTTTAAGGTTTAAAAAAGTGGGTCTTTATCACCTTTCCACTCTCAGATTCTGCTAGCTCATACAGTACACATTTTATGGCTTTATAAGCAATAAAAGATCTCACAATTAACCTTCATCTCTTCACAATGTCCACTTTAACAGACTAACATTCCACATGTATGAAAACCTTAATGTACATCATATTTGTGAAATGAGTCGCCATACTCGGTAAGTACTTGTAAAAATGTGAAAGAAAATATCATATAAGATACACCTCTTTCTCATAAGAAAGGTACTGAATAAATCCAAACACAAGAAATTAATACCTCATATTTTAAGAACCATCCATAATTATAAGATTATTTATACATGTGAAGCATTACATTCTTTACAACATAAAAATAATAATAGGCCACAGATTTGTTCTCTAGAATATGTGCAACAGAGCCCACTAGTTGAACAACGTCTATACTTTCCACTTTGTTATGAGCTTCAAAAACATAAGAACCTATCTTTCTATCATTTCTCTTTTAAGATTTATTTATTTTTTTTATTAATTTTTTATTGAGAAAAAAAAAAAAAACAACGTTTCCCCCGCCTCCCCGCCTCCCATTTCCCTCCCCCTCCTCCCACCCTTCTCCCCCTCCCCCACTCCTCTCCCCCTCCCTCTCCAGTCCAAGGAGCAGTCAGGGTTCCCTGCCCTGTGGAAAGTCCAAGGTGCTCCCCCCTTCGTCCATGTCTAGGAAGGTGAACATCCAAACTGGCTAGGCTCCCACAAAGCCAGAACTTGAAGTAGGATCAAAACCCAGGGCCATTGTCCTTGGCTTCTCATCAGCCCCCATTGTTCGCCATGATCAGAGAGTCCGGTTTTATCCCATGCTTCTTCCGTCTCATTCCATCTGGCCTTGGTGAGCTCCCAATAGATCAGGTGTTTTGCCTGCATGTATGTCTATGTGAGGGTATCAGATTCCTGGAACTGGAGTTACAGACACTTGTGAGCTGCCATGTGGGTGCCATGTGGGTGCTGGGAATTGTCTTGTTGAAGAACAGTTGGTGCTCCTAACCCTTGAGCCGTCTTCCTAGCCCCTCTATCATTTCTTCATGCCCAGAGTTTGTCAAAATACATGGCAAATTGCTTGATAAATATCTATTAACTATACCGTGAATCAATCAGTAGTCCTATTACCAAGGTATTGTCCTAATGATGAGAAAAACAAAGCATGAAATGACTTGTCTAAGATAATGTAGACAGAAATTGGCAGAGATAGATTTAAGTATAATATTCTTTTATGCAACCTAACATTTCCTTCTCATTGATATCTAATAAATGAGAAAACAGCAGAGTTTAGAACAGTACTATAAATTTCTGTCAGCTTCCCACAGGGGTGCTATCAGTATAGTTTTATCTGTAGTATAGTGTGCTGGTGATAATAAATGTGTGGTAACATTACCGCTGGCTTCTGGAAAGAGGAAAAGGAGGGGCCTCCTCAGTGCAGTAGGCAGCATGCTGTCAGTCTTGTAAGAGAGGAAAGAGTCACACGGTGCTTTCCAGCAACTGTGCTCAAGGCTCTGTGCTTTCACACATCTGATACCCTCACTGAAGCACAGAGCAATTTTGGCAAGCTGCTTGGAAAATTATTGAGCATAATTTTAGTTATTATTGTTTTTTGCTATTGGCACTTTAGCTCTACATCCTATAATGTTGCAAACTGATCATGTTCTGGACACACCTCACTGCATCAGGAGGGTCTGATTTATTAAGACAATTAGATAGTTACAAATGCTAGTAAGCAATGAAAATAAAGCCTGTTATGGGAATATGAAACACAATCTATATATTTAATGTGTGCTCCCTATGACTCTTGACTCTTGACTATGACCTTTTAGATTAAAAGCTATGAAAGTTTTACATGCAATATATAAAAGACTGAGGGGTTTAAATAATAGAATCTGATATGGTTAAGATCCAAAACATGCTTCATCAGATGATATTAGTAATATTCTTGACACATAACTGCTTATGTGGGAGAATTATTACCTGCTTTTAATTAGTAGTGAAACTAGAGTGAGTTCTACATCACAGGAAGGTTCAACCAATTTATCAAGTATATAATTAAATATGTGAACATACAAAGCATACAGGCACACAAGTTATAACTCTTGAATTTGGAGGTAAATGGTGCATGCCTATAATCCCATTTGAGAGGTCGAGGAATGAGGATCAGGAATTCAAAGTTATCCTCAGCTATCTATTGAGCATGAGGGAAGCTTGGGCTACACAGACCCTACTTCAACTTCCTATTCCTTCAAAATAAGTTTTTAAAAATTTAGAGAACTGAGAAACTCTGGGGATTTGGGTGTGGGGCTGGGATACAAATGTGCACGTGTGTAAGGTGGAAAGCTCACTCACGTGTGCAGCTGACTCCCTCTATCATTCTCCACAATTTTTTAATTTTTGAGATTATTGTAATATCATATGATTTATTATTTCTTCACTACTCCTGAAAACCCTCTCATGTACCCCAACTTGCTCTCTTTCAAATTAATGTTCTATTTTTCTTTAATTATTGTTACATGTATAGATATAGATGACATAGATATATATGTAGATGTAGAGATGTGTGCATTATACGTAGATTATATGTTTATATATATTAATATCTTTAAATATAAATATATCAGCTCAGTCAGTCTATTGTTATATGTGTGTATATATTTTTAGAAATGACTATTGGATATTAGGTAACTAATTGGTGTGCTTTCCCATCAGAGAGACTATTTCCCCAGCTCTCGGCATTCCTTGGTTATCTGTGCTTCTTTGCCTGAGGATGAGACCTCATGAACTTTCCTCTTTCCATGCTAGCACAAAGGATGAGTCTGGAGGCAGAAAGATTCTCTCTCTCTCTCTCTCTCTCTCACACACACACACACACACACACACACACCTCACATGCATGCACACAACTACACATGTGCACACACACCACATACATACATGCACATATATGCACGTGCACACACACACATTACTGTAAGTCTAAGAAATGGAGGAGACTACTTATAGACGTTCCAATGCCCAACCTTGGGGTACTTTGAGCAGAAGAATAAAAATGTATTATACTGTAATCTAAAATACACATTTTATGTTGGTTTAATGAATTAATAAGTGAAAAACAAATAAGGGAGAATAGAAAAATATTCATGCAAAAGAATTTGTGTAATTTCTCTGCCCTCAAAGAGGAGTATAACATTTCACTGTTTAACTGAAGATGCCATACAATGACTTTTTCCAAAATATGTAATATGGAGATAAATAAATTAAAAAGTAATTTTACAGTAAGAAATCTGAAAACACAACCTTGGACAGAGGTCAAGCGTCAACACTGAGATGTGTGACACAGATATAATGAACCTTGAGATGACAAGAAAATTCGGGGCCTATGTGGTCCTCCTTCTAGGAGCTCACAACTGTAATCATGAGATAAATGTCAGACAATTTCAAGTTGAGTAATCTTCCAAAAAAATGCCCACTACCATTGAAAATTATTTAGATCATTAAAAACAAAGGATATTTGAGATTCTAGTTATTAGAAGTCTCAAGATGAGACCAACAACTGAAACATACTAGGAGCTCTTGGGTGCACACCTAAACAGAAAGAAAATTAAGAAGAAAACTAAGGAAATTATAGATTTCTATTGTAAATAATTTGTCAATATTGGTTAAGTCATTGTAACAAATATTCCACACAAATATATGATGTTAGTAAAAAATAGATATGAGATTATCAGGTGCTGTGTGTATAATCTTGACAATATGTCTATAAATCTGAATCTGTTCTCATATTAGAAGTCTATATTTAAAAAAGAAGTATGAATGATTGTATATTTGTCTTATTTCACAAGGGCCTGACTTTAGATCATCAGTACCCATCTTAAAAAAAAAAAAACAACAATAGCAAAAAAAAAACAAACAAAAAACAGGAGCTAGGCACAGAGACAGTGACTCAAGCCTATAGTCACATCAGTGTGGAAACACACAGAAAGCTAGCCCTGGGGCTAGCTGGCCAGCTAACAAAGTTGGCTCTTTTTGGGCTCTTTGAGAGACCGTGTTTCACAATAAAGGTGAAGATTAATTGAAGAAGACATCTAATGTCAACCACCAGCCTCCACATGCACATACACACACATGAAAATGGCATATGAACGCATTTCAGGACCAAAGTATAACCACATAAAAGGCAACGAATTAAAATAGCGAAACAAAAGCAAAGCAACTACTATTAACAAACAAGAATAAAGAGGCTAGCCACCATTTTTAAGCAAGTGAAAGTTGTTCCTGTGTCACTGAAATTGGACTCACAGAAGCCAGTTTCCTTACCTGCCTCTTGGCGAGTGTATGTGTCCCTAGGTGTGACACCATCAGATGTCACTACCAGGATCTCAACTGATGATAAACAACTATTTTAGCAAGTGCCATGATGTGCTGGGTCCCATATTTCCCATTTCTTCTCTATAAGTAAATATTTCTATGACTCTACAAAAGTGATGCAATTAGTGAACACCCACTTCTCCCAAGTACATCAGAAATGGGTTGTTTGTGGCTGAAAGAATGCATTTTCTCTAGAAACTGTTTTCTTTTTTCCCTTTCACCAAGGCTCCATCTGTCCCTCTCCTTCTGAGACCAAGGCTTTAAGCTCCTCCCAGTTACTACTGAGTCACTTTCCATTCTGCTTTCCCTCCTCCTTTCATGGCTGCAGTGCTCAGCCCTTTTCCTTCACAGATCCTATAAATAGCACTGTAGTTCTTCACCAGGCCTGAAGCCTCAGCCAGTCTCTTACTCTCCTCTCTTCTTACTCAACCCAATGAGTCATTTTTTGAAGAAATTATCCCTCAATTCTCTTTCACATCTGTTCTGTTCTTTCTGCTTCTGTCACCAGCCTAGGGTTTTATAAACTCTCCTGTAGCTAACTGACATTACATCCAGTCTGCTCTCATGCCCTAAACCCTCATCCTAAACTCACTCAACACAGAAGTTTTTTATAGAATCGACTGGTCTTAAGATGAAAGCAGAAAATGGATTTTATTATTGTCCTTCCCCACCTTTCAACAGACTTAGAAAAAAATTTTATGTCTCTAACAAGTCACAGATGGATACCCCAATTTTTTTAATTCAGTCTGATCTCTCAATTTGACAAAAGAGAGTTCTAAGTCCTTCCTCCCCACTCTCTCCTCTTGCCCCCACTAGTGGCTATTTCAGCCTAAATGCCTGGGACAGTGGGGGCTATGAGGATGTTTCCTTATTTTCACTCATGTCCTTCCTTACTTCAGGCAGTGATGACTGCCACCTTGAGAATCCCAACTAGAAGAAAGGATATTAGAAATAGACACAGCACAGCATAATTCTGGTAGATGAAATCACCTTTTTGGATGTATGGGATGTGGTAGCACTGTTTTGTTCTTAACCAAGTCCTTATTTGAGAGCACTCAGATGCGTTGATCAAAGTCCTGTTATGGCCCCGTCTGCTCTTCTCAGGATGCACTTCACACCACTCCCTCCCAGTAGCCAACCACAGAAGCCTGCTCTCTATGCTCTTCAGTTCAAATATGGACATGGATTCACACCTGTGGTCACTGATATGCTCTACTTCTTAGAGTAGCCAGTAAAGCTGAGCTTCCAGAATTCAGTTCAGTTTGACCCCTATTCTCATTCCCCACCAAACTTTAATTATGAAAAGTCATGGTTTTATACACTGTCAAAACTATTTTCAGCCATATACACATTTATTTGGGGCAAAGATAATCAAATCATCATAAACCCCAGAGGCTATTTCCTTAGATCATTAATCCAAAGTCCTCTTTTGTCATTTCTAATCAGTCATAGTCTAATCTACTTCCTTTTACTCAGATAATATAAATATCTTTATAGCCCTAATTTAATCATTATTTTCTAAATTCTGGCCTTCTTGCATCTCTGTCTTTCACTCTACTCTTCCCTCACCCTCTCGTCAGGGTTATCTGCTACATAGGATTTAGTTACTTCACATACACACAAATACACACACCCAAAAAAAGAAAAACACGTACACACACAAAGATTATATTAGACAGTTTTTAGAATGAGCTGGAAAACCTGGGAAGGAATTTAGGAAAATAATAAAGAGAAACGTTCAGACCTTATTTAGAAATGAGCTGTTTGAGAGGCCCTCCAGCTTCACAGAAGATTCATCCTTGCAGGTAACTAACTGGGTTATGCTCCTCTGCAGCCACAGGGAAAATAACCTTCCTCCCTGGCACTTCTTTCTCTTAGCTTACAACCACATGATTTAAAGCCCTAGTTTGGAAAAACAGAATTGGGTAAATCGTTTCCCGAGAGCACAGCAAGTGTAGGGCAACACAACATGACTTACCATACCAAGGAAGTCAGTTTAGTAAGTTTTGCATACAATGTAGTTCTTAACATAAAAATCCCAAAATAAGACATTGAAATGGACAAGACTTCATGAGAGACATCTGCAATGGCTTGGCTGTAGTGGGATTTCATTTGCATTTTAATAAATAAAGCTTATCTAAAGATCTGAGAGTAAAGCAGCCGCATTGGCCACCTTACTAGCCAGCAGTGGTAAAGCACACCTGTAACCCCAGTAGTCACATTGAGTTTCACTGATCATGCTTCCCTTGGTCTTGTATGGAAAAAATTAGTATCTTTTTCATGCACAAAACATAAAGAAATGAAGTGACAAATCTGTGCATCACTTAGAAAGCAAAGAAAAAGCACCAAAATATCTAAAATGAAATGGATTCTTGAGAAGAAGTCTAGAGAAATATATAGCTGCACAGCACAAGAAGAGGGAAACCAAAATATGGGGATGGAGATCATGGTGGAACAGCTCATCTTTATCTCAGTATGCTGAGGGTGACTTCAGCTGCAACGTGTCCCACTGGAAAATGAGAATTTAGTGTGAATTGTACTTTGTCTAGTATGGTGGTACATTTTTTAATCCCAGCACTTGGGAGGCAGAGGCAGGTAATTCTCTGTGAGTTTAAAGGCAGCCTGGTCTACAGAGTGAATTCCAGGACATTCAAAGATATACAGAGAAGCCCTATCTAAAAAACCAAAAATTTAAAAAAATAAACAAAAAAGAAATAGAGTAAAAGCAAATTAAAGTCACAAAAAATGGAAAATACACAGAGAATTAGGATACTGTATGTTACTGTATGTATTGCTTTTGAATTGTTTGACTGCTGAAGAAGGAGCAACTGGCATGGGAAGTCCTTCTGTCCATGTGTTCCCTTTATTAGTTAATGAATAAAGCTGTTTTCAGCCAGAGTAAAGGCAGTCAGGAAATCCAAACAGAAATATAGAAAGAGAGCACACAGAGTCAAGAGAAGCCGGGTAGCCACCATAGGAGACAGATGCCTTCACCAGAGCCTGCCGAAACTTTGCCGGTAGGCCATGACCTCATGGTGATATACAGATTAATGGAGATGGGTTAGTTTAAAATATAAGAGCTAGCTTAAAATATGCTTAAGCTATTGGCCAAACAGTATTACAAATAATATAGTTTCTGTGTGATTATTTTGGGTCTAAGTGGCCAGGAATGAACAAACAGCCTCAGCCAACAAACAACAGCTATGAAAAGACATTTGGTTATAAATGCTGCTAGATTAATTCAACCTATATACTTTGAAAATGCCTTCAATTCAAAATTTAAGTCAAAAGATAAGTTACTTTGGAGAGGAGATTGTGCTTTTGTTTCCATGGGAAATGAGAGGCTGTGGATTCATTCTGGGTTAAGTAAAATAAGGTTTGATCAAGGAAGACCCCCTGAAAAATCTCCAATGGGAACAAATAGACCAGATGTTCCAACATTTCAGAGTACCTCCGTTTCAGTTTCCTCTGAGTTCTACATCCAGAATAGCCTCAAGATTGCTGGTTGAGATGATCCAGGTTAACAAAATGCTCCAGTCAGAACAATAGCTCTGTCCTTCTCTAAATCCAAGCATGTTGTTAAAATAAAAATTCAGAGTTTCTGTCCATATAAAGAGCCATCTAGTATGGGACAGAAATAAGAAAGAATTTAGAAAAATTTTACTTTTCTTCATACGTATTTTTGTCTTTATCATACCTTTTATTTAGTATATATGTCTGTGTATGTCTGTATAAATAATGTTTATGTTTTCCACAATGAACAATAAATTTTCCTGCAGTAATCTTTGAAGTTTCCAGGGAGAAGATGAGGCCCCACAACAACTCCACCTGGTTGATATGACATCATGATGTTGATAGCACTACTTATAAGACCTGTTTTGCATGCCAGCTGCTCAAGATGGTTCCAACTTGCTTAGCCGAAATGGTGTACTTTTTTTTTACAATGTTCTGGCCAGAACTCCAAATAGGACCCTTAGAAAAACCCTACCAAATACTCAGAGACTATTTGCAAATGTACCAGACAGTAATCGTGGAACTTAATCATTATTTTATTTTCACAGGGTCCTATAGAAAGAACATCACCCCCATGACAGCTGGAAGTAATTCTAGAAGACAACATCCCCTCTCCCAACAATGTTTGTACTCAGGGATAGTTGCATCATTTAGGGCTTGACTATAATTTCTATAGGGTTGGGGACTGGGAGGACAATTATGTAGGATCAGGGATCTCTTTGGGAAAAAAGGGAAATAGGATGGGATAATAGATTAGTGTGAGCTTACATTAATAATAATAGTGAGTAATAGAATGAATAATTGTGAGCTATTATTTATAGGTAATTTACATTGTTATAGATTCTTGTATATTGATACAATCTTAAATTATATTGAATATGTTCTTATTTTTTCTACAATATTTGTATATCTAGGCAATGTTATTTTGTCATATTGTATGCATGATGCTTCTACCTCTGCTTAAAACATTTTATATATTGGTACAATTTTAGGATATATTTATCATATTGCAATGTACATTGCTACCTCTGATCAAGATACTTATACTTTGCTTACATTTTGAGATGATTTTCCTCCTTTGTTGCACAGTTGTTTAAAGATTGTTTAATATTCTAATATGAAATCTTAGTCTTGAAGTTCTATAGGTATTAAGATTCATAGGTCAATAGTCATCCAAGTTTGTCATATTTATAATTACACTAATCAGGTTCTTTAGATACATAAAAATTGTATCCTGCTTAGATAGGTAATCTTCAACCACTTCAAAGAGCTATAGAATATGGCATTAAAATAACTTGGGATTTTGTTGAAGTGAGACATGATTGCTCCCGGCAGTACCAATCTATTCCAGAGAGAATATTGAGCACCAAAGACACTCTACTTGGAGCTTGTTTTCTTCTTGACAAAACTGGCCATTGGGCAAGGAACTGCCCATGTGTTGACCACTGACAAAATGCACCATGTCTGGACAGGACAAACAGGATACATGAAATAAGACTGTCAAATCTTGCCAAGACAGGGTAAAATGGTTTTGAAAATTTTTCTTGCCTCTAAAAATGGTATGTCAGTTACTCTAGGCCTTAGCCAGTGTTGGCTGCTCTAACATTGAAATTGAGAATTTGGGTGACTGCCCAAGTAGCCAGTTGTCTCTGTTTTTTGTTGCACATTTTGGAAGCTGCTTGATTATATTTTCTTCTTACTCAAGTAATATTATTTCCCTTCTCAGATCTTCAATGGGGTTGAAGACTAGATAGTTGTAGTTACTTTCCTCTCATGACTTGGCCAAATTATTTATTATACAAGACTTAAGCTCATTTGGATAGGATGATTATTAAAACATTTATCACATGGTTCTTGATATATTTGTTCTTATTGTATATAATTTTGTATTAGACTTAGAACTTTCTTATTTAAACAAAAGGGGGAGGTGCTGTAGGAATTCCTACCACCAGTAGCCTTTAAGTTACCCACCCACTTGGGTGTGGCCTCTTATACTATTTATGCCCATGTAAAGCGTGCACATCTGGTGTCTCTTTTCCAGCTGGGGGATATGGTTGCTGTTCCCCCATTCCAGCAAAGGATTGTGATCTGTGAGTCTACCCCTAAATAAAAAATCCTCTATTATACTCAATACTGATTTCTTTTAAGCATCCTTCTTCAAGTTGTTATAGATAATGGTCAGGAAAAAAAAAGCTAAACAAAGGAGATTAGATTCAGAGTTCTTGTTTTGGAACAAAAAAGGGAGAAGTTACATGGGATAATGCTCTTGTACCCTGTAAAGATTTGTCACTTGTATTGGTTTAATATAACTCTGATTGGCCAGTAGCCAGGCAGGAAGTAGAAGCAGACCAACCATATTAGGAGAATCTGGGAAGAGGAAAAGCTCAGTCTGCAGTTGCCATCCAGATGCAGAGGAAGCAAGATGAAAATGCTACAATGAGAAAAGGTACCAAGCCACGTGGCTAAACATCGATAAGAATAATGGGTTAATTTAAATTGTAAGAGCTAACTAACAATAAGCTTGAGCTAATAGGCCAAGAAGTTTATAAATAAGCCTCTATGTGTTTCTGTGGGACAGAAACTTCCATTTACAGCCTAGTAACTTGATTGTGTCTGTTTGCCATTGATGGGGAATGGGAGGGGTCTGATATTTATTCACTGCATATTGTACAATATGGAAATGGTTTGAAATCAATTTAGAGTCAGATTTTTTTAAAAAAAACTACAGATCTATAAACTAATATATAAGTATGAGGCAGAAAGAATGTCAAATCTCATGGTAGAGTCCTGGCATCTATATTTCTACCCAATAAAGTGCTTCTATTTTAAAAACTTAATATCTCTCTGATATAATTAATTATGGTATCTCATAGATTAATATTCCTACTTCTACCAATAAATATGGTGATTATTCATGAGTACACTCCATTGGGTGTTCAATGTAAGAACATTTATTTATTTTTTTCTTGTGGTTTGCTGTATCTTCTTGTTTCTGACATCAAGTTTTGGACAGGCAACAGATGGTATCTAAGAATGCTTAATCTCAACTTAAACAGCCTTATAAAATCTGACTCATTCCTCCAAATTAACTTATGGAAATTAGATGATAGTGCAGAATAGAAGCAAAAATAAAGATGAAAACAAGTAGGGACCTTTCTCAAACTGTTGTATCGGAAGTGTTCAGGGAATACCCAGAGAAAGGTGTGTTTCCATTCCCCATGTTTATTCCACTCAAGCAATAGCAATAACTGAAGAATATCAGGGAAGTAACCCTGGATAACACGGGAATCTTGGAGATCAGCCCAAGGTTTAGCAATAGTTTAGAATTTTCACACATTCTTAGCTTGTTTCAGAACATAACTTCTTAGGTCAAAATTGTGTGTGGCATTGCCTAACTGAATGTGGAGGTCCCAAATTACAGACAATAATAAAAGATTTCTGAACATGTAACAACCAAAAATTAATTCATTCATTTTGGGGCTGTAATGACTTCAAGTTGTTTCTGTTATGTCGCGTGACTTCACTGAAGCTTGGCTTTGAACATACAGCAGTGCACTCTGCGCCACACACACCCTTCATCCTATGCAGTATGAATGGATGCTACATGAACAGCTCAGCTTGGATTTGAGGCTGGCGTATGCAGTGAGCTGCGCTGTTCTTACTGCATGTGCTAAGTCATTTGCACTAAGAGAAGGATAATGGTTTAACTATGGAAAATAAAGTCAATGGATGTAACTATAAATCATATTGTTGGACTGTACTATGCTTGAATGATTGATTTATTGTTTTTTGTTACTGTATTAGTGCTTTTGCCTGCATGTATGTCAGTGTTAGGGTGTCAGTTCCCCTGAAATTGAGTTACAGACAATTGTGAGGTGCCCTGTGGGTACTGGGACTAGAACTCAGGTCCCCTGGAAGAGTAGCTAGTGCTCTTAACCCCTGAGCCATCTCTCCAGCCCCCAAATGAATGATTTTAAAAAATTGTTTCAGATGGTTAATTCTTCAGAATATTTAAACCAACTCATTCCTCTGGCTATAAATATCACAGCATCTACCAGATTAGATTATTGTTTCTAGTCATTTTTCTGCCAATTTTTTATATGCTGGTTATGTCTACTCTAAGTTTTTTCATTTTGTTTTGGATACCAGGTTCAATTCCAGAAATGGTTTCAATTATCCTGCCCCCAGAAAGGTCAGTTAATATACATAGGTGCAGTGATAAGAATCAACAATAGATTGTTTTATGTTTAGGAAACACAAAACAGTGCAAAATCTAGAAATACATATGATTTTCAAAATATGTATGAATTCATTAAAAAATTTCACAGATTTTTCCCCTTGTTTTTACTATTTGATGGTTTTTACTGACAACTGGGTTTTGATATTGTCACTCTTTAACCTTTGTAGTCCCAGTTGGTCTAATGATAGAACAAATAAGTCTTCATGAAAAAAAAATCTCATTACTTAGCTAGTTAAATAAAGCATACATTCGAGATAAAGGACATTATTTCAACATTATCAGGAATAAAAATTAGAAAGCATTACTAAGCACTGTGAATTTATTGGGTATGTGAAACGGCTCAGCTCTGATCATAAAAAGCTAAATTTCTAATCTGGCTCCTTTTGAGGTTCCAGTTTCTGTCACTTGAACACTTCTGGTGTGAAGCAGAGTATTTGCAGAATTAGAAGTTAAAATTGAAAGTATTTTCACTTTCTCTTTATGATAAGTATCTTTTAAGAACACTAAAGAGATTTATTTCAGTCATATAGTAGGGAAAATATCAGATAAACTCAACTGCTTCAGGATTTTATCATAGGCATAGAATACATGTGACCAGTGAAGTCTGGAAGAGGGGACTGGATGAAGTGCAATGAGCAAGAGAGAGAGTAAGGAAAAGAAGAAAGAGACATGGTAAGCATTCTGATTCTTGTTTTTACATATTTTTAATTCAAAGTTATTATACAAGAGAATATCAGAAGCCACAAGTATTGCACAGTAATGAACAGCTGACAGATTCATAAAGGCAGACCCACAAGTGTACAACCTATGGGGCACCCCGTTTTTGCAGAGCTGCAGGAACACTTGTCTTTGGGGTAAGTCATTGTCAGTTCTGAATCTTGTGAAATCATTGTGTTTCTCCCTTCAAAATGGGATTCACCCAAAGCATCTCAGGAGTATATTGGCAACAAATGACCTTGCCCCTTTCCCCACACCACAGGGGTCTTAGAGCGACAGCAGTCACACTCTCTTCTAATGGTCAAATCTACATAAAATCAATTCACCAATTACACTTGCTATCAGACCACATAGAAATTTCTAAAGACAGGCACTGGAGCAAGAAGGCAATGTGCCCCACTTTTGCTAACAAACAAACTTGCTACCCAAAACTGGTTATCACAAAAAAGATTGGCTGAGTAGAATGGGTGAATCCAGGATTTAAGGATGTTTAGTAATGGTTTGGAATGATGTCAGGTATTTCCCCTTGAATGCTGACTCTTTCTAGGTCAGGTCACCTGTTACTGGAGTGCTGCATTATCAGGTCCTTTCTACCCTTTCTGTGATTTTGATATGCATATTATCATTGCCTTTGCCTATGGAAATTTCCAACTATGGCTTTCAAAACTAAAAACCTCATGGAGAATACCCCTTCACCTCACTTTTCTCCCCTTGCCTGAAAAATAAAGAACATGCAGAGATAATGTGCTTGAGTTAATTTTTTTACCCTCAGATCCTTGCTTGCCACAGACATCCTATTCTGAGCCCTGAAGGGATGCTAAGGCTGGTACTCAGGACCCCTGATGACATCACAGTCACTGATGACTTCATAGGAGAAGTGGGAAGGGTTCCTGAATCAGTGTTCCTGACTTACAACATCATGTTGCAGTCTGAGAAGGAAAGGTAGGGTCATGGTGATATCTCATGTTTCTTACTGTACAAACTTCTAGACCTTGGTGTGTCTTGTTTACTTTGGAATTGTTATGCCAAATCTGCAAAGTCCCCACAAAAGCCAACAAGGAGACTGAGTCCCATATGTAAAAGCAAAGAGCCTTTAGTTTTAAGCAAGTTTGCAAACTTGGTCTCTCCGCATGTCCAATGTATTGGAATAAACGGAGAGCACCGAGCTCAATTAGAATAGGGTTTTATAGTAGTAAAGGTGGGGGTGAGGATTTCTGAGGTTTTAGGACCCCTGATTGGATCACATTTGTCTAGGGGTATTCTGGTGAGTGTGTGCTGGCAAGTGGTCCTATCTACAGCAGTTGGAATGTTAGGCATTTCCTTTGTATGGTCTGTTTTTGGGTGGAGGTCTGGTAATCTCATCTTGTGGTTCTTCCTGCAACCCCGCTTCAGGGTAAACTACTGAGACTCAGGCCTCCATTTAAATTTATTGATGGCCAGAGTCCTATTCTGACAGGTGATAATGGTTCAAAGTAAAGAACTTCCTTTAGGTGACCTGCCCATACTTAGCTTATCATGGCTGGTTCCCACAAAATCAGTCCAAGACACTAAATATTTGACAGTTTATCCGTTCCATATCTTGGGACACAGAACTTGTTATGGTATTCAATCTGCTGTTGAAATAAAGGATAGAAAAACTGAGACCTCAATGTTCCCCTCCGAGGAAAAAACAAATCATTATAAAGAGTAACTGGAGCCCCTCTTCAGAGATGAGGAGGGGAGCCTTTGTGTTTTTTTCTGCTGCTCAGAGACTGGGACGATTACTTAGAAGTAGCATTGCAATTGGACCATCACAGAAACCTTTTCTTGGCTTTTGATTAGAACAGAGTTAAGAGAATTGTGATTTGACGAACTGTGTGGTTATGCTAGAATTGTGATATTGACCGGTTAGTGTCTGTAACTGCTTTAGTTCATTATGAAGATGCTACGAATTTGAAAAGGGTTAGAACGTGTCTAAGAAAATTTTGACATTGCCAATGATTTCTTGGATTTGATATATTTAATAAGATAAATTTAAATTTTGTTACAGCTGAAAACATTAAAAGCACCCTAGACCAATTCAAAATGGCTTTCCCACCCCTGGTGATCAGCCACTCCTTTAATTAGAGAGATATTGTAGCCATAGGAGCATGTATATCACAAAGCATTATCTGCTTGCACATGATTATCTCTTCATTGATAAACTCCTTTGATAAAAAATTGGCTCAAAGATACAGGATGCCTAGAGGTGCTTTCTCCCTTAACCCTTTGATTACAGAGATCATCACTCAGAGACAGACAAGATCCTTTTCCTTCCAGGTTCCTAAGAAATGGGCGTGCATGTTTGGAATGCATATACTAAAGATGAGTAAGTCTGGAAAATGGGGAACTGTTCACCTAAGGTAGACATGATCATCTGTCCTGGAGCAGAAGTTCAGGTTTTATTAAAATTAATAAAAGGGATGAATATATGGAGGCCCAAAAATGTGAGCCTATTTCCACCTTGTCTGAAGGTCAGAGAGTTTTAGTTTGTTCTAAGTTGTTGAAAAGTGTGGCTACACACCCTGACCTAGAGTGTGGCTACTTGTTTTGGACATTAAGATGGTTCATCCAGGTAGATCCACTCAACCCTGACCAAAGGTAAAAGAATTTAAGCATACTTCTGCTCCTTCTTTTGAATTAGGAGGTTTGACAAAGGGAGTGACTACCTTCAGGATACTTGGTCTAGGGTGAGTTCACTGTCCAAACAACAGAATGCTTTTCTCGGGAATTAATGACTTGATGTCTCAAGTATTGAAGCATGTGACTGTTCTAGTTGTCCTCTGTATCATGTTAAAGCAGTCTTGTTCCTTCTTCTCCCTTTTTGTATTAGGATATAAAAGTGTATAGAAAATTAAACATGGGGAAAATTCCAAGATTCACTGCAACTCCCTCCCGATACTATCCTAGGTTTCTAGTTTCACTTGCGTCTTAATTCTCTCTGTCTTTCTAATCCCCATGACCCTACCCTGTAGGTAGATGGTATCCTTGTTGAAGTTGGTCCCTGACTAATATTCTTCATTTCAAAGTTTTAATTCAAAGCACAGTGACATTTTAGTTTATAACACAGCCCCATAATCAATGAATTTGGTAATAACTACTTTCTTACAGATATGGTTAGTTTTTTTTATTGAAAATATTGACTTGTTACAAAATAATAAATCCAAACTATCCCTACAGTTAAATTAAGCACTTTATTGGTTCTGGTAGAAGAGTTTGTAATAATCAGTGGACTACTTAGATGTTAAAAACAGAGGGGAAAGTCACTCTATAAGAAGGATTTGTTCATCTTCATCTTTGTTTTTCTTGACTATTCACCTTCGAAGCAGTGGACATTTCCTTCGTGGTTATTGAAAGACCCCCAGTGTGTGGAGACTCTCACTCAAGTCTTGGGATAACATGACCCCCCCCCAGTAACTCCTGAGAGACTGACACGAGGTTTATTTGACAGGAGAGGAACCAGTGCACTGGGGCCGAAACTCATAACACGCACAAGGGAGGAGTTTGACCCTGAGTAACTGGGAGAAGGGGTTTTTAAAGGAAGAAATTACAGCCTAGTAATCTGAAAAGGGTAGGGAGGGCATCACAGAAAACTCTGAAAATACCAGTGATGATCACAAGGAGGCAACTCCCAGTTTCTCAAGATTATACTCAAGATTACAATCTAACTTTATCTTCATCTAGCTCCTGAAACTGAACCAGCTAATACTAGATTTCTGATTCTTCTCTCCCTACTTAGATTTTTGGCTCTATTTTTTCCTGCTAAGGGGGGTCTGGATTTATCCAGGTCTTTCAGTCATCGGTTGTCTATGATACAATGAATTACAGAGCAAATGGAGAAAGTGCTTCTAAACAGTCAACACATGGCAACGATTTTAGATCTGATTTTAAACAACTCTTTCCTTGTGTTTAATTTTTCTATCAATTTTTATGTCTTGGAAAAAATTCTGAAACTAAAAAGTAAAAGAATGACAGTGTGTCTTTAACATACACAGAAATCAAAACTAAATTTCATAGTCCTGGGAAGTGAAGATTTTCTTTTGCTTTCTTTTACTTGTAATAAAACTGCCTTCATGACAGTATGTCACTGCAGTTAAGACAAGTTCTAGGAGGATAATTTCTTCTTTTCCCTTCTCCCTGTTTTGCTTTTAGATGAAGGCAATTTGTTCTAACATTAATAGGCTCTGGACAAAAGGACTGCTTCTCTGATCTCCAGAGAATCACATTTTTTTCAAATTTATTTCATTTATCAATCATCCCAATAACTTTTCTTTACAATTCTGAGGCATGTGCATATTTTGAATAGTGGCTTCAGCCTTAACAAGTGAGGCTAGTTTCATAGTCGTGGCATTCCGGTGGGCAGCAGGCTACTTATCTCCCTTTTCCACTCCTACCATAGACTGTCCATACTCAGCAAGTGGCAGAAACAGAATGAGGCCTTTGTCAATCCTCACTGCATTCAGAATGCAAACTAATGGGAAAATTCTTGCAATCAAGAACTACACTCCCTGAACTATCACATCAGTTCTGTGGTAGGGGCAAATACTTGGCTGTGTATAGCTGCCTATACCTGATAAATAAGTTCAAAACAGTCAGGGAGCAAAGAAAAAAAGTTAAGGGAGGGAATCTGCCTATTTCCACTCTATTAAATAAGTTATTTATCTTAAGGACAAATTTATGTTGTTGCATCTACAAGTAGAAGTTTGATTTCCAACAGACAGCTAAGAAAAATATCCTCAAACCATACATCCTAGCATGTGGAAAGAGCTTAAAAATTGCTCACAGATTTTATTTCACCATTTAGAGATCCCATAGGTTGACTTTACCCCAAAGCTTAAACAGTACTGACTGTGAGGTATGATTGATAAAGTTTTCTGAAGAACAATGTTTCTTTATACTGATAACAAAAAAAATGAACTATTGATACAAAATTACAGAAGTGAACCTTACAATCACTTCTAATACTAAATGACAGAAGTGAAATCAAGAAGAGTATATTGACTTCATTTATTAAATGCTCTACAAAACCTCATCAATAATGAAAAGTATTATTGATATCATTACTCAGCATGTGAGAGGTAGAAGCAGATATTGACTTAGAAGCCAGTTTCCTGCAGTTATAATAATGAACAACATCCTAATAGAAACCTGGACAATTTTACAATTCTGTCACATGCATTTGAAAAACCCCACTAAGCGATATATACATACATATACATATATATATATATATATGGGATACATGCATTTCACTGTATGTAGATTAGTTATCTTAAAATGAGAATACAGCCAAGTATGGAACACTGCTTATGAGTATGTGTGCTAAAGTGTGTAAGGTACTAACATTAACAATGAATTTGAAAATTTTAAAAGCTCAAACTGGTGGGTGTTTAAAGAGAAGGCTAGGTAAGTGCTTAAGTAAACACAGTGAATATTAATTAAATATTCTAGGTTGAATATGATTATTTATGTGCAGTCTTTTCAATTTCCTGTTTATTTATTTGTTACTAATGGCTGATTGGAGAAAAGGCTACTTTCCATCCCATTTTAACCTTAAATAACTCTCCCAAATCTTGCCCGACCTTTTGAAATATCCCATTGAGTACTGTGAATTCTGCTTCCTGCTAGATTGTGTTCCAGTACCTTTTTTCGAAGTGCAAACTCATATAGGCTATATGAATGTAAAGTTAGATAAGAAATTAAAAATTGAGCCGGGCGATGGTGGCGCACGCCTTTAATCCCAGCACTCGGGAGGCAGAGGCAGGCGGATCTCTGTGAGTTCGAGACCAGCCTGGTCTACAGAGCTAGTTCCAGGACAGGCTCCAAAGCCACAGCGAAACCCTGCCTCGAAAAAAACCAAAAAAAAAAAAAAAAAAAAAAAAAGAAATTAAAAATTGATTAAATGGCTATTTGTGTAGTCATAACAATCATTATGTAGTTTAAATTTTAACCAAGTTTTTTTTAACTAGGTATTGCTTTGGGTATCAAGATTACGTGTGCTTATTAACCATGCTCCCTTGGATTTTCTTATACGCACTGGATGACATAGCACATAGAGTGTATTACTGGCAACACCTTTGGAACAATGGTCTCAAAGAAAGGGGGAGAGGTAAAGTTTCTAGCTAAATATTCTTATTATTTACTCAAGAAAAACAATAACACCTCTCTTAACATAATAATAATTATCATGACTTCTCACCATAATCCAGCTATTTCTTTATAGAAAGAATGCCTTTAGAGAACTTGCTCTCTCTTCTAGCAAACCCCAATATTCTGCAACAGCTAATTAGATATCTCAGTGGTTATAGGCAAGCCAGGTATTAATCCTGTAAAATGCAAGAGTTGAAATCCAATAACCAAGTTTTTACTCTGTCTATGCTTCAAATCATGTAAAACTGCACCAGTTAAAAAAGAAAAAAGAAAGGGAACAGAACGAATTGTCATATGACAAAGGCAGCAAATTGGTTGAGGGACAAAAGCTGGGGCCGAAAAGAGATTCTGGAGTCTGTACTTTGGATACCCAGAACAATTCATGATTGACCCCACGCTTACTGGGCATACTCATTCAAGCCTCTCAGCAGATGCCAGCCTCCAGAAATACTGAGAAATAAAGCTTAGAGTCCCTTGTATGGACTACTCAGAGTGGGCCAATGCTCTCACACAAGCTTATGGTATTTGATAACGCATCTTCTTCATATCAAGTTATAACTTACACTTAGTGTGAACTAGATTGGAGGACCAAGTTGTAGATATGCAGCCCCAAGGCTGCATAGTGAAGACAAAAGCCACCTTCCTCAGTAACAATAATAATAATAATACAGTAGGATGTGAAATACCACCTAGAGATGGCATGCAAAATACTCCATGGGGGGATGTAAAGACAGCCTGGAGAACAATGAAAGACAATGGGTCAGATCAGACCAAAAAAAGAAAGCATCAGATATAAGAATTTTTACCCATTTCCTATAAAGCCTATTCCTCATCCCATTTATTTTCATCTCAGAGACAGGACTGGAATGCCTCTCAGTGTGCCCAGGAGTCCCAGTTTATGCTTGCTGCCTGCATAATTATCAGCGAGCAGCCTTCAACTGGATTGTAAATTATATACTACCCCCGTTAGGCAGGAAAGACATACACTGACAAATGACTCATTAGAAATAAATGTGTCTTGGTAGAGGGAATCTTTTCAAGTTGGGTCTAACTGCAGGTAAGTGGCAGCCCAAAGCAATTTGTTCAACTATCATATTAAAAACTCTGGTATTAACTTGACCTACATATTTGGGAAATCAATACAATTAGGATTATTAGTTTATAGAGAAGCCTGGAGCTCACAAAACTTGTGTTGTTCTGTTTTCAGAGTAGCGTAGTGCCCAGATTTCTCGGCAATTGTTCTCCATCTATTATACTTAGGTTATATGGATGTCACTCCGGCGTGATTTTTGTTCATTTTCTTTCAAATATGAAGTGAAACATGTTTTAAGAATAAGACACTATCAACTCTGGTTCTTAAGGAAGTTCTTTATATTTATTCAAAGCAAATCTGGATTGTGCAGTGATAACTCTGGTAATAATAACTGGGAACTATATGTACACACCTCTCAAAGGAGCTCTAGAGAACTGAGGCCGCTCATGACATCACATCACCAGTTAAACCATGCTACCTTGGATACCTTATCTCTTGTCTTTACACCCAGATACTTATTTGTAAAATTCAGATTTGGATTTAAATCTTTCCATTGCACAACTAAAATAATGTAATATTTTTATCATAATTTGAAAAAAATCATTCTAATACCTTTTGTCTTTCAAATCCTGAGCAAGATAAATAATCATGATACGAAAACATTCTGAACACTGAGCACAGCCAGGCACTGCACAGTGCTTTCCTTATTGTGCAGTGTATTAAACTTATATAATCCTGTGCAGAGAGTTAGGGTGGCATGCGCTTCCTGGGATCCTCCTGTCTGTCTCCCATCTCTCTGCAAGCGTACTGGGATTACCGATGCTCATGCTATTGTGTCTGACTGCATGTGCGTTCTGAAGATTCAGAATCAGGTCCTCATGCTTGTGCAGCCAGCATTTCCACCCACTGTGCGATCTCCCTAGCCCCCAACAATTGTTTTAGCACAAACCAATTACATATGCCCTGACAAGTTTTTCATTGGAACCCTTTAGTTCAATATCAACTAATATTGAAGGGGCAGGCTCCACTAGATGGCTTACATGTTCTAGTTATTTCTTATTCTGCAATGATCCTTTGAACAAATCATGTTTAAAACAAAGTCTTTTCTAATGCCTCCCCCCAAATCTCATAGCTAAGAATTCCAAACTTTGCTCTCTTCTTGTAATAATTGAATTGTTGTTGGTAACTCAATGCTGGTTATTTATAAAACAGATTTTAAAAGTAGAGAGATTTTAAGTGTACTCAAGAAGTAAAATCTACATTACTCAGGAACAAATTCTATATACATAAAGTATATAAAATTGAGTATGCATATAAAGTGTTGCAGAAATATAAGCCTTACCTTTCAGTTACTTGGTGTGGGAAGTCTTTCTGTTTATGAATTGCTTTTATTGGTTAATGAATAAAGAAACTGTTACAGTCAGTGACTTAGCAGAATAGACCTAGGTGGGGAAAACTAAACTGAATGCTGGAAGAAAGAAGGCGGAGTCAAGCCAGTAGGTGAAACCTTGCCGGTAGGCCACAAGCCTCATGGTAAAATATAAAATAATGAAAATAGGTTAATTTAAGATAAAAAAGTAACCCATAAATGAGCTTAAGCTTAAGCTATTGGCTAAACGGTATTGCAAATCATATGGTTTTTATTTTCTAGTTTTTTATTTTGTCTGAATGAGACTCACTTCTGGTGTTTCATATTTTGAAAACAGCATGCATTATATAAAATCACTTTTGATCAATAACCTGTGCTCTTACAAAAGAAGCAGAGATGTAGGGGAGCCTATAAAATAAGAAATAAAAGATAGGTTTCTTTTTTCTCCCCAGCCTACAGATGGTGTTATATAGGTGGTCAAAGTTCCAGGGTC
>JABTXL010002442.1:2982598-2996480 GCA_025134845.1 Neodon shergylaensis
TTCTCCAGAGCTTATCTCTTACCTGAAATTAGACTTTATGGTGTGGTGTGCTGGTGAGGAATATGAGGAAAAAATAGAGAAGGGACCCTTTTATCACATTTAACAGGACAGGCGGCTCATAAAGACAGCAGTGCTAGAAAAAGCCCTAAGTGCCCATTTAGGATTTTCTTCACAAAATCTCCTGAGAAATTTTCGTCAATTTCATTCTGTGTCTGTATGCTTTAGATTGAACATCAATGAATGGAAACTAATATTCAACTTTGCACCTGCCTGGGGGAAGGGGTATATCACTCCGTCATGCTACAGCTGTATAATTGCTGCTACAGCAAGTGGTTCCAAGTTCAGTAAAACATAGGCCATACACAGACCCTGGGTCTCATTTCAACAGTCACTTTTGGTGCGATCTGAAGAGCAGTTTTGAATTCTACAATTTGAGACGGTCCTGATAGACTGAGCCTAGTGACTGCAGTCTCTGGTCTGTATCAGACACTGAAGTCTATACACAGCAGGAAAGAGCGTATAACATGAGCCAATGCATTATCACCCACTTAGACATTACATGATTTCTAAATGTAGGTAATATATGCCACCTTCTAGAGTTTTATAATAAGTACATATGCTGCTATTACTAAAGTTTTCTTTAAGTTGACTCAATATATTTAACTCCATATATTTTTATTTCTTAAAATTGTGTCAGTAAAGTTTAGTAATAAGTCTTTTTCAAATATACGCTAAGATAAACACTGAATTATTTGTGGTGGACAGCGTTTAATGCGTATTCACATGACCAACTTTCAGACACTGCTGTGTATGTATCAGTTCCTCCTCCTAGGGTGTACTGCACGCAGAGACTTGACTCTAGAACATAGACGGTAGTAAACATCAGAGCTATCACTTCCGTGAGTCCTATATAAAACGCTGTGGTGCATGTCTTGCTGAACTCTCTCCTTCACTTACCCTCTCAGTGTAAACGTTTTAAACAGGCACCAGTTTGGAAAGGCCTGTGTGACTAAGGACAATCTCCATTCCAAAGCTAGTGAGGAACTGAAGGCACACAACAGCCACAGAATAAGTTTAAAAGATCCGTCTCTAGTCCAGCTCCTAAGCCTGTGAGAGACCCAGAAAATTGCATCTAGATTTCTAATCCACAGAAATTGTGGAACAATAAATTCTATTGATTTAAATTTCTAAATCTGGTGGATGATTTATGTGATAGTACATAATTAATAGGTTTATAAATTAAAATTTCTTAAATTTCTTTAGACATACCATATTTTTTTTTTTTTTTTGGATTTTCGAGACAGGGTTTCTCCGTAGCTTTTGGTTCCTGTCCTGGAACTAGCTCTTGTAGACCAGGCTGGCTTCGAACTCACAGAGATCCACCTGCCTCTGCCTCCCAAGTGCTGGGATTAAAGGTGTGCGCCACCACCACCCGGCCCATAATTTTTTTTTAATTGGTAAAAACATGGTGCTGTTAAGAGCAGTTGTTATGCAGAGGACATGGGTTTGGTTCTCAGCACCCACATGGTCACTTGCGGTTGTCTAAACTCCAGTTCAAGGGGATCCAGTACCCTCTACAGACCTGCTTGGACACTGGGCATGCATATGTTGCACAGACATACAGGCAAGCAAAACACTCACCAGCATAAAAATAAATAAATAAATAAGATAAAATAGGTAAGATAAAATTATTAAAGAGTACTGTCTTTGGAGGCATGCTTTTTGTGTTCAAAAGGCTTCCCTAAATTCTCCTAGCTGTATGACATTGGATAAGTTATTTCACTACTGTATGCTTCAATTTTCCCAAATGAATGTAGGAATAATGTTAGAATTGAATGAGTGTTTCTTTGCCAAACAAAAACATTAATTTGGGTAAAATGCCTAAAACAACATCTTACAAGCAATATCCTCACAAATATTTCTTCATATTTTTGTCTTTATTCAGGTCCCCACCAGTTAGTAATATCTGGGCAGGGAAAAATGACAAAAGAATAAATAGAAGTGATGATAGTTATGACCACTCCAGGAAACTGAGAAAGCATGAATAATAAAATATAGAAGAGTAAGATGAAAGATAAATGAATGTAGTTACAGCTTTATGGTGTCCTTACATCTTTGACATTCATTTTGTTATCTAAGAAAAAAGCCTTTTCTTGTGGCATAAAGACAAAATACAGAGAGGACAAAAAAATTTGAATTAGAAAAGTAGACTTCTAGTTGAAATGAATGAAGATAGTACGAATGTCTATCTTAAAGAGGGCTTGTGTGATGGAGGAAGGTCATTGGCTAATAAAGAAACTGCCTTGGCCCATTTGATAGGCCAGCCTTTAGGTGGGTGGAGTAAACAGAACAGAATGCTGGGAGGAAGAGGAAGTGAGCTCAGACGCCATTCTCCCCTCTCCCGGGCAGATGCAATAAAGCTCCGACCAAGGATGGACGTAGGGTAGAATCTTCCTGGTAAGCGCACCTCGGTGCTACACACATTAATAGAAATGGGCCAGGCAGTGTTTAAATGAATACAGTTTGTGTGTTGTTATTTCAGGGCATAAGCTAGCCAGGCGGCTGGGAGCAGGGTGGCAGGAATGCAGCCCACAGCTCCTTCAACACTTGTGAAGAAAATGTATCTGTGATTGTGAACTTTAAAGCAATGGAAAAATTTTCAGCTATGGAAATTATAGGAATTCCACAATGAGGAAAATATTTGTCTTCACAAATTCTAGGATACGTACCTTATCGAACATGAATAAAATGTGGGCTATCTCAGCCATAAAGAGAGAAGTGTGTCTGGAAGGAAAAAGCACTGACAATGCCACAGGCAGCTCCACTGCCAGTATCTCCACGGAAAGTACTCACTCTCCATTGCTGACATTCATGGATAAAGGGTTGTGTGTGTGTTATCCCAGTCTCTGTTTGCACGTCCTTTCAGACACTGTTTATCAGTGTATTGTTAATGGTGGTCTTCGAATACACAGCGCGTAAGTACAACAGATATGATAGCACTTACATGACCTTTGTTCCAGAACTAAATCAAGACTCTCTTAATCCCCATAACCCAATGATGTAAGTGATCTTTATATGATAAATGATGCAAAAAATGAATTTGCCCATATTATTTAAAACATTTTAGTCCCATTGATTTTGTATACAAAAGAAATGTCTCTGAGCTCAGAGTCAAAAATATGTAAATATCAAGTATCCTAATTTAGCAAAAAGCTCAAATGAAATACACATCCCCGAAGGTACTAGGAAAAGATGCTCAGGCAGACATTTGAGGAAGAAATGAGCTAACCTCCCACACAAGACAGAAAGGACAGAAAGAATTCCAACAAAACATATGGAAATAGACAAAAAAATACATCTGTATCCTCAAACTCTTCTGAAGATCCATTTGCCTCTAACTCTTCCCTCTGAGGATGCCAGCCTTCTCTGCTCTGGCTTTTCACTAATGGCCTGCCTTTTTCAGGGGCTAGGACTGACTGTCCTCCCTGTTCCTCATTTTCTCTTTCCAGACCATTCTGAGATTTGAAACTCTAGACCTTAACGCCTACCACTTGCCACCACATTTTGCTCCATCTTTCTACAACTCAGAGCAATCCACTTGTCTTTGAAGAATGCAACTCTGGGGTCACTGCCATTTTTCCCAACACTACTCATGCCATAATGGTAATTTCAACAATTCATTCGTGATTTTCCCATCCAATATGCTAGACTTTCATTTCTTTACCTCCCACTCTTTCAGCAGAGTGGGAAGAAGATAAAGTCTTGAATAATGTGTGTGGTGGTATGAGGATGCCAATCCCTCAAACACAGAGAAACAGCAAAGCTTCCCCCAGGTCAAACTCAGGGAAAAGGCAAAGCCTTCTCACAGGGAGTCTGTGGATGCCGAGAGTATGAGCCACAGCTTCTCGGCCCAGAGAACTGAAGCCTGGCATTGCATACCTACACTGAACTCCTACCAACCCGACACTGTGGGGAGCACTAGTCTCTGCACTTCTTCTTCAACAAAAGTCCCCTTTTATAACATTGCTCAGAGAGTGTCACTGCCGTGTGTCTAAGCATCATAGCCTATAACACCAATATAGAAAGCTTTCCTGAAACCCAGATTCCTGTTCCCAACTACCGGCTATTGACTCAAATGGGTACTATTGAAAATCAACATTTTAATAGGGAATTCTTCAGTAGGATACATCACCTCCACCTGTTCTCCCATTATTTTCTCCATAAGGAGTTGGTAGCTCATCAAATACCCAGCACAAATATAGAGAGAGAGAGAGAGAGAGACTCTACATGTTTATATATCTCATACTGCATATTCACATTGCACAATATTCTATAGAATATATATATATATCAGAATTAAATTAAATATATCAGAATCCAACTTCCCCCATTACCTCATAACTACTACCTGATTCTAACCCAACATTATATCTCACATGAAATATAGAAACCCCTTTAGCCCGACATAGTATCTCCTTGCACCTTTCTTCTTCTATGCCTACCATAAACATCTATGATTCATATATCAGCCACAGCAATCCTTTCAAAGTAAGATTATTTTACTTATCAGCTCAACAGTTGACAGCATAAAACTCTTGACAACAGTCAAGTGCCATAGAGTGTGACTTAGGATGTCTATTTTACTCTACTTTCCCCATATAAGTTCTTCAAGACATCATCATCTCTTATACTCTGTTCCCATGCTGGCCAATTTCATGTTTATTCCCACACCTCAAGGCTTGAACACTGTATGGATCTGCTACCAAAACACTGGTCCTCCACAATTCCTTTTGTGAATTTCCCATAGCCTTCTACTCTTTACTCAAAGGTCACATCTCACTGAAATCATCTCAGGCCCTGTCTGCAAACTCAGCATCCCCACACACTTCACATCTGCATTGTCAATAGCGCTCCACACTATTATACATATACTACACATAACGCACATTTATTAATATAGCCTCTACACTTTATTGCCTTGTTTTTTAATTAATGGGCTGTTTTCTATTATTTTTGAACAAAGAGTGTGTGGCTTTAGGTCCTGTGGGTAGTTTCTCCCTCTCAGACAGGAGCCATGATTTTTGGTCAGGTGGCACTGCTAAGATCCATATAGTGATCCATTACATTAAATCAGTACCAATTTGTGGTAATAGCGAGCTTCTTTACACATCCTATGAAATCCACAGTTTGTATGGCAAAGAAAAACAATCGAGCACTTTTGATAATCACCATTTATTATTCTCAGCTCATTACTAATCTGCAACAGTTTTCTGACCTTGTATGTTACTATTCATTGAGAAACTAAAACATATGAACAAACACTACTGCCATTTTTAAGGTTTAATTTGAGGAAAAAATAAGAGTTTTACCCAAGTTTTCAGTTCGGCACCAAAGGGATTTGTTTGTCTTTTATTTAAATGTCACTACTTAAAATTAATGTTTAATGAGAACATAACTTTTTTTCTATGAAAAACAAAATTTATGACAGAATATTGTTGCTAAAACTCTGTCTTAATACAGTTAAGTGGTGGTTTACAGTGACATGCTAGAGAAAATGATTCTAATAAATTATTCCGAGTAAATTAAATTGACAGAATGATTATCTTTGCCTTCATCCTGAGGCAAAAAGAAATCACTTCTAATATAATCACAGCCACAAATAGTACAAAACGTGTGTGAATATACTCAATGTATTTAGATACATACACAACACAAAAGTCATGATTTAGGCCCTGTTATCTAATCTTATACTCACACATGGGTATAGGAGGAGAAAAAAAAAGGAGAAATATGGTAAAAGGTATACCATACCTACACAATTGATATGATGCTAAAATTCCAACTTTAGATTCCTCTCCAAAGGTAATTTTCCTTTAGACATCGCTATGTTGATTCTACTGTCAAAATACAACAGTTCAAAACTAGCTAAAAAACAGAATCACTTATTCAACGTAAAACAACTTCATTATGATTAAAAATATTTGTACTAAAACACTTTCTACTAATTAAAATATTTTCTGATCTCTGTAATTGAGACTGTCATGGTCCAAGACTGTCATGGATTTGGGTATCTTTTCAAATCAGCTACTTTAGTTCTCAGGAGATGGGGTCTTTGCACAGTGACCTCCAAGTGATGCTTTCAGATCTGAGACAGGATTTTTAATAACAGGATTTGATCTCAATTTCCCACTGACTTTTCGTCTGACTGGTATCCTTCTTTGTACTTCTCTCTCCTGTTTCTTTCCCGTTGTAACACTGATATGCCCAGACAGTCACAATAGCAACAAAGAATTAGAGCTTGCAAGGTTTGTTTGAAGTGGGACTAATGGTCCCTTCATGGATTATGGGTTAAGAGAACCAGGATGAGGCAAGTGGGCATTACAGACATCATCTGCAAGAGAATCCTTCAATTAAAACCACAGCTCCTACCAACAGTCCAGGTGTTTGAAGGTAAGAATTTACACCTGCCAAGAAATGCTCCTTCTAAAGAATTCCTGTCGACAGCAGGAAAGGACGGGTGCACAATTATCCTTGAATCCCTGCAGCTTCAGTCACAAAGAATGTTGAAGTTTCAGAGGAGAAAGCCAGTTCCAAAGCAAAAAGACTTAACCCAGCCATGCAGCAGCTCCGGAGCAGCAGAATCCATGAATCTGGCGCTCTGGTCACATTCAAAAAAAATCAAAATATCTTCTCCACCTCTTGCCAGACAAATCCTGCCAGATTTATGAGTACAGGTCAAAGTAATCCATGGTGTTTCAGCATACCTTCCCTCAAAGGTGCTACAGAACCAGGTTTTTATTCCATTTTAGAGATTATTGTATTTATTAATAATAAAGCAAAGAAAACATCAGTTGAAGAGTCAATGTGTGCCAAATTGCTAAATACATGGGTTATCTCATTAGAGGATCACAAGAGAGCTCTTGAGATAAGTGTGGAAAATATCACTACACTGTACTGATAAGATAACCAAAGGAACTTAGCCAAATTTATTCAGAAAGAAGGCAATAAAACCCACATTTGAACCACATTTAAGTCCAGCAGTATAATGTGTAATAGTATTGAACAGTGTTTATCTGTTTCACCATTATAGTCATGAAACCTGGAAGAAAGCCTAGTCAAAGTCAAAATGGCCAACTAAATACATTAGTGATGGAGATTATGGACCATGAAATGGTTTATTTAATGTTTCAGTCTATCAAAACAATTACAAAGTTTTAAAAATGCATCAAAGAAATGTCTCTTTGCAACAGACAGAGACTGTGGGGCATTATCTTAACTAAAGAATGACTTGGGGGGCTCCAGCCCATTTTGGGTGGTAGCACCTCTGAGCTGAATACAGGTAGCAAGGGAGTAAGTAGAATCCTTCATGGCATCTGAATCGGCTCCCTTCAGTTCCTGTAGGTTTGAGTTCCTGCCATGGTTTCCCTCAACAGACAGGGATTTGGAATTTATAAGCCAAATAAACCTTTTTCTTCCAAGTTGCTTTTGGTTATTGTGCTTCATCATAGTAATAGCAACCCTAATAAGATGCAGGCCATGAACTATTTTCCATTTTGACTCTTTTCTAAGCATTTAAAAATACAAACTGCATCCTTAGCTCATGAACTATATACACACAAAAGCAGGTAGCAGTCCGGAATCCACAAATGCCGTTCTTTGCTGGCTCCGAACGTTTGTGCTTGCCTCTTCCTTATGAAGATTAAAGTTTTGAAAGGGAAAGGAGATGTAACTCCAAACTGAATGGGATTCACCCAGATGCGTTTCCGCTGACGCTGTGAAATCACATACAGGAAGTCAAGCGCTTTAGATACGACTCGTTAGAACGTACAGAAGGAAGGACCCAGGGAATGGTGACAACAGGAGGCAGAACTGCTTTCTAGGTAGCTCACAAGAATTGTGGCGCCTACCAGATAATGAGAGTGAGAAGAGGGCTCTTAGTTTAACTGCTGTGCGTGTTCAGAAACAGCTAGGTCAGAAATATACTATCGGGCCTAATAAAGCATATGGTCTAATTGTATTTCCTTCCGCTAAGACCTCAATTAATGATTCTTTATGAATGAGCCCATTCGAATGCTTTCTACACAGCTGGTGAAGTATACAAAGAGCTAAATCATACTCAGAGAAAAAGAACACAGATTTAGATGTTTGGCACTTCCATCTGCACCAAAGATTGACAGCACCTCCGTTTCTGTGAAGTCAATTGTTGCCTCCTTTCAGAAGAATTTCTGCCCGGACTTCTGAGTGTCAGAGAAAGCCACGCAATCATTGTAAGTGAGAAAAAAGCAAAACCTTTCACCCGCCCAGGACTGAATCCTTCTGCCCCTCCTCAGGGGCAGCAGCAACCCCAGCCCCTCCCTCTCCCCAATCCCCTCCCTTCCCCAAGGTTTTCCTCTCCATGGATGACCTTGTGTCTGTGTCACAGAGAAATTGAAGCTGTCGAGAGGAACACAATTCAACTTCCTGCCCTCTGAGTGACAAATTCCAGGCTCTTGTTACTTGTTTTCCTCTCTCTAGCAAGTCTCAGACAGAAACATCACCCTGTCTTGCTTTGAGTCACTCACTCTCCCCTTGAACTTGGTCATTGGTCATTTGGTCCCATGCCATCCTTCTATTTGGATCAAAGACTGTTCGTGTATTATACCCTGTTTTTGCTGTATTCAAATATCCACTTCCTAGCACTGCCTCCATTGAGTGCTAACTCCAGACCTATTTTTAAAATTGGCTATTTCTCATATGCAAAATAAACACAAAATACATACTCCGAAAGCCTCCAACTACTGGTATCCTCTAGATTTGGGACACTAGTGTCCCACTGTCTTTCACATCAAGTCCCCCCTCAACACTCACCTCTTATGCTCAGTCGTAGTCCATGTGGCTCACTCCAGTATGAAAACATCCTGGGCAAATGTCATCAATAACCTTGTGTCTCTTGGATCAAATGTATAATCATTTTAGGTTAATGTAAAACTGCATACACAATGCCCTCCTTGTAGCATGAACTTTTAAAGTTTTACTTATACTATATTTAATTCTTACCAAAGGAATTCAAACTGGAAATTAAAATTTGATATGACTCTAATACAAATCTCTGCTCTAAAAATCTGCGTGCATGCAATGAGGTGCATTAAGTAGAGCTCTGTAAATATAGGATAATATTGGGTGTAAACTGATTCACATTTGGACCATCCAAGCTGTGCCCTGAGAGATAATCAGTTACCCACAAAGCAAATGCTTTAACACAAGTAACCAAAAGAAAAACAAAGATTATTTTTTTTTCTTTTCTAAATTCTTCATTTTGTTTTTTGAGGATTTTTTGGTAATGATTAATATTTATTAAAAATGTGGGAAGTAAATATTGTCCGTGTTTTATCCTTCACAAACATCTACTCTAATTGTCACAAGCCTTCCAGGATACCCACCTCGGATACATATGTGTCACACTGCTACAAATTGTAACTAATTCTTCTCAGCTCTCATTCCCCTCATACTTTAATATCTGACAATATTGATCCTTCTTTTTCTCTTGAAACTTTAATTTCTCTTATTCAATGACATCTGTCTTTCATTAACACAATACTTAAAAAATGTAAAAAGTCTATTCCCTGAAAGTTCTCTTATACCAGACATAAAATATGAACTTAGAAAAATTCAACACCTCAGCCAGATATTTGACTTCTAAATTGTTTTCCTACCTCTATTTTTGTGTCTTTCTAATACATGTATTTCACACTGAAACTATCATATTTTCCCAGTGTTGCCACTTCCGCAACTGAAGTCCTTCAGTGATTGTTTCGTGTCTTTGATATGCTTGACCTTAGATATCCACCTGCCTCTGCCTCCAGAGTACTGGAATTAAAGGCCTGAAACACCACTGCTTGGCTGCCATATTGAATCTTAATATCATAGTATATTGACTGTATTTGTGCTCATGGTGCCAAGAGAAAGATTAAATGTTTATATTTGCAAATGGGCATGATACACAAAGTTATTTCCAATCATGGACAATGATAATAATGTGCCAAGTATACAACAGTTATGCGATAAATGAAAGATAGATTCTGTTGTTTGAGCACTAAAATAATCCATCCTATTCAAAACTATATGGTAGAATAATTTGCTTTCAAATAAAAAAAGCATTAAAGGGAAACTGGCAACAGGTCTATCATAAGACAGAAGTGAGATGAGATGAGATATATATGGATAAACGTTTAAGGTAAAATGGGAACTCTACAGTATTAAAAATAATGATGGGATCAGAGAAGACCTGTTAATGAAAATACCAGGATGATCTTTCACTAGGCATAAGAAATCATTAAGTGTTTCTCCGAGATTCTCAGGTAAGAGGACAGACTAGAAATTGCCTCCATGTGCCCTGGCTAAAAAGAGTTAGGGTGAGGAAGAATTGACTACCACAAAGAGAAAGTGAAGGTGAACGTTAGCAACCCTCAAAGGTAGACACCGATTGACAGCTGAAGGTTGCTAAGAAAAAGATGGGCAACACGTGAAATCTAAGCCAAGTCAAGCACTTCAACCGCACAGCTTCCTCAAAAGATGGGAAATCAGAGCTTGATCCTGAAGGTGAACTGTGTGGCTCTGGTAAGAGATCGGCAGTCAACTCTCGGAAGAAGCTCTCAGCCTTCACAGGCCTCAGATCCAGCTTGTGTTTTAGTGAGACAGTAATTCCTCCTGCAATGGGTCTGGAGAGAACGATCTCAAATTAGGTTTTATGACGCTAAGAATGATAGCTGGATGTCATCCTGAGATGAAAGCTGATGTTTAAAACTAAGCTGAGACAACGGGGATGTTCCATCGGGAACTCACCAAGGCCAGCTGGCCTGGGTCTGAAAAAGCCTGGGATAAAACCGGACTCGCTGAACTTAGCGGACAATGAGGACTACTGAGAACTCAAGAACAATGGCACGGGGTTTTGATCCTACTGCATGTACTGGCTATGTGGGAGCCTAGGCAGTTTGGATGCTCACCTTACTAGACCTGGATGGAGGTGGGTGGTCTTTGGACTCCCCACAGGGCAGGGAACCCTGATTGCTCTTTGGGCTGACGAGGGAGGGGGACTTTATCAGGGGAGGGAAAGGGAAATGGGAGGCGGTGGCGGGGAGGAGGCAGAAATCCTTAATAAATAAAAATATAAATAATAAATTAATATAAATAAATAAATAAATAAATAAATAAATAAATAAATAAACTAAGCTACCCTGTGACCTAAGAAGAGGAAACAGCTAAAAATCAGGGAACTTGAGTTTAGCCTACCCCTGCCCCGGGATGAACAGAGGGAGGCCGTTAGTGGAGAGAAGTACAGACGTGCTGGGACAGGAAAGCTCACGGAGACAGCGGTAGACATCAACTGACAGTACATTTGGAGTTTGATGCTCTGAACCTTGGGTCTGAGGGTGGGCCTGCTCACTGCTACAGAGTCGGAGAATGCTGGCTGGTACGCGTTAACATCCATGGCTGCGTTTCTCCAGCAGACCAATATTTAGGGGGCTTGCGAAGTGTGAAGACAGACCCCAGTGTTGCAATTGCACTCTCCGTTCTCAGTGAGGCTGAGAGATGCTTTCCACCTAGAGCATTAGCCCACCTAAAGAGCGGGTGCATGGGTAAGTTCAGAGAACCTGACCACCCCACACACTGCAAAGTCAAGTGTGGCCAGCAGAGGTCCTCAATACACTAGGAAGGGGAACTACTGATGAGCAAACCATCCTATGGACACTGGCTACTGGTCCAGTACAAAACACAAGAGGAAAAGGTAGGAAACGCGAGAGTCCACGAGCTCAGCTGACTCACGCAATCCCACTCATCCGACTGGAATTTTCTGAGGACCAAGAACGGGGCTGTTGTAACAGTTCATCTTCTCTCTCGTTTTTACCCTTGGGCTCCCTATCTGAAACTTTTTACTTTATTGTATTTTATAAACGCTCCTGTTTTCATTCTTATCTTCATTCGTCCATCCACCTAATACTGTTTATGCATGTTTTCATTATTGCAAACTTTTCTTTTTTATCTTTTTATCGTGTGTTTGTTCGTTTTAATACTCCTGTGTTTCCCATATTTGTTCCTTTACTATAGTTTTGGCAATATTTTGAATTTATCTTATTTTCACTATCTCAAAACAAACTTCTTATAGTTTATTTTATTCCCCTTCTATCTTACTTTGTGTTCATTTTTTCCCCCAATATTAGGATGGGTTTTGTTGTTTTTTTCTTCATCTTTTATTTCTGACCTCTTGTTTTTTTCCTCATTGGTAAGCTTTTCTCCAATCTTCTTTTTGCCTCCTTTTATTTAATTTTGTTCATCTTCTGCTTACTTCTTTTCCTGACCCTTTTATATCATTCCTTTATTATGTCCACATTCACCATGGAAAATTTTGAAATTCCCATTATCTTAGCCATTTTCAGTGTTATGACCAGTGGTGATATATTAGGGGGTTTTAACCAATTTTATGTGTATTTCTGTATCTTTTTACTGTTTGATATTGTTGCTGTTATAGCAATGCTTTTCCTCTCTGAGAAGTATAAGAGACTGAGTCCTTGAAAATAAGCCTAATAAGAAAATACCTAAAATAAAACCAGAAGAAACAAATGAACAAGTAGAAGACAAGAATCATCATCAGACAAGGCAGATGTGATTCTTCTAAAACACCATTAATCCCTCAACTACAGAATTCAAAGAGCTAGAAAACATTACTCCTGCAATTAATATGGACACTCAGAAGATTCCACCTAGCCAGTGCTGTAGACTATGAACTATGTAGCAAGAGTTTAGAATGTATAACCCAGAGTTTCTATTTATATCCGATTCCTGCATATTGGTTTCTATCTCTCTGATGTTAATGGAACATAATCTGAATAAAACTCAGCATAGTCAAAACACCTTGAAAGATAGAGCATCAGGGACTAAATGACCTATGTGTATTAGCCACACTCCAAGGGATGGGAAATTGGACTCCCCACCTCAAATCATCCAGTGTTGCCAGAAGTGAAGTAGAAGGAGACTCCATGATAGGTTGAGAATCACCATCCTGAAAATCAGAAATCCAAAACACTCCGAAACCAAAACTCCTCGAGTACCAATATCAGACCATGAATTAAAATTTCTTGGCCTTACTTTGCAAGATGGCAAAATTTAGGCTCACTAAATATATAAAATCATTGGTTGGGGGATGGTGGCACATGCCTTTAATCCCAGCACTCAGAAGGATCAGGTGGATCTCTGAGTTTGAGACTAGCCTGGTCTACAGAGTGAGTTTCAGAACAGCCAGGGCTACACAGAGAAACCTTGTCTCAAATATATATATATGTGTGTGTGTGTGTGTACACATATATATATATATACATATTTGTGTGTAGTTAAATATATAGTTATATATATCATATATACATATAATCAGTTTTAAACTAAGTTTGAGATGCAAATTAAAACATATAAATTCCATGAAAAAAATGTAGATTTCATCCCCAAGATATCTCATTATTTGTAGGAAAATATTCCAAATTTCAAAATCTGAAAGACTTCTGTTCCCAATTTGGTGTTATAGGTAACAGATTGTCAGTCTGTAGCGGAATACCATGTCAAGAACGATACAGTTCACATAGCTTGAATGCTCTGCGCCCTTCAGTCAGCTCTAGTAAAACTGAGTAGGAAGTATATAGAGCGCTAATAAAATGAGTTTAAAGAAAAGAATAAAAACTAGTGACACAGTTTGAATTGACCTTTCTATAATAGTCTTAAAATGTCAGTTTCATTTAGTCTCCACTCTAAAAATTCTGTTTTTATCAAATTTGAGAGGAATTTTCTCAGCATATTATACACACATGCGGGAGAGAGAGAGAGAGAGAGAGAGAGAGAGAGAGAGAGAGAGAGAGAG
>JABTXL010002442.1:2998427-3045338 GCA_025134845.1 Neodon shergylaensis
AGAGAGAGAGAGAGAGAGAGAGAGAGAGAGAGAGAGAGAGAGATTTGTTCAAGGTGTCTTTGCAGTGTCACAGCAAGAAGGAAGGCGTCTATAAAGAGGCAAAAATGACAGCCTGGTTAAGCCTGAGTTAGGCTGGATCAAACTTCAAGAGTCTAATGCCAGGCATTTTATTGCCAGCATATTTAAACACAGTATAATATATAAAAAATGTTTTCCAGTGCAATACAATTCCTGATGCACAAGGAAGTGTAATTACATTGAAATGCAACCAGAGTATACATCATTTCTTCCAAGAAGAAGGGCTCTGTGCTAGCTTATGGGATCTGGTATGATCTAGGTCATGCAGGTAACATAGAGGTCATTTGGGTTAATAGTCACCCTCAGTCCTGGTTGTGGGGTTATATAGATAATGGAATGAGCATTTAGATTACTAGCCACCTGCAGTCCTGGTTGTGGAAGCTTAATATGGCCTAGACCAACAGGTAACATAGATCATCACCAGGCTGTTAACCATCTCCAATACCCAGCCTTTCCCGGTTTCCCTGGAGTTCTGTGGGCAAAAGGACCAGTGTGCTCCCAACAAATTGTTAAAAGCACTTATTTAACTTAATTCACATGTGTACATATATGTGCACGCATACATTTACAGATATTTATCATTTTAGAACCCATATAAGATCAAAGGGATAAAATCAAAATGCATTTCAGTGTAAACCCATTAAAATCTTGTTTGTGGTTAATCTTTAGTGAAAATTTTAAATTTATTTCTAACTCTAAAATTATAATTTTGTTAGCAAGAAATCTAAAATTAAGAAATATTTATAAATACCAAACACTTAAGCAAAGCTTTCATTGCTTGGAAAAATGAGCTTGATTTCTAAATAAATTATGTTTGTATATCTTCCGTTAATTAGGCATCTTATAATTTGTATTTCTTGGGTTACCTGGGCAATAAAAAATGTTTTATATAGTTACAATCAGTAAACTCAAGCTGTGTGAATTAAAACCAAAACTTTTCTAATTTTGTCTGGCAGTCTCAGCATTTGGATTATGTTGTGGGACTTTACCAGCTTTTCCTTTCTTTTTGAACTATGAAAAACCAATGTGTAGGCAACTTATTGCTTTTGAACAATAATGGGTAGTTACAGAAATCATAATTATCATATATATTATGCTATACTAGCAATCATGGATGTACTTCCTTTTTCCACCAACAATTGCTGTTTCCAGGATATAATAAACAGCGCCTCTCACTTTAACTTTGTTCTTTGGAGACAGTGCATAAAAGGTTTGGGAGCCCATATAAACTGTGAGGAGGCCACTTTCTTTTATAAAATCTGCCTACACAAAGGTTGAAATTCTAGGTGTTTCTCAAGATGACTTTATTCCAAAGCAAACTTTAGTAATGGTCCTGTACTCATTACTAAAGTATAATTTGAATGCTTCAGATAGAAACTATTTTAAAAACAATAGTTACTAAATAAGTAATTAAATTATTATCTTTATCATCTTTAGAAATACCAGGTTCAGAGCAGTAGAAGACTTTAAATGAGGTGATAGGTTATATTAGTCCGGATTCTCTATTAACCGAATCAATAGAATGAACACATATTACGAAGGTAGATTCACTAGATTTGGTTATATGATACAGGCTGAGTATCAACAGTCATACTAGAGACAAAGGAAATCAGAGACTGCTGCTGGTGTTGCCTCTCCTTCTCCTCCCTCCTCTCCTCCTTTTCTTTTTCTTCTCCTTCCTTCTCCTTCTCTTCTCCTTCTTCTTAGACAAGGGAAATGAGCACTCTCCCACCTAAACCCTTCTGAAATACCAACAAATTCCTGGAATGGGAGATAGAACTGGCACTGAAGTTTGGGTAGAGTGCTTGCCTGGGATGCCACAAGGTCCTCTGGATCACACCAAGCTTGGCCCCTCAAAACTCCCCAGCTATACACTAAGCTCAAGCAAGGTGGATGCATGAATTTAGCAGGACTAACATTAACCGCCTTACACCGCGTACCTCACACAACAATTGACTGTCCTCAGTCTAAAAGTTGCTCCAGTATAAGCAGAGCTGCTCTTCTCCTGAGAGTTAGGCACTGTCTGTGCCAGGCCCCTGTGTTCTCTCAGGTAATCTTGGCTTATGTCAGCTACCTTCAGCGTCCTTAGAATGATTACAGAGGGTCTGTGCTGACAATTTCCTTTACTTGGGCCTTTCTTCAGATACAACACCACACTGTCTTAAACTGTGTTAACGTGGTAAATGGCAATTCTACACTGGCTTCTGACACCCAGTTTCTTACTATATAAAGCAGTGATAGTCCAAACGCTCTGTAAGTTAGCTCCAGAGGTGGGATAGGCAGGAGCATTGGGAAAGACTCCTCTAGGCGCCCACAACCTAGAGGAGACATAAAGTCAGAAGCTGACTACAACCAAAGAGGGAACCAGGTCCTGAAGGTAGTCTTAAGACTTCAGCACTCAGCACTGAGTTCTTATTCACTTTGCTGTGTATAAGTGAATGCTGTACCAGGGACAAAGTTACAAAAGTTAGAGCTTGCTTGGCAAATCCTCACTCTCGTGGCATGGGTCCGGTGGGGAGCATGCCTTCTTCCATGGGTGTGGATGCTTTAGTGAACATGGTATCAGTGAGCACATCTGGAGCTGCCAGATTTCTTGGAGTGTTCAAGACACATGAGTTCTGAAGCCCACTCCAGGGACGCCTTGGTGAATGTTGATGCATCTTCTGAAGCCATCACGTCACTGATGGCAAAATTGCTTTTCTTCTCTCCACCCTTTTGTGAGCATCTTGCAGGGCCCAAGTTGGAAGTATTCTTAGTCTTTTTAGATCAGTGCCTCTCAAATTTCCTCATCATGCAACACTTTAATATAGTGCTTCATTTTGTGGTGATCCCAAACCACAAAATTATTTTCATTGCTACTTCTTAACTGTTATGAATCAAAATGTAAATATCCATGTTTTTCAATGGTCTTAGGCAGCCCCTGTAAAAAGGTCATTCAACTACCCACAAGGGGTCATGACCCACAGGTTAAAAGCCACTGTTTTGAAAGCACATCAGATATATTTGGTGGCCCATCGTACAGAACTATGATGGCATTATAACTAATCACATCTTCAATTATTGTATTCCCAAATAAAGCTACATTTGGAGATACTACAACTCAGGGATTATATATTTAAATTTTCAGGGTCCCAAACCACTAAAATGGCAATTATGACCTCCGGATGTACCAGTAATTATAGTGAGCTCATTGTAATTTTTGTAGCTAACCACTTATGTATATGATTCCCAGTGGCCCGTGATCTACAATATTCTCTAACTTGCATGTTTGCTGGGCATAAACTTAAAATAATTTAGGCAATTTAGTCTTTATTGAAATTTTGCTTTTTAGAAAAGCTTAATGAAGTCAGATTTTCATTAGCACATCACTGGTGAACGTGCACTGGCATCCTTTAACTGCATCAGGAAACCCAAAGGAAACCCGAAGAGAAACCCAGGGATGCTTGCACACACTTTGTGAGGCTCAAAAGGACCTGACTTCCTGCATATGCATCATGTCTAATTTCTCAGAGCCACAGCTTCTATTGCTTGCTCTCTGGTGAAGTACCATGTCCGTGAGGCTGGATGTCAGTGCTAAGAAATCTCCAGTTTATCTCATCTTAGTGGGCATCTCACAGGGATGCCAAAAGTTATAAAAGTTACTGGGACCTCATGTCAGATCTACAGAGCTGTTAGTTAGACTCGCTGCTTTAGAAAGGGGATGCTAATATTTAAGGATGGCGCAAGTATGGACTAAACATTTTTAATTTATTGATATTGGCTTCGTTGTTGAGAATTTTGCTTTAGTGTTATAGTACTATTTGATCTCATTATACGGCTCTTCATACATGCCCTGACTTTGTAGCACTGGGTCTTTGTACACCCATTAAGATGATACTGTTAATTACATTGATTAATTTATTCTGGTTGCATTGAAACAACTTGGGAACCAAACAGTAAAGAAAATATTTTTCTGTTCTTTTTTTGTTTTGAGTATCTTCAAGGCAAATGCCTTTCTACTTTTTAAATTTAGTCTCACTAAAACTACTCAAACTCCCATTAGAATAGTTAATATTGTGTGCAAAATGTGTCTGTCTTCTTATAGGTTTAGAATTAAAAAGAGAAAGGCATGGAGAGAATAGTCTACTTCTAATTAACCCCCACTGAACATTTTCACCAAAACTCAGGTTCCTTGTGTGGATTCTTGCTTTAATTTCCATCAGAATTGAAATAGGAAAGCCGCTATTGATCATTCTTTAAAATATAAAGTATAGATTAATTGCACACTCCAAAAGAATTTTCAAGTAGAAAACATCCCACTGAGTCACTTTGAAATTTCATATATGCTAAAGTCGATTCATGAGCAGCCAGTGGAAGCACAGTACCCAGGAAGCATGTCAGGGTGAAATAAAACTGGAATCTGGCTGGCTAGAACATTGAGAATCAAATTACGTAAGCATGTGTATATGGTTTGGGTAATCAAGTTAATCAATTAGGTTTAAAAATCACTTTATTTTATGCTTTTTAAAAAGTCTGAAATCATCTGGGCAGTGGTGGTGCACACCTTTAATCCCTGAGGCAGAGGCAGGTGGATCTCTGTAACTCAGGTATATAATGTTCAAATCCCTTCCCATTTAGCCTCTCTTTAAAAAAAAAAAAACAAGATTGTAACATAATAGAAGAGCAAGTGCCTGTACCTTTCACCCCCCTCTCCGTACATTTGCTGCATGTCTTCCTGTTGGAGGCACAGGTGCTGGAGAGTAGCCACAGACCTGCCCTGGCAGCACTAATGTTTGCTTGAGGGCATCACAGATCCTGAACACCATCAAGATGACCAGAAAGAATGAATGCAATCCCAGCACTTCACCCCTTCCCATGGGTAGGCTACCAACACGGGCGCACTGCTCTTCAGTCCTCGTTTCTGTATCTACCTCTCAATACAATTTTGTCTTCTCTTCACACTCTGGGGACTAGGAGTCTCACCCAAATGAAATTAACGAGGCTTCGTGTTAGCAGTTTTAGCCAACTGCCTTAAAATCCACCCTCTGCTCATGCCTTTGAACATAAACCATCTTAAATTCTACTCAAAGTATCCAAATTTGAATATCCTGTTAAGTCCTTGCTGAAATTGAGACTGATCAAATATACATTAATATAAACATTTTCTTGCAGCCTATACATTTTCCAAAAACATTTTGCAAACCGTGTTATATATGGTATTTTGAATAATAAATTAGTATAAGACCCAAAAGATTGAAGCATTTCTTCCCATTATAAGGATACAGCTTACCATCATACTTCCAACAAAGGACAGGAGAAAAAAGGAAGGCATACTTTATATAAGATAAAATAACAAGTTTTATATAATACAGAATCATTCGGAAATGAAAAAAACAAGACCCAGAGAAAATTGTTCAATTTTTTTTTTATGGGGAGATTCAGTGAAGAGTGTACAGCCATGTATGAATGGAATGAGTGTCATAAGTCCTAAGGGCGATCACACTCAGTGGATTCCTTCCAGGTGGGGCAGCATTCCTCTGTGATTAAGGTTTGGGACTTAGTGTTAGACAAGATGGATCAGGGAATGTCTTTATGTACACCTCCTATACAAAACACAAGAGGGAGATAAATAACATTTTTAGTTTCTGTTACCACAATAGAGGAGAGAAATGTTGTTTCCTCTGAGCCCCTTGAGTGAGCAACAGGAGGATGGGAAAGGGGTCTACAGCGGGTGTCCTTTAGCTACTCTTCTGGTCGCTGTGGCAAAATACTTGGCAAAAGCATCTATGAGAGGGAAGTGCTTGTTTTAGTTCACAGTTTGATGGGAGAGTCCATCATGGCGGGGAAGGTACAGCAGAGGGGATGCAAAGCTGTTTGCAAATCTGGAACCATGCCATGGCGAAGCACAGGGATGGAAACGGGTTTGTACCTGCTTTCTTCTTTCTATTCAGGCCAGCATCCCAGCCCATAAAATGGTGATGGCCACAAATAGAGTGGCTCTTTTGTTGTCAACAAAACTTTTCTGCAAACATCCTGATAGTCACACTGAGAGTTGGATCTGCTTTGATGATTCTGAAGGGACACTAGCCTACTTGAGCACGTGACCCTGGCAGGCCTTGCTCTTTTCCCCAATTCCCTCTGCCTTGCTAAAAACCATTTCATTCCTGAAGCTACTTCCCAAAGTCTTTCTCCTTATTTGTTCAATCCCTCCTCCTGATGCTGACTACTGAGGTCCAGTAATCAAAGTCTTGAAATCTACCAATCAAAAGACCCCTTTGACTCACCTAATTACACACCCAATTAAAATTAAATGCCTCATCCCAACATGGGGTTTCCCCTTGTACCATTATAATCCATCATTTTCCTATGTATTGAGTCTGTCTCCTCTATTTCCGGAGGCAGTTCTTTGTACCGCTGGGGCAAATATCCCTTCCTCTTTTCTCTTGTCTCCTTCCCCTTGGCCCTTTTCCTCTATAGCCTGTCTTTGTTCCTTATCCCTACCCTCTGCCCCTCTGGTACAAATAAATTTCCTTTGTGCTGAGAACTTGGCCTTGGGGGTCCTGAGCCGATATTTTTCCTTTCAGATTCTAAATCCAATCAAGTTGACAACAAAGATTAATCATTTCATTTTCCAAATCACAATAGTAAGCAATCAACTTAGTAAAGCATTTTTTACTTTAAAATGTGGGCTCCTTCATTATCATAGAACATTTATAAGTATGTACTAATGATTAAGAATTTACACTCATTTTAAAAGAATACAAAGAAAAATAATATAGTTCTTTAAATCAATATGTAAAATCACTTGTTAAAAATTATATTACTTATTAAAGACACTAGGCTTTACAGACATATTTCTGTCTACTTATCATCAAAGGGCTCTCCTGAAATATGCAAAGTCCTGAGTACAAGATGACAGACTATACAGTCAAATTTGGAAGTTTAAACACCAATGGAGGAGTGAATCGTAAGGTAGAAAACCTGAGAAAATTCAACTGTTGACTTAAGAAGAAGAAACCATAAGGAAATCTACATGTAATAGAATATTACAGTGCCCTTGATCACATAGAGAACATGATCAAAAATAGCTTTAAAGTATAAACAATATGCATGTGTACACATACAAATGTGCCACAGTTAGGGATTTAGCTTAGTGGTAGAGCACTTGCCTAGCAAACCCAAGGCCGCAGGTTTAATCCTCAATACTGAAAACAAAAAATGACATACAAAATTGTCAATGAATAAGCAAAAATATGTTAACACAGTCTTCCAGATCCAAGACCCCTACTCCAGAGCACCCTCAGTTGGGGCAGAAGATCAAGGATTGTACACATCATACATCATAGTCTTACTTAAATGCCACAGCAGTTTATAGCAAACAGAAATTAAGGGAATATATATGGGCTCCAATTTTTCTTTCTAAATTCAAAAAAAAAAACTTTGAAAGAGTTAATTACCAGGACATCCAAAGTTCCTAGGAGAGACCCAGAGACTGACACCAGAAACTCTTTAAGCATATCTAGGGCCATTTTTCAGGCCATGCCTTATGTTGGAGAACACAGAAACAGATTCCCCTCTGTTTGCTGTGATTACTAATAATGAATAAAGAAAGCTGGCTTGAGTCTATAGCAGGGCAGAAGAGAAGTCGGTGGGGAAAACTAAACTGAATGCTGAGAGAAAGAAGGCAGAGTCAAGAGACACCATGTAGCTGCCAGAGAAGAAAGATGCAAGCTGCTAGCTGGAACCTTGCCAATATGCCACATCCACATGTTGATACACAGATTAATAGAAACGGGTTAAATTAAGATATAGGAGTTAGCCAATAAAAAGCTAGAGCTAATGGGCTAAGAAGTGATTTAATTAACATAATTTTGTGTGGTTATTTCAGGTCTGGGTGGCTGGGAAACTAATAAGCTGCCTCATACAATAGATTGGCACTCCAATATGTTCAACTAAGTCCATTTAAAGCGTGAGAGAGCTTGAAACAGAATTCTAGACACAAAAGAACAGAGTTTAGCACAGTTTCCTGGTAGCCACATTTTTTCTAGATGAACTCACAGCAAGCAGAGATTCTGTGGCTGCTTTAAGAGAGGTACAATAAAAACTATGTGGCTTCTTTATAAATGGTGGCTTCCTGGTTGGCCAGCATGAACTCTGACTCTTTTGGGAGGCTGAGCATTTAAATGTGGTTTGTGAGCAGAGTGTTACAACTTGCGTAGTGGCAACATAGACCTGCTGTGTGCCTGAAAATGGGGCTGTGAACATGGCTCATGGTAAACAGATCTCCACCCCACCATGTTGGAATGGGCGGAGCAAGCAGGCAGGGCCTTGTTTGCCCAACAATGTTGCTTAGGTTCTTAAGAAGCACTTAGCATATTAAGAAGCCATCCTGGTCAGAAAAAGATTACAGATACTCAATAAGAACAGATTCAGATATAAAAGACTTCTAAACAAGACACAGTGTCTATTTTTAAAAAAAAATGTATATTGACTTGGGACAGAGAAGAAAAAGTAAAGAGACAGTAAATGTAATATAAAAGAGTACAGACAGTCATAAATTAAAGGAGTAAAGATAATAAAATAAATATTGAACTTCTAGAAAAAGTAACAGATTAAGAAAAATAAGCCACATAAAGATGGAAAATACGCAGAAAGTCTTGATTATATTACTGTGTATTCTTTGAATTTTTTGACTGCAGAGAGATAATTGATTCTGGTGACTGCTAAGCTAAAACATATATGTTTTAAAGGTTTCTTGACTTCAAATTTTGAGTCTAAAGATATATTGCTTTGGAAAGGAGGTTCTTCTTTTGTTTCCACAGAAGATGAGAACCTGTAGAATCCTTCCAGACTAATGTGGTTTGATAAACCAAGACCCCCCAAGAAGGTCGCCGTAACACCCCAAAAAATACTTCGCCCAACAAAAAGCAGGAAACAGTTTGGAGAGAACTACACTCAGATTCCCAAATATTGTTTATAAATGTTTGTTTACATTTAAAGGTAGATATGCTATAGACATTTGCATTGGTATGGATCTTGCTTTATTGATACAAAGTTAAGGTTAGAGCCGGGCGGTGGTGGCGCACGCCTTTAATCCCAGCACTCGGGAGGCAGAGGCAGGCGGATCTCTGTGAGTTCGAGACCAGCCTGGTCTACAGAGCTAGTTCCAGGACAGGCTCCAAAACCACAGAGAAACCCTGTCTCGAAAAACCAAAAAAAAAAAAAAAAAAAAAAAACAAAGTTAAGGTTAATTTTGTTATATGTATATTTTGATTAAGGTATTGTATTTGTGCAGCTCATTTAAAATATAATGTATAATTAAGAAATATAGGTTAATAGATAGTCATCTGTAATACTCGAGCTTGTAGTCATGTTAGTTAGGTTTTTTAGATGTACAGAGATATATTTCAGATGGATAGATATTCTTCAGATCTTTCAAAGACTACAGATTATGGCATCTAAAATGCTTAAGAACGTAGGACTTTTCATGACAATGAGACACATCTGCAGAACAGATCTTCAAATTTCCTGCTTCATGGAAAAGTCTGCCAAATACTACAGGCCAGTAGACTGAAGATGGATGCCCCAATGATACAGAAGAACTTTGGGTGACTGTCCAGGCAATGAGATGTCTCTGTCAATTCTAGAGTATTGGAAGTTGTTTACAATGCACTTCCTGTTTACTTAGGTAATATTATTATATCCTTCTGGAGTTTTTGATAGAGTTGAAGAATAAAGAGTTATAATTATAGTTTTCCTTGGTTATGGTAAAAGATAAAGTCTTGCTTGATAACTGTTTTGTTATATACAATTTTTCTATGTTAAAGTTAAAAACTTTCTTTTTATTTAAAAAGAAAAGAGGAGGTGATGTGTGATTTCCCTCTGTATGCTGTGATTACAAATAAATTTGAATAAAAAAAAGTTGGCTTGAGCCAATAGCAGGGCAGAACAGAGGTAGGAGGGAAAAACTAAACTGAATACTAAGAAGGCAGAGTCAAGAGAGGAAAGGCGCAAGCTGCCAGCAGCAACCTCACCAGTAAGCCACAGCCACATGGCTATACACAGATCAATAGAAATGGGTTAAATTAAGATGTAAATGTTAGCCAATAATAAGTTAGAGCTAATGGGCCAGGCAGTGATTTAATTAATACAGTTTCTGTGTGATTACTTTGGGAGTCTGTGTGTCCGGGAAATGAACAAGTGGTCTCATACAACATAACTATGAAGATAGGCATGTATTTTCTGACATATTAGAATAATTATAGGAAAAAGACAAAAACAACAAAACCCTAGACTATTCAGACAGATAAATTACAATTGGCACATTAGCAACATCTTCACATGAGCAAGCACAAACAAAATACTAGTAAAAAGAAGCATCTGCGAATGTGAAATGATACTGTGTGGTCTTTCTGTAGTGCTGGGGATTTGTAGCCTGAATAAGGAAAACAATCATCACATAAGTAGGATTCCTTTTCTCCTCAGTGATAGATGCAATGCTGATAATGTATCTCCAAAAATCAGTTAAACAAAATTCAAGTCACAGGTGTAATTGAAAAACTCACTTAAACTACTTCTTAGCCCTAGAATAGGCAGGAGACGGTTTTTGGACCAGCTGTAAAGAAGCAACCATACCACAGCTTCTCTCGGGGCAATTAGAGTAATATCTTCACCTTCTAGCCCCCACCATAACATAGGGTAAGGAAAATCAAGCTTATGAGCTTTGGACACGGTGAGACTGGTGTTTTCCAGCTTTGAACTTAGATGCAATCCAAATACAACATATTTTAGAACACGTTCCTCTCTGCTTAGCTGAATGTTGGGGAATATTACTTTAACTATGCAGAGAACTCTTACATTTGTTTATTCTACATTTGTTTAACTATGTAAAAAATGTGTTACAATTGTTTATGCTGCATTTGTTTAATTCTGTAGAGATGTGTTACTGTTTCATCTTGCCTGCCCAAGGCACGTGATTGGTCTAATAAAAAGCTAAGCAGTCAATAGCTAGGCAGGAGAGGGATTGTAGAGGGGCTGGTTGGCAGAGAGGATGAGTAGAAGGAGGAATATAGGCTTGAGAAAAGAAGAAACAATGAGGGAGAAGATGGGGCCAGCCAGCTATGCAGCCATTGGCTACATACAGGAAGTAGGAAAATAATGCATACAGATTGAAAGAAAGGTAAAAGGGCCCAAGGGAAACCCCTGATGAAGATGAACAGGTTAAATTAAGTTATAAGAGCTAGTGGGATGGCGGGGCATTCATAACTAGTAATTGGTCTCTGTGTTTTTATTTGGGATATAGTTGGTTTGGTGGCCCAGAGAAATCCTGCTATAGTTGAGGTTTCCTTTGCCAGTCTCAGCTACCTACACACAACCACAGACTGAAAACATTAAGTGGAAAATTCTAGTTAAGATGGGGTAGCAACGTTTGCTGAACTTTTATTTCATTATAGTATTGAGATTTTTATGCCTTTTATTAGTAGCATTAATGTTCTACTTTATAAATTAAACTTTATCATAATTAAATGTATTTGTATGTGTGTGTGTGTGTGTTTAAGACAAAATGATACAGATAGGCTTTTGTACCCCTAGTGATTTCAGGCATCCACTGGGATTATTTTACTCCTCTAAGACTCCCTAGGCCATGTTCATGTACCCTCACATTTAAAGTACAGTATTCTTAAAAGAAAAGAATAATGCCATACTGTCTACTCCATTTTGAACCATGCCATTATCAATAGACATTTTAATAACATTAACAAGAACAGTTTTCACATCTAGTGGCCAAGATCTGATAAACTTAGGTCATATACATTATCTCAAGTCACAGACATTATCTTGAGCCTTCTTCACAAGTCTTCAGATTGGTATGGAAAAAGTAACTCAACATGAGCAAATGTCAAAGCAGAAAACTATATTCTCCAGAGAACAAGGGCCTTGCTTGCATTACAGTCTGCTGTGGTCTGTAAGAATATACAGGAGCTGACAACTGATATTCATATGGACGACCCACCAGATGAGCCATTGTCTGATGGAGGGTAAACTCATAAATAAGGTTTATGGGTTTACTGTCTATGGATTCGATTGATTGTGCCTGTAATTTTCTCGTGTGATACCATAATCTCTCCCCTAATAGCCATAAGGTTCTTCCCACAGCTGTTGGCAGTGTGTTCCTCATCTATTGGGCACTGTGGTTCCTGTAACTAGCAGAAGGATGGCTTCCTCCTTAGCTGGGACTTCTGGTAAATAAATTATGCCTTTGGTTAGCCTTTGTTCCATGTAATGGTGAGACACTTAGAAGCCTGTTTTCCATCAGTAGCTAGACGACAAGGCAATTAAACAAATTAACTAGACTGAGAATCTCTGTGTACAGATCACAGGTTAGACTTTTCACAGATTATACACAAGGACAGAATTGCAGATGTTTGGGTTGTTATATCAAGATCTTTTAGACACAGAGGGACCTGGATCACTTGCCAGTTTCTCTAACCAGGCCTGGCTGAGAGCAGAGATGAGCGGCCACTTTCTACTAACTTCCTTAGCAATTAACACTCTGCACAAACTTCTAACCTCAGTTTATGGTACAAAATTCAGGACTCAGCTATCTAACTGTTTATGTTTAAGTCTGAAAATTTATATGAATAACAGGAAGAGCAATTAACCAATTAACCAAGTCCAGAGAGAAACAACTTTACATGGGAAAAGTTTCACAGACAGCCAGAGTCACAGAAGATGGTCTGGCTTCACAGCTGTGAGTTATAAAGCTGCAAGCTTCCCTCCTTGTACTCTGGCGCTACATACAGAGTAAGAAAAATGTATTCTTAGGCTTGGAACACTTTCCAATGCCAGCCCTTGTCAAAGAATGCTGAAATGCCAGTGCTCTTCACCCCCACCTATGTGTTGCCATGGTAGATGGCTCTGCTCCTTATCCTTTACTCAAAGAATAACTTGTGACCCTGAAAAATAGCTTTGTAACTTTTTGCTGACTAAAGTTTATCATTAAATATGTTTATAAGCTATATGAATGGAGAATTAAAGGGAACTGGAACGAGAATTGGAACTAAAGATTTAGAACTAGAGAACTGAAATAAAGAAAGGACAACAAGATATGAAAAGAAGATGCGCCTCAGAACATGTATGTGAGTCTTTTTCCTGTAGATAGATGGGGACTTTCCCCTAAGTCCTCGCTACTCTGAGGCATTCTTTTGGCTAACGTGGTTACAGCCTTGGGAGATGAACTCACAGGCTACAACAACAAACATTTTAAGAGACCACTTTACTGTGTTGCATGTGAGACATGGATCTTATCTCATAACAAGACAGAGATAACATGAAGGGTCCCCCCCCTCCGAGGAATTTGATGTGCTCAGATCACCTCCTTAAAGGCCCTTCTCTAGCAGACCCTTGCCCCTGCTAAATAGCACCCACTGTCATTTTACCACCCCAAAAACTACAAGACATGACAGAGAAGAAAAAGATAAGGTTGGCTATTACTAAGGGTCAATGTGAAGGAGATGAGAGATAAGGTAGACATGAATTCCAGGTCTTATTTTAAGGCATGCAATTATAGCTAAATTTGAAGCAAATATATAAATATCAGAAATGCTAACTCTGAACGGAGAATATCTTGATGGTCTGTTTTTTTATTTACATGTATATTTGGAAAATTCTAAAATTTATGAATCAATATTATCTAAAAGGCAAAACTGAGTTTGAGCCAAATTAGGACATAAATATTAACATTATATTTCTGTTTTAGAGTTTTGCTTAAAAGTAATCATTTTTAAGTTTCTAAGAAGGAAAATGAGTCCTGGGACTGTGGGAACCCTCGTGACTGAGAAAAAGAATGGAATAAGAAAGGAAAGAGATGCGGGCCAAGAAATAAGTGAAAGCCTACCATATATTCATCACAGATGGTAAGGGTATGACACCACCCATCTTGGGGGAGAGGGAACTGGGAATAGAGAAAAGCAAGACTTTGGACAGGGAGCTCCGTGGACCTTCATGATAAACGCACTACTGATGACAGGAGCAAAAAGAATAAAGCAAGCTTCCGAGAAAAAGCAGTTAAACTGATGAAAAATCAGGGAGAAATTGTCATGGGTCTGGAAGAAAAAATTACAAGCTCAGTCTGGGGTCCCTAGGTAGAAGAAGCATTGAAAGAAAATGGAAGTTCGATTTCTGAGGGTAGTGCCTGCCGTGGCAGAGTGAGAATCTGTATTCAATCCTGAGCAAACACATCCAGAGTTACGTGTGGCAGTAAGTGCCTATAACCCCATGCTGGAAAGCTGAGCTAGGTGATCTGGGGTCTGATGGCCAGCCTGCACAGTTGTATCGTCCACACAGGCAGAGCTATGTTAGTGTTTTTTTTAAAAGAGAGATAAAGTTAGGAGGGAAAGTTGGGGTCTCCAGAGACCAAAAGAGAGCCCCTGCCTCAAATGAATAAGCAGATATGCGATGGTTCTTCTGGTACTTAGGGGTAGGGCTGAAGGGAAGAGAAATGGTTAGATTTGATCAAAATATATTGTATGCATGTAAGAAATTATCTAACAATAAAGATAAACAAAATAAAGTAGAGAGGAATAGAGGAAGACACTGGCATCCACCTCTGGCCTCCACAAGTAGCAATGCAAACATAGTTACCCAAAAACATGTGAACACACACACACACACATACACACAGAGAGAGAGAGAAAGAGAGAGAGAGACAGAGAGAGAGAGAGAGAGAGAGAGAGAGAGAGAAAGAGAGAGAGAGAGAGAGAGAGAGAAGATTTCCTCAATTAGAAATATAGAACTCTGAGACACAGAGGACATATAATCAAGGTTCTTTGAAGCTAAATTTTACAAAAGGAGCAGAAAGAAAGTGTATATGCAGTGAGGAAATGGGGAATTCCAAAACACAATACCACTAAGAAAATATCATCCTCATTTAAACACATTAGCACACATCAGCAGCAAAAAAATCTTCTAGACCTTGAACATGCTGAGAACACCCAGACGGAAGAGAATTGATGCTATGGTTGTGTATGTTCTAGGAACCACTGTAAGTAATGGACTACTGTATTTTCAACATAGCAGTTACTCAGTGGAATGTGTTGGTTGATGACTCTTGCATAGAAGAAGAAACTGAAGTTATGAGATAAGAGTAATTTGCCCAAGTTTTACAGTGAGTGCCAGACCTGGGATGCAAGTCATCAGTAAAACGATTCTAAAGCAGAGATTCTTCCCTGTGAGTTTTGAGGTGACTCATCTGAGGAACTGACTGAATATTCAAAGATGTCCTATCTATTAATAGACATGAAGAGTCTGAAGGCTCCCTTCAGACTAAAGGTTTTGTTTTTTTTCTCTGAAAACATAAGGACCTGAATTCAGATCCTGTCTTAGGGTTAGATCCTGTAAGGGTTTCTATTGCTGTAACAGAACATCATGATCAAACAACAAATTGATAGAAAAGGATTTATTTGACTTACACTTCCACATGGATGGTCGTCACCAAAGGGAGTCAGCACAGGAGCTCAAACACAGCAGGATATTGGAGACAGGAACTGATACAGAGGCCATAGAGGGGAGCTGCTTTTTGGCTTGCTTTCCATGGTTTACTCAACCTGCTTTCTTCTAGAACCTAGAACCAGCAGTCCAGGGACGGCATCACCAATCAAGGACTGAACCCTTCCCCATTGATCACTAAATGAGAAAATGCCTTACAGCTGGATCTCATGGAGGCAGTTCTTCAACTGAGACTCCTTCCTCTGATGACTCTAGCTTGTGTCAAGTTAGCACACACAACCAGCCAGTACAGATCCCCAGCACTGATCGACACACTGGTGTGTGTGTGTCACTCCAGAGATAAGTGGTCCATGGAGGCAGATATATATAGATAGATCTATAGATTGCTGAAGCTCAGTGGCCAGCCAAATTGATGAGCTCTTGGCTCACTTGGAGAACCTGTTTCAACAAATAGAGTTTACCAGTTAACAGCATTTTCAATGCAATGATGAGAAAAATTCAGGTCTTAGCACTCACAAAACAAGCCAGGCATTTTGTACACACCTGCAACCCCAGTTCTAAGGGGGTGGAGAGCAGAGGATCACTGGAGCTTACTTGATCTCAGCTTAGCATGGAAAATGTGAGCCTTGGATTCAGGGAGAGACTCTGTCTCATATGAATAGGGAAATTGATAGAAGATGATACGTGATGCTTTCCTCTGGCTTCCAACCATGCTTACCTGCACATACAAGTACATACAGTCACACACAGAGAGACACAGGTGCAAGTCCATAAATAAATAAATGTATTTATAGATGATAGATAGATAGATACATACATACATACATAGATGATAGATGGAGAGATCGCTATAGATAGATATAGATAGATATATACAGATACATAGAGATAGATAGATGATAGATAGATAGATACATACATACATACATACATACATACATAGATGATAGATGGAGAGATCGCTATAGATAGATATAGATGGATATATACAGATACATAGAGATAGATAGATGATAGATAGATAGATAGATAGATAGATAGATAGATAGATAGATAGATAGAGATAGATAATAGATAGATCTTGGAATATTAGGTGGCGAGCAGTAGAGAAAGATTCCTAACTTCTACAATCACATACATACATATATACGTGCACACACATGTGAACATATCTCATGCACTCATGCACACCACACAGACACACACACACACAGATGTGAAATGATTCAGTGCTGAACTCCAGAGGGAATTCATAAGGGTCTCTTTATTTTCCTTCCAGTCAACAATTTGATTGGATTCCAACTGGGCCGGTCTATGAGTTAATCACCTTCAATGCTTGCTGTTTGAGACTGGGAGGGAAGGAGTCACAAAATCGTTTTGCACCTGGACCCAGTCTAACACAGTCACCCAGTCCACACATTTGCTTCAAGTAAGTTTTCCTTCCACGCTGCAGTGTTTACTCAAGGAAGTAAATTCACAGCTCACAGCGAACTTGGAGAGCTCTGCCTCAGTGCCAGCTCGGTGCCTGGCAGCTGCACATATGGAAGGAATGGGTGAGAAAGTGACGCTGCCATCACTAATGGGGAGGAATTAGTGAGGAGCCTATGCGTTAGCTAAACTTCGGCAGGTGCCCAGCAGGTAACCGTCCTCTCTAACACACCCCAACACTCTCTTCAGCCCTTAACACAAAAGTTGGAGGTGAGAAACGCGTTTTAGAAATAGTGGTGTACTTGATAAATCCCACTTCACACAAACAGAACCTAGGAGGTTAATCCTTTGGGCTCCTGTAACTCCTATTTACAAGTCAAGTCTCATCCACCCTCAGTGATTCACTGACAGCTCATTATGAATGCAGAAAGTTTCTGCAAGAGGAGAAACAACAACAAAACAAAACTCAGTGTTCCTGTCATTATTCTGGCAATGGGTGAGATACACTAGAGATTCAGGTTATGAAATATCAAGAAAAAAAAGAAAATGAGTTAAGGTCCAGTCATGTATGATTCATCTGTCTGTAGTGAGAGAGGAGAGCAAGGCTGCTTTTCATCCCGCCTAGCTCCCGCATGGTTAGCTTTACACCCGAAATAACAACACACAAACTGTATTCATTTAAACACTGCCTGGCCCATTAGTTCCAGCCTCTTACTGGCTAATTCTCACATCTTAATTAACCCATTTCTAATAATCTGTGTAGCACCACGAGGTGGTGGCTTACCGGAAAAAGATTCAGCATGTCTGACCTGGCGGCTAGCTCCATGGCGGCTGACCAACTATGCTTTTTTTCTCCCAGCATTCTGTTCTGTCTACTCCACCTATCTAAATCCTGCCCTATCAAAAAGCCAAGGCAGTTTCTTTATTAATCAATAAAAGTAACACATAGACAGATGACCCTCATCCATTATCTGTCCACTTAAGAAAGAAAAGTCCAAATTCTCCACATTGGCAATTGTTTAAAACCCTGAAATTTAAAAGCAGCCGTGAAAGCTATACTTTTAAAAATGTGACACACTCTTCAAAAATCAATCCCTACTAATATATTATCACAAATATATTCTAGTGTGTTGTGTTGTTTATATTATTCAAGGAGCCATGACCCTTAACAAGTCCCACATAGAATAAATTTTGTATAAAGAGAGCTATCCTGTCCCTCAGTCATTCATTTTGACGGGTGGAAATTTTTTAGAAAACTTAATGAAGTACCAGAAGATGGTGACAAATTTGTCTTTGTTTATTGCTGTTCTGGTGAGCTTCATGAGATAGCATGCAACCTACTTAAAGAACACAAAACAGTGTTCTTCATACTGTGTTTAACAGTGGCAGCCACACTGTTAGTAAAGTGTGCAAATCACTCCAGACAGATTCAAGAACTATGCAAATATCAAGTCATTTTTCTCTCTCATCTGGTATGGAAGTGATAAACAGACTGAACATCAACCTTGCGCTGACTCCTTGCTTTAATGCCCTGACTTGTTAATCTAATAGCTTAGTTTTATGGCCCAGCCACTTCAAATCAAGAGTCTCACTTCACAAACCCATGTTTTAAAATGCCAGTTGTGCAGCAGATATGAACAAGAACAATAAGCACGTGAATCAGGGAGATGCATGAATAAACATGCCAGTATGGCAGTCATGTTCAAAGAAAAGGAAACAGTAGTTAAAGAGAAAAAAAACTTCCACTTGCAAGAATTTATATTCTCATCTTCCCCTGTGTCTAATGGATTTAAATATTGAAAGCAGAAAATGACAACACCACACTAAAATGGTAAATATTCCTTGGTATTTTGCATCAAGTATGGATGTTCATTTTAGTGACCTTAAATCTCTCATTGCGGCGAACACTACCCAAACCAGAAGAAATACTGGCCCTAGTAATGTGCTTTGCTGAGTTTATTTGACTCTTTTAGCTTTGTATCAATATAAAGCTTTTATAAATTATAAGTTCTGCTTCAAACAAGTTCACAAGAAGAGTTGTGTGTGCAATCCACAAGTACATGCTATAAATGCCAAAAAGGAACTATTTTGTTTGCTACTGTTTCCGAGAAGACATCTGAATCTGAATGCAAGTTAAAATTCCGCAGCTTAATACTGGTGTGGTTTTCGGGCATAGTTCATAGCCATGATCAAGGGACATGTTTATGGAATCTGGGTTCTGTATTAATTTCCCAGATTTGGCCTAGCTAAAATAAGTCTATTGGAATTGCCAGTAGGTTCCAGGAAATCACTAATACGGCTATGAAATGTGCACAGTCTGACCACTGTCCCTGGTTTAATCTCCAATTACCACAACTCATGGGTGAAGAGAAATTCAGACTCTATAGCATCTTAGACTTAATTAGAGGCATTTTCTTGCTTAATAGTGTGAAATAAATATGTAAGCTATTAGTGGTGGCATTTTAGAGCAGATAAAATATGGTATAGTTAAATCTCACTACTTCCTAGTATAGTAAATAATAAATATCACTTCAAATTAGTCAAAGCAAAAGATCTGAGTTTTAGTTTCTTTTAAAAACCCAGTTTCATTATTTTTAACTTCTATAACAACTATTTACATTTTAAAGACCTTCAATGAATTTTAATGTATAACTTTGCTAAAGGGATTGTATTAAAGTAATAATAGTAAATATAGAAGGCGGTTAGTATTCACCAAGTTCCCTATTATAACATTTCTACGTTCATTTTTCTAACTTAGTCCTCTTAGTGATCCGATCTGTTTGAAATCTGAATGAGAAAAGGAAACTTTTCCATGAATAAGTTCTGAAACAATTGAGAAACGAAACAATAATAAGGGAGTTTCAAGATCATATATCCCTTATTGCTGAGAGAGGTATATATGAAGGGATCAGGGCTCATAAAGACAGAAACATGAGGTAAGAAAATAGTACCTACTTCTGAACACAGACAGTTTCAGTGTAGCATTCCTGTTACAAGGACGAGAGCTGAAACCCAGAAAAGCCCACCAGACAGGCGTAAAAAGTAGCAATCTGTGTTTTCCCTAAATATGCCATTTCACTTTAAGAATCATCTTAGACTGAAGGTCAAAGTGGAAACAGGCTAAGTTCTCTGCCTTTCCCTCCTCACTTAAAGCTATGACACTGACAAAAATGCATCTGTTCCCTTCTCTAAACTGTACGACAGCTTCCCATCATTCCCAGCCAGGGAACATTACTAACAAAACTTTCTCTCCCACAATTCACTCTCCTGAGGGAGATCAAGGCCTTCGCCTTTGTCAAGGTATCTCTAAAACTGCATTGTTGCTTTAGGGAGATGTTTGAAAGCTGGAGTTCTCAAGCACTTCTTTGAAACTTACGCATTTCCTGGGAATCTCGTGTGTGTATGTATCAAATATGCGTGTGAATCCATTTCTGTTTGATTTCTTCTTATGAATCTGTATTTTTGTTACAGCAGTTCCAGCTAAGAATTCAGAAGGATGAAAGAAATTAGGTTTCCTTCCCTACAGGTAACAGGATGTAAAATAAAATCAGATTTTTCTAAAATTACATTCCCAGCATCTCCAAGTATTAATTTGACCTAACTTTTTCTTCATGAACACAACACAGATGAATTCCAAGTCTACTCCCTGTTGCGGGAGGTCCTTCTGCTCCTCCAGCCTATAGCCGCTGAGATACCAGCCCATTGGGGCATGGTCTCTCTCCCTTTAAAAAAGCAGCTACTTCCCTTCTTGCTCTCTTCGCTTCCTGCTCCATTTCCGGTGACTAGACTCCTTCCTGATTGCACAGAGGGCTGTTGTCTGGGACGGTTATATGTAAGTTTTTTCCCCTTTAAATAAATACCACCCTATTAATCATAATTCCAAACTGGTGTGGCATTGTTTGTGACTTACGCCTTCAACTCCCTAGTTACTATGATTTACTAAAATTTGGAAAAGGTCTTACTTTCTTCTGTGCCTCAGTTTCTTATCTGTTACTTGGAATTAGATCCATCTTAAGGTACAGTACAAAGATGATTAGCAGATATAATACGTTTACAAACTAATCTAGCAGTAGTAAGCACCCAATGATAACACTTTAATAAAACGAATGAGCTGTCCTCTCTGTACTGAGCACTTACAGAAAAAAAAAAGCCAACCTGAGCAATTTCTTTTGACTGAATCCTCTAGTTCATTCCTATTTGAAAGAATCACATGTAGGCCCATTTCAAGATAAGTGTTGACTTACAGTACCTGCTTTAACAAAAGGATGGTGTAGTCATGGAAATGCTTCAGTCCTCTGAATAGAAACTGCCCAGAGTTTCAGCCTAACGTAAATGAAGTTTCTCAGATATAATACAGTCCCATTCAGAATCCCCATCAGCTGATGATGCTAAGCCTGATCAGTTGGTTTTCCTCCTATTCTTCCTGTAGATGAACTGGGCAAGCATGGAAACTCAGTAAAGATAATAAACTGTCCTTTGAAATGCTTAATGACTCTGAGGAACTTCTCCAGCCCCCTTGCCTTTCACTTGCCTTTCACTTCCACGTGCTTGTCTGCAAGATTGCTGAACAAGCATAGAGTTAAAGTCCCTGCCAGTGCTCGAGAGGAGACCTGAGCAGTGCCGTTTACAGTAGCCTGTAGACATGCTCTGCACATCGCAAAGTTCCTAAAGCTCTGAGGTTAGGAAAGAAAGTCAGCTATAAATGACTCATTTGTTTTCGTATCTTTATCAAGGTTGTTGAAATTGACTAGAAGATTAAAAAGTCCATTTTAAAAGTACCAGTATATTTCGAAGATCTATTTACCTCAGTTTAACTCGTTCAATTGAAGAGCTTTTTTATTTACTTATACACAATTCCATGAGCCAATGCTTGATTTGTATGTTTTGGAGAGTTCAGCAACTATCTTGTGACTGGTGATCATTGGGTATGTAAAAGATGAGGAAAATGTTCAGTGAGACCAGTTTTAACCCAGGCTTTTTCAGACCCAGGCCAGCTGGCCTTGGTGAGATCCCGATAGAACATCCCCATTGTCTCAGTGTGTGGGTGCACCTCTCGTGGTCCTGAGTTCCTTGCTCGTGCTCTCTCTCCTTCTGCTTTGGACCTTGAGGTTTCAGTCCGGTGCTCCAATGTGGGTCTCTGTCTCTGTCTCTGTCTCTTTTCATCGCCTGATGAAGGTTAATGTTCAGGAGGATGCCTATATGTTTTTCTTTGGGTTCTCCTTCTTATTTAGCTTCTCTAAGAACCCGAATTATAGGCTCAATGTCCTTTATTTATGGCTAGAAACCAAATATGAGTGAGTACATCCCATGTTCCTCTTTTTGGGTCTGGCTTACCTCACTCAGGATAGTGCTTTCTATTTCCATCCATTTGCCTGCAAACTTCAAGAAGTCCTTGTTTTTTACTGCTGAGTAGTACTCTAATATGTATATATTCCATATTTTCTTCATCCATTCTTCAATTGAAGGGCATCTAGGTTGTTTCCAGGTTCTGGCTATTACAAACAATGCTGCTATGAACATAGTAGAGCATATACTTTTGTTGTAAGATAAAGCCTCTCTTGGATATATTCCCAAGAGTGGTATTGCTGGGTCCAGTGGTAGGTTGATCCCGAATTTCCTGAGAAACCTCCACACTGCTTTCCAGAGTGGTTGCACAAGTTTGCATTCCCACCAGCAGTGGATGAGTGTACCCCTTTCTCCACAACCTCTCCAGCAAAGGCTATCATTGGTGTTTTTGATTTTAGCCAATCTGACAGGTGTAAGATGGTATCTTAAAGTTGTCTTGATTTGCATTTCCCTGATCGCTAAGGAAGTTGAGCATGACCTTGTTTGCTCTTTGTGCTGACGAGGGAGGGGAACTTGATTGGGGGAGGGGGAGGGAAAGGGGAGGTGGCGGTGGGGAAGAAACAGAAGTCTTTAATAAATAAATAAATAAATTAAAAAAAAAAAACAAAGATGAGGAAAATGTTATGCTTCCCATTTATCTGATTTTTGTTATTCTTGTTCTTTTCCCCATTTTATTCATTTGCCAGTGTGGAATTGAAAGTAATGTAAATTTAAATTGTGAAACATACAACAAAATATTAAAGAATTACCCATTTTATGAATGCTAAATTCAGTATTTTTTAATAGAAAGACACTTATTCCTTCTCATTCTAGATATTATTTGAACCTTTAAAAGCTCCAAATTGCCAGCTAACAAAATGGGTTAAGGAAATAAAACAGACAATTCTCCAAAGGAGAGCACAAATGGTCATTTTTTCAAAGGACTCACCCTTTCTGAGTGTAGTTGCCTTACAAGGGAACTTGGAAGCCCTTTCAGTGGTAAAATATGAAGGAAGAGAGGAAATCATGACATGAAAATGGCAGAATGACAATGTAGCCGTGAAAATGACTGCCAGAGAGGATTGAGATGCTATGTTTCAGGAGATGAAGAGGGACCATGGAAAATGATCTGACATGGACAGCCAGAGCAACAACTGGTACTTAGCAGGCCCTCTTCTGCCTTGGCAACAACATTAGCATCTGGGAGGATCCTAAGCTAATTGGGATGAGTGTGCACATCTTTTAGTTTAATGACATGTGTTGGTGACACTCTGTGATTTATGTGTGCTGCCATTTGACCTTTAACTCCATTTTTTTGTAACATATTTCTAGTAATAGCCATATTGTTTTGTTTTGTGTTTGTTAAACTCACATATTGACTTCATTAGATGTTATTTACAGGGGATTATTTTTTTGAGAAAGAGTTTCTTTGTATCTTTCGCTATCCTTGTGAACCAGGCTGGCCTCAAACTCACAGAGATCCGCCTGCCTCTGCCTCCTGAGTGCTGAGATTAAAGGTGTGTGTCACTACCACTCGGCTAGGGGGAAAGTTTTTAAGAGATCACTGTAAATTTAGCTATTGAAGTGACAAATTTTTATGTGTGTGTTTGTGTGCATGAGAAATGTTGGGGGGATGTAAGAAGAAAAAAATCAGATTTCCTGGAAAAATTCCAAATCTCAAAGCTTTCAGAAAGACTGGAGCTCTAGGATAAAACAAACGAAGCCCTAGTTTGAAGGCAGGTTTTCCTTTAGAGTCTGAGAGTGGGGTACAGTTCTATGCTGAGCGCATGCTAGCATGTGGGAGACTCTACATTTAATCCCCAGGCCAAAAAAAAATAAAGAATATGGATACAACCAAGTTTTATAATCAACTATGTAAAATATCTAACTTGGAAGAGATAACATATCTTTATAATTATTGCAGTAAAAGATAAATTTAATAAATGCTTGTTAATTATATTGATTGAGAACATTCCAGTTGGCTGTCTCTCTTGGAGCTGCCCTCTCCAAACCCAGCCCTCAGAGCACCAAGCGGTGGCCCCTACCTTGGAGCGCCCCTTTCACATCCTACCAACAGTGGCTCCACCCCCAGAGGTTTTCCCTTGTGGCCTCTTCTCTTCCCCAGGACCACCTGGAGTGCTTTGCTCAGATTAAAACCTGGACATGGATTGGCTTATTGTATTGATGGAGTTACCCACTACCCGGCTACTGGGAAATATTCTAATCAATTCCTTTTCTTTATTTCTTTTTGTGGTGGTAGAAATCAAAGCAGCACAGGCCAAAGTGAGAAAAATTGATTCTACAGCAACTTGAACCAAAGACCAAAGATCTTCAGAAGACAACTGACCTTTGATTTCTGCCCTCTCTGGTCAAATCAATAGCTTGACTTTGAGGACAGCTTACCCCTACCCTGTGTGTGTGTATGTGTGTGTGTGTCTGTGGGTGTCTGTGTGTGTGTGTGTGTGTGTGTGTAATTTTATTAGGAAACCTTGTCTCCAGATTAAGACAGTAACTAATCATGACAGAGGGTGATTTTATTATTTTTGAAAATAATCTACTCAGGTATGGTAGTGCACAACTATAACTTTAATAACTAAGAGGGAGAAAAAGGAGAACTTCAGCAAGTTTGAGGCCATCATGGACTACCTAGTGAGACCCTATCCAAAAAACTCACAAAAAACAACCTATAAATAGTATTTGAACAAGGTATGAAATTAGATCTTTTCCCATTCTGTAGGCTGCCATTTTGTCTTATTGACCATGTTCTTTGTTTTACAGAAGCTTCTCAGGTTTAGGGGGTCCCATTTATTGATTGTTTATCTCAGTGTCTGTGCTACTGGGGTTATATTTAGGAAGTGATCTCCTGTGCCAATGCATTGAAGTGTATCTCCCACTTTCTCCTCTATGAGGTTCAGTGTAGTTGATTTTATATTGAGGTCTTTGATACATTTGGACTTGAATTTTGTGTGTTGATAGATAATAAATCTATTTTCATTCGTCTGCATGTTGATATCCACTTATGCCAGGACCATTTGTTGAATATGCCTTCTTTTTTCCATTTTTTGCTTCTTTATCAAAAATCAGGTATTTGTAGATGTGTGGATTGATATCCAGGCCTTCAGTTTGATTCCAGTAATCCTCCTGTATGTTTTTATGACAAAACCATGTCGTTTTGATTACTGTAGCAATATATTCGAGTTTGAAATCAGGGATGATGATTCCTCCAGAAGTTCCTTTATTGTACAGGATTGCTTTGGTTATCCTGGGTTTTTTTGTTTCTCCATATGAAGTTGAGTATTGCTCTTTCAAGGTCCACATCGGACAGAAAACTGATCTTCAAAATATACAAAGAACTCAAGAAACTTGAAATCAAAAGAACAAATAATCCAATTTAAAAAAATGGGATACAGACCTAAACTGAAAACTCTCCACAGACAAGTCTCAAATGGCTGAAAGACACCCAAGGAAATGTTCAACATCCTTAACCACCAGAGAAATGCAAATCAAAACAACTATGAGATTCCATCTTATACCTGTCAGAATGGCCAAGATTAAAAACACTGATGATGGCTTATGCTGGAAAGGATGTGGGGTAAAAGGAACATTCCTCCATTACTGGTGGGAGTGCAAACTTGTGCAGCTGTTTTGGAAATCAGTATGGTGATTTCTCAGAAAATTAGGTAACAATCTACCTCAAGACCCAGCAATACTACTTTTGGGTATATAACCAAAGAATGCTCAATCATACCACAACTATGCACAACTGTGTTCATTGCAGCATAATTTGCAATAGCCAAAACCTGGAAACAGCCTAGATGCCCCTCTACCAAAGAACGGATTAGGAAAATTTGGTACATTTACACAATGGAGTACTACTAAGCAGTAAAAAATTAATGACATCTTGCAATTTGTGGGCAAATGGATGGATCTAGAAAGCATCACATTGAGTGCAGTAACCCAGACCCAGAAAGACAAATTCATAAGTGGCTGTTAGACATACAGCAAAGAAAAACCAGCCTACAGTCCACCATTCCAAGGAATCTCGACAACAAAGAGGACCCTAAATGAGACACACATGGATCTAAATAGGAAGGAGAAAAGACAAGATCTTCTGAGTAAATTGGGAGCATGGAGATCATGGGGGAGGTTAGAAGAAGAGAGGGGAGGAAAGGAAGGGAATGGAGAAAAATATATAGTGCAATAAAGACAATAAAAGAAATTAGACAGCTTTGAATGTTGAGTATAATTGAAATAATGATTTCATACACAAAAACCTTAGCACTGCTTTATTTTTGTCAAACATAATATTAATGGCAAGGAAATGTTCAAATACAATTTGGTAGATACTTGTTCACTATCCAACACATAGTTTGTCCTTAGTTTTCTGTTGAGCAAATTATGAAGGTCCTTTTAGCACAGTTCTTTCTCTGATAAGTGGTGAACTGGCAGTTGTTATGTGAGGTAGGGCTATGTAATCAGAAAATCAGAGAATTAGGGTTAGTAAGTGGAGCTGTAATCCTCAGTAATCCAGCAAGCAATCTCGCAATCTCATCCAGGAGATTTTCCTTACAACACTGGGGAGCAATTAATTTTCCCAGAAAAGATGGCATTGGGTTATAAGCAGCAGCAGGATCCTCTGTACACTCTATGGAGGGCAAATCGAAGGACAAAACATTCTAGCTCTTATACCTTAAAACGTCCTTGGAAAGTGAGTGACCAGGAAGAAAAATCATTCGTGCTTTTAAAATTTATATATTTTAGGAACGCTCTGAAGAATCCAAGATGAGTGTACAGGTGCTGGGCTTTGTATTATGCATTAAGATGGATCCTGTAGTTTGTCCTTCAGCCTGACCATAATTCTGCTTTCATGTGCTGTGTCTCAGTATGAACTAGTTCAGCAGAGATAAGCCTCCCGTGAGCCTAACATAAGCCTCACTCGAAAAAGCATGCTAGCTCACAGCTCCTGACCACATGTTGAGATTCCACCATCTGTCACTTGCAGGATCATGGTTCAATATTTTCACATGAGTATTATTTGAAACAAAGTACTTACCTCGTGAAGGTCGAAAAAAGAGACTAATCTGAAAACTGAGTGCTGAGTATTGGGTCATCTGACACAGTCAAAGCAAAAGAGCTGACAAATCACTGCCCCTGATAAAAGCACGCCCTGTATAGCTCTGGACCTTCTATGATGTGAAACCACAATTTGGAACTGCCTATAATTGCATTACAGTAAAAATCCCTTTGTCTTTGTTAGGTCCTTATAAACAAGGCTATGTTCTCTGTACTATAAGTTTCTATTGAGGTACATAAAGTGCTATAGACACTAAAGAACATGCCTAGACATTGATTCAATAACCATCAGTGGAACTAAAACTATGTGCAAACCATTATGCATATGCCAGAAGTATGAGCAAGGAATGCAGCAATGAGTAAAAGGAGCTCCCTATCACTAGGATGTGTACAGGAACCAAAGCAGGAAAACTCTGAAAGGCAGGCATGGGGTATCGATTGCACTGTTAATAGGCACAGTCATCTTTTGAAAGTGTCACCCATCATGCATTCATTTATGAGAAATTTTTGATTTTGTAATGTATTATATAAATGACTACAATGAAACAAGAATGATTTATTCCCATAAAAGAATATAATGACCCTGGTTCTTCTCTGGAATGTTGATTCATAAATGTGTTGAAGGATAAAGTAGATGAAAAAGAGGATTAAAGAAATCAACTAGGTAGATTTTTAGCAGATAAAAAATACATAATGAGAATCTAAAATAAGATACCTATAAAAGCAGGAACTGTTGTGAAATAAAGAGGAGGAAGGTGGAAAAACTAATGTGCATAATGATTTCTTCACTAGGCATTATTTGTAATAGTTTACACATTCAGTCTACTTCACAGTCCTATGATATATTGTCTGATATCACCATTTTCAGAAGAGAAAATAGAATAGCAGAGTGGTAAAATGATAACCAAGATCCCAGAATCCATGACAGGGAGCAGGTTTCAACTCAGACCTTCTGGACCTAAAGCTTTAATTTCTAAGGGACTTGGTGTACGAAAACTCATAAAGTGGATTCCACGTGTAGAACCAGATATTTAATGGGAAAAGGAAAACTCAAAGATGTGTCAAGCATTCAGAGGGAGAAAGTAGGGATTTGATAAGTGGAAGGATGCCCCACAAGATGACTCAGTAGCAATGGTGCCTGCCGCCAAACCTGAGCTCAATTCCTGGACTCACATTTGTTTCCATTAAGCTCCAGTTTTCTCATCTATAAAATCACACTAATGGGTTAATAAAAGATACCCGTTTTACAGAGCATCTGTGGGATTATGTGAGAACTATTTACTACAGGTCTAATTCATCCCCCACAACAAGCATCCCGATATCTCTTGTTCTAAGATTTCCAATTGGATCTCTGTCACCTCATTTAGTCTTCATTGCCTCTTCAGTCTTCTATTTCAAAATTCAGCCAAGTTCTTTGAGGTATTTGATATTATGTCTTCAAAATTAGGGAGACACAGTAGGAAAAATAATGGAAATTTTCAATACTGTGTGCCTATGTGTTACTGTAACTGAGATGGGAAAACTATTGATGAAAATTCCTTTGACTGTAGTTAAATGCATCACTTATTTTCATTTGGTCAAAGTCATTGTTTATAATACATAAGAAGACTGAATATAACTTCCTTGAATTACGGAGACATTATTATAATGTGCTTTAACATAATATGGTATTTGAGTGAGAGAAAGTGTCATAGTATTAGCAAATGTGAATTATTTATAAGAAATATATTGCCATGAATTCCTAAGTACACAATTTAGATAGCAGCATTTCAATTATGGTTTGTGGGTAAGTAGAAAGTAAATGCTCATGTTGACATTGCTTGACTACAGAGCACCAAACAGGACCTTTTTCCAATATAAAACAATTGGCAAACTGTTAACCCAGAATATTGATGTTTTTCACATTTGTCTCAAAATGCTGAATCAAGTTCAATGCCAGAGGCATAGTGCCAGGCTATCAGCTTTGACGACCTCAGCTGAAGTAAAGTCTGTCTTCCGAAATGAGAAGGGCATGGTGCCCAGGAAGCAACTTCATGCCTCAGATCTGTGAGCTTATTTAAGCACTTAATTTTTTCTTAGTATATAATAGTTTTCTATAAACCTACAGAAATTATTTAAAGATATGAACTCATCTCTTGATTTTATAACTGTGTTTTGTATTTATTAAATGTCAAGCAGCACATCAGCATGAAACTGCTTTTTATCTTAGCTAGGAGAGACACTCTTGAACCCCAACTTTAGATTTTTCCATTATTTAAGAGATATCAGGGTTTAAAACACAGTACGATATAAACTCACACCTCAAATAGATTAAGTCTCATATGGTTAAGAAAGTCTAGAACAATTACTAAGACATCTTAAGAACTGGGAGGAAATCATACAATAGTTTTAGGAGAGAATTTGGCAAAAAACAAATAGAAGAAAGCAAATGTAGAGATCATAATTTTAGATGGCAGATTTTAAATGCCAAATACCCACTAGGAATATATTTAAGTATAAAAGTCTTAATTTGATTTGTTTCCTGTGTTCTTAAAGTAATTCTACATTTAAACTGGAAAAGATTTAAAATAACACCAAATGACGTAAAAGGAAACTCAACTAGCAATGGACTCTCTTCAGTTTCTACAATCAAACCTACTTCTGCTAAATTAACTGCATGGAGTTAGGAAATTATATTAAGTTATGCCCACTCCAATAATAATTGAATAGTGAAGGCTCATTTAGAAAAATAAATTATTTAATAGAAGAGTCATCCACTCATACCATATCACCTCATTTCTCGGTTTCTTGCACTATGCGTTGAAGCTTCCCAAAGTAAGCAGACACTCCAGTGGAGGCACAAAGCCTCCTCTGCTGGTAGGGAGAAATCAGTCAAACAAGACTTCCAGGGTCAAGAGTGTATCTGCCTCCATTACGTACTTGATTTAAGTATGCAGTTTTGTACTTTGTCTCATCAGTACAGCTCTGGGATCAACACAAAGAGGAAGGGGAACATGGGACATGAAAGAAGAGTGGGAGAGAGAGGAGCTGCGGAAAAGCCAGTGAATCAAGTTCCTACAGTAAACAACATGTTGAAAAGAACTGATCGTCAGTCATGCTTCTGCCTTGTGTGCTTTCCAGCCTTGTCTGATGGTTAATATTTATATAAACGGCATAAATAGCTGTATATGCTTGTTACCAAAGACAACACTGAGTCTCCTTGGCAAGAATCTTTTTTCAGCAATTATGCTTAGGAATATAAAGACGGAGAGCTAGAGCAATTAAGCTAACACACACGCATTCACTGATGTATACAGGACACGCAACTCAATTTATCAGCCAAGTGTGCCTCTCCCTGGGGGATGAGACAGAAACATCAGGAGGGTGATGAATCATTTGCACTTATTTGGAAAGTTATGTCAAGTTGTGCTTGATTATTTCCAATAGGAATGACCTCAATAAGTGTACTGTTCTGGATGCTTGGATTCAGGCGACAAGATTGTAATTGAGGTTAGACTGCATGAGAATTAATACAGTGGTGGCCTTGTGATATTAAACTTAGACTAGACATAGGTAGCTAACTCTTAGTTCCAAACAAATTTAGACTTACCAAATGATTTTTTTCATTCAGTAAGTATGTATGAATTCCTCCTTACATACCAGGTTCTGAATATTTAGAGTAAAGGGCCGGCAAATCCTGACCTGTTTCAAATCTACTTCAGGATAAAGAAAATGAAAATTATGATAGTAGTATAATAGAAGAAAACACAAAAGATGTGAATGAATAGAAGTGGGCACCCACCAGAGCTTCACAAAGGAGACTGAGTGCCTGTTGATGCGCAGACAAAAGAAGAATGCACACAAAAACAAAACGAACTTCTTGGTGTGTTTTGTATTGTTGGAAAATATCATTAAGATCTTGGCAGCACTGCAGTGAATAGTTAATTGTATAAAGAACAAAAGAGCTGATTAAATTCATGAGACTAGCAAAGTGACACACAAAAACATAGTGTAATTCATGTCATCTGTATGCACCAGCGGGAGACACTTGATAGTGATGTGCTCATTGGAGGAAAGATAATTCTGAACCTAGACCTCATCAGACTCAATTTGCTAACTGTATCGATCTGCTGATATAATCTGCAAATGAAGGGAAACTCAGATGAGTGGCAGCCAGAAGGGGAAACAATAATGATTACACTGACAAGATTGATCCCTTTTCATCCTGAAAGATAAGTTGGGGAGAACTTTTTAAGCAGTTTAGCCTGTAGCAACTTTTACTCTATGACTCCCCACACACATACACACAATACACGCAGAGAGAGATGCACAACACACATGTCACATTTACAATCATTACAGTAGCAGGGATTACACTATCTCAAGACTAGATCTGAGCTGACAGGAGCATTGATTTTCTCTCTTTCCAACTTCCTTAATTGCAAATGTCAGCATTCGCCTTTCAAGTAAAAGTATACAGTGTACTTGCTTTTTAGAGTAGCAAAGCCTACCTATAAAAACTTAATCATAAAATTATTAGGGATCATTCTCTCATACCAGGACTTTCACCTATAGTAATTATTTTAATCTATATAATAGCAGTGTTGGGAAGGTATTAGTAGTAGTAGTAGTAGTCGTTAATTGTTATTATCCCTACAATACAATAAAAGGATCTGAGCTACAGATTGGTTAAAGAACTTGCTGAAAGGGAAGTCCAAAAGACTTCTTAAAACAGTATAGGCTACTGCTGTTGCCCTTGGTTGCTATCTAGAATTTGAAGGTGCCACACACTTCAGACAGGAGACGTGGAGAAATAGAGCTGGAACTGCCCTCAAAGCACCCTCCTTACGGATTACCTTTCACAGTACCAGAAGATGCTATGCAAGCTGTCAAGAAAGAGAAACAACCAATATCCCTACCCAACTATTAAACCCATGAACCGCAAGATGACAAGCTTGTTACGATATCACCAAGGTATGGTGGCACTTCCATCTTGCAGGTAACCAATAGTTGTCTAGTTAAAGGCCTGCTCAGTAGAAATAGATTCCACTCCCTGTATGATAAACCTAGTGAACTACCTAGGGCAGGTGAGGGCACTCCTCCGGAGGAGAATCTATCACAGCCGTCTTCCTAAACTAGTATAAATCTTAACTGCAATCTAAATACTTATTCTTACACCAACAGATGAAGTATAACTCTCACTGTCATCAATGAACTATCTTTTTATAGCATATGGAGACTATGCAGAAATCTACAACTGGTCAAAATACAGAAACAACTGGGGGTGGGTAGGCAACCCCAGTTAGCACATCTACAACAAAACTCCAGCACCTAAGGGTTCAGAGAATATCACAGAAGGAACAAAGAGATTGAAAGAGCCAGAGAATAGGGTACCTGCTGTGAAATAGAGTCCTCTATGTAGGGCAGAGAAATTGCAAGCAAGAAATCTCAACAAATACGCTTGCCTAAACAGAACCTGAACAATGGCAACACTAGTTAGTGTCTCAGTGTGCATGGGGTAAAATCTCACAAGGCTCCAACCCTAGATGAAGAGCTGCAAAAGAAGGAGAATTAACCTTCCCTGGGTACAAAACCCCTCACATATTCTTCAACTTCAAGCAGTGAGCCCTAAACATGCATTTAATTACCAAAACTAAATGTACTCAGCAGGCTGTATGAGAAACTTCTTATGTCAGTAAATAATCGATTTAAGATCACAATAACTGAAAAATCTAAAAGTGAAAACTGTTAAAGTTAGTCTATGCTTACCTACAAAGTAGGTCAGCTATAGCCTCATTCATACAATTCAGATGGGAAAACCAAAAGATGTTTGAGATCATGGTATAAAAATATCCGTGAAGTTACGTGTGTGTGTGTGTGTGTGTGTGTGTGTTAATTAAAGAAGAGATCATGAATTGGAGAGGGAATCAGGGGACACATGTAGAGGGAGAAAAGAGGGAGAGATTGGAAATGACATGAATATAGAGGGCTATAGAACTCTATAGAGTTCTCAAAAAATTTAAATGTAAATAAGAATAATTTAAATCATTTTATTTTGAAATATATTTTTCAAAAGAACTTCCCCAAATCCTATAGGATATCAAAGCGAAAGAAAATGGCCCCCAAAAAATGACTATCACATTTACTGCCTTTAATAGCACTGAGTTTATTGGGGCTGTACAAGAGCTTCTCCCCTTTAAATGTTAAATGGTGAACTTAGAAGAGAATATGGGTAATAACTGAGGGAAAGAGTAAACAACATTCTGGATAGAAAACCTATTTATGAAACTTAGTGGTCATCATTTCCTCTGATTTCTCTCATTATTGGCACAGTTTAATTTTAAGCATTTTTAATTTTTGATATTATAATCTCAAACATCCTTTGGCTTTCCCATCTAAATTATGAACGAGACAATAGCTGACCTACTTTGTAGCTAAGCATGCCTCACTTTGAAATGTTTCACCTTAATTTTCTTCAATTATTATCTTAACTTCATTTTTATCTTACATAAAATACTCGTACCATTTTTCTAGTCAAGCACCATTCTTAGTAGATAGACAAATTTTTCTTCAAAAACACTCATGTTATAAAGGCTAAAAATGATATTTCAGCACTATTACAAGTTATTTTTTTTAATTTAGCAATAAGTTGGTGTGAGTTTAACATCTATACTAGCAAAGCAAGACACAGTTATGAACTGATCACTAAAATTCAAAGGGAAATGAGTGGGGAAGAGCACAGGAGGCCTAGATGGCCTTAGAGAAATATTGGGTGAGAGGTGCAACATTTTAAATGTCTGGACAAATCCCTAGATTTTATTTTGATTTACGTTTTTACCAGTGTGCATAAGCCACTATCTCTACAAGCATTCAACATGATTTTCTCTTAAATTCCAATTACAGCATTCTCATTTTTATGTTTATTTTGAAGATGTTCAACTCTTAAAAAAATAGAAATAAATCTCAATTTTAGGATTTTAGTAGGACAAATTTTCTGGGTCTTCAAATTTTAAAAAGAAGGCTATTTTACATATTCATAATTTAATACTAGGATACAGTTTATTTATAGAAAATGATTAATTATCAACTAGACATTGAAAAATCAGTTAAAAATTTATAATTTGGGACAATATCAATTAAATATATTTCAGAAACACAGATACTATAACAATAGTAGCTAAATGTGTATTTATGAGAGTATAATCTCCATTTCACCTCAACAAAAGGAAGTTTACAAGAAATGTACTATACTTACAGTATGGTAGTGTTTTCTGCTTAAGGATATGATAACTTTGCATAATTCATAAAAAGAAATAAAAATGATGTAAATAAAATTCTGACATATTTTTACTTTGTTGGCCCTGAAGTATACTATACACCTTACCTGTGCCAACGTCTTCTACATGAACATAAAGACCCACATTCCTGCTGATGTTCTCCAGAAATGTAGACTAAGACATATCAGTTGGCAGCTCCTGGAAAGATGAAAGAGAATCTTTGCTCCAAGCTGTGTACCTCGCCAGTTTCCAAGCACAAGGTTCTTCCTGGGTTGAGAATGGATCAGCCAGAAAAAGACTAAAGGCAATAAATGGATGACAATGAAATAAAATGTAATCTCAATTTTTTAAGATATAGTAAAGCAATAGAAAATTAGGAGCTGTTTAGTTTTTGATCTCTAATTTTATATCAAGGAGTTGTTAATTATTAAAATATAATCCTTTGATTCGGCATGCTGTACTTATGCTCAAATGTGGCTCAAGGAAGTTGGATACGTGTGTGATACAGGAAAACTCCATAAGTTCTTTCACCTTTCTTTCTTTAAAGAATGGGGGATATTCCATATGAGAAGCAAACACGAAGGAGCCCACAAAGCAGCCTCCCAGCATCAGCAAAGAGATAGTCTTCATTTACAAAGTAAGTGCTAAAATCACCAGCAAATAAAGTATTCAGTTCTCAATGTAAAAAGAAATAACAATGATATCTCTCAAGAAAGGAAGACAGAGACAGTCTCTTGGGAGCTGGTGACACAGTAACAAAGCCGGTGAGTCCCAGACATTTGTAGATTCATTCAGGGTCTCATTCCAGAAAATCTAGCATTTCCGCAGAAATACAAAGGCCAGACAAAATCAATTTCCCAACTCATCAGGCAGGAAGAAATTCATTCTTACTTGCAAGAGGTTCATCCTGCTATTATAGCCATGGCTTTAGTGGGTTATGTGAGGTTCACTCACTTTATGGAGGAATATTGGTTTTATTCTGCCTACAGATCCAAACCATAGTCTGTAACCACAGATCTGGTATCCCTGTAGCCAGGCTAGTTGACAGCGTGTGGTAAAACACAGGAAGGAAAATAACATCTATTCAAATCTTAATTTTGGAAAGCTGAATCTTATGTTAAGTGATTTACCCAACATCATATCTAGAATAGAACCGAAACCAAGATTGGATCACAGATGTCTGGACTCATGTAAGAGTATGACTCACACAATACTTCTTTTTTTTAGAAAAATACCTGAAATTTGAAAAGCATTGTTTTGCCTTTTCTCTCCTTTTTTTAAAATTTGTCCTCATTAAATGTAAGAAAAATTGCTCTAGCATTTTCAAACAATTTTAATCTGTTATTTAAGTTCACATAAACCACTCTTCAGAAACTTAGGCAGTAAAGAGCATTGGCAGGCAATATCAGATGGCTTACAGGCATCCTCTCACTAAGAATGAAGTACACTCTGATGCTTCCGCTTCCGCTGAGGTAGTGCGCTGCTCCGGAGCCTGCAAATACCTCACAAGAGACAGAAAAGCAATTTCAATTTTTGCAGACAAAAAAGTAAATAAAGCAAACTCTCTTAAACAAATGACTCTATCAGGCTGCAACTCTTCCCCTTACCCCACGTTATCGTATGACGTGTATGACATGTACTGCTACAGAGTCACAGCTCAGACCACGGAGGCATGTGGAGATGTGGCCCCTCTTTTTGTCATCTTCTTCCCTTCGCTATCAGACATTATCATTAGATTTTAAAACTCTAATTTAAAAAAAAAACTGTAAAATACTTATACAATCTGGAGCCAGGATTGGTTGCTCCATTTCGTTATGAGTCAGGGTAACAGTGTGGTGGCAGCAAATATGAACAGGCAAAGGGAAACACACATATCTGACCTGGGCATTCCCTATGTATAAATTCCCCTGTGCTCAGTCAATTCTGGTCATCCCCAGGTTCCTACCTCAGTGCTTATTCTGTACTTCCCACCTGAAGGCAGGAAAAGCAACCAAATGCTCCTAAGAGAAAGAATTAGTTATTGCTGGTAGTGATAGTGACGTGGTTGTTATTTGAGAAATGAGAAGAAACCATTTCTTACCTTAACATTAAAATGTTCTCTATAAAACATCTTTTAAAAAAAATATTATATGCACAGTGTTCCGCCTGCATGGAGGCCTGCATGCCAGAAGAGGGCATCAGATTTTGTTACAGATGGTTGTGAACCACGATGTGGTTGCTGGGAATTGAATTTAGGAACTCTGAAAGCCAGCAGTTAGTGCTCCTAATCTTTGAGACATCTCTCCAGCCCCAATAAACTACCTTTTGTCACATATCCAGAACATTTTTTTATTTATTTATTAAAGGTTTCTGCCTCCTCCCCGCCACGGCCTCCCATTTCCCTTCCCCTCCCCCAATCAACTCCCCCTCTCTCTTGTCAGCCCAAAGAGCAGTCAGGGTTCCCTGCCCTGTGGGGAGTCCAAGGACCTCCCACTTCCTTCCAGGTCTAGTAAGGTGAGCATCCAAACAGCCTAGGCTCCCACAAAGCCAGTACGTGCAGTAGGATCAAAAACCCATTGCCATTGTTCTTGAGTTCTCAGTAGTCTTCATTGTCTGCTATGTTCAGCGAGTCCGGTTTTATCCCATGCTTTTTCAGACCCAGGCCAGCTGACCTTGGTGAGTTCCCGATAGAACATCCCCATTGTCTCAGTGTGTGGGTGCACCCCTCGCGGTCCTGAGTTCCTTGCTCGTGCTCTCTCTCCTTCTGCTCCTGATTTGGACCTTGGGGTTTCAGTCCGGTGCTCCAATGTGGGACTCTGTCTCTGTCTCCTTTCATCGCCTGATGAAGGTTAATATCCAGGAGGATGACTATATGTTTTTCTTTGGGTTCACCTTATCCAGAACATTCTTATATCAATCTGTCCAAAATGCCCCCAGCCACGCTTCCTAGGACCCTGCTTCCCTTTCCCCATTCCCAGCCTTTGGCTTACTCCTTCTTACCTCAGGACTCTTTTACTTTTAACCATTTATTTGTTTGTTTGTTTGTTTGCTTGCTTGCTTGCTTGCTTGCTTGTTTAAGGTGCATATTGTGTGTTTCTACATATATGCACCATATGAATGTAGTGCCATGGTCAGAGGAGGCATTTTATTCCTTGGAATGAGAATTTTAGGCAGCAGAAAGCCATCGTATGGGTGCTGGGAACCAAATCTATATTCTCTGCAAGAGGAGTAAATGCTCTTAACTACTGAGTCATCCCACCAGACCCTCAGAGACTCTTTATATGCTGCTCCTTCTGCTTAGAATCTTTCTTTCCAGTTTGTAAACATTTTTACATATCCCCAAGTAATATTTTCCCTTCACTATAGTTTTAATTTCCCACAGCTCTCAAGACACACATGTCCCTGTTGCCATCAAGACAGATATTGAGAACTTATAGGGACTGTGGAAGCATGCATAGGACCAGCATAAATTCAAACCAAAGGGGGTCACAGCACTGAGTGGGGAAGTGGATACGCAGTCTCACCCCTAATCAATAAGCTATTTGGAGTTAATACATGCTGAGAAAATCAGTTTTCTCTAGTGGAGTGTCACTGGGTGTATTAACTACAGTCCAGAGCAGACCACATGGCCAGGAGCAGCTGGCCAACATGAAATGAACTCCGCGGTTTTCTGTGTGGGGATTTTCTTTTCTTTAGATTGTTTTGGCATAGTTTTTATCTTATTGGCTTTTGTTTATATTTTTATGTTTGTTTGTGTTTTGTTTTTCTTAGAGAGACAGTGAGCATGAGGTTGTGTTGATAAGAAGGTCTGGAGGAATTGGAGAAGGAAAAACATGATTAAAATACATTGGGTGAAAAAAATTAAAAGACATATGGGCTTAGTATTTGTTTCTATGAGTAGGTAGAAAACAAATGCAGTATTGTCGGGAGAAGAAACTGATTAAGAACAATATCTTTCTTACAAAAACAAAAGTGAGTCTGAGAAGACAGCTCTGTCATACCGAGCTCTTTGGAGCAGTCCAAGAATTATATGGGCAAGGTCAGGATGAGAGCGAGAAGTTAACTGTAAATATATGCAAATAGGTTGGCCAAATTCCAGAATAAGAAAACTCTTTTTTGCATGCTTGGCCATAACCTCCAAAGATAGCACATGTAAGTTGCCCCGGAGGCTACTGTGACTCTGTATTGAACATGATGCCTGAGTAATCAGATAGAAATGGCTGAGTGGCCAGGTCAAACAGATGGTTCTGAAAGAACTCCCTGTTTTCTCTCAACCTGCACATAGCATTTAGAGGATCAGGGGTTCTGCTGGTAGATTCCAAGGACAGCTGAAGCTAGCAAGCTCACCAGAAATGTCATGATCTTCTTGTAGAAAAAATAAAGGACAACTTCCTAAACACTAATCAAACTGGGGCTCTCTGTACCTGGCATACCACTAATAGAAGGAGACAAGAAGGGTTGGGTAGAAAAAGGAGATCTTCTGCTTGGCGATGTGAGAACAATTAATATAGACACCTCTACTAAGAATAGACAAAATAAAACCTTCCAGCTACAGAAAGGACAGATGCAAAGTCAATAGACACAGAGATCAATATTCAGATAGCAGCACAAGCAGCTTCAGCTCAAACTGAAGGAAGAAGCGACTGATCCCTACTCTCTGTCACTATGATGTCATAGGAGTTTTTTACTAGGCCTGAAGTGGAGACAGCTGTGGTAGCATCCATGGTGATGGTACTGATAAGAAACAAGTCAGGAGGTTAAAAAAAATGGATAAACAACAGAAGAGGGAAATGTAAACATTGTGCACTGACCCAACACAGTAGGACTTACCAAAGAGAACTGTGTTTTAACGTTTAAGAGATTCAGAGATGTTGAACTGCAAAATTCTATCCATTGTTGATAACAAAGATGAAAACAAAAATGAAAATCAGATGGAGTTAAGGAACTGATTCTGTATATGTTGTTTCTATCCTAGTAGCTAACGATGTCCTCTCTTCAAGATTATTTAAAATCTATATGGGGCATACCTTTAGACAGACTGTTTCAAAAGTCTGGACTTACAATCAAGTTACTTTACTAATAATGACCTGACCCTCTTTAAGTCTCTAGGCACACATATGTACAATCTATCTCAAGAGGACAAAAATGGAAAGGAGACAGGATAAAGCAAAGAGAGAGGCAGAAGGGAGAATCAAAAGAGGAGGAAGGAAGGATGGAGGCATGCTACATCTTCAATTGCTTTGAGTTGAAACACTCTCTCCAGGAAGCAGGAGGCAGGCTTATAAAGCCCAGGAAGGAAATGAACTAGCAAGACTCAGGAAGTCCTTGAGGCTTACAGGCTTCAGGAGGCTGCTAGAAAATTATATGAGCAGTAATTATTGCTGTGAAGAGGAGACGGGCAGAGTTGCCAACATGCTATGCAGGGAGCCTCAGGGATGCCACTTCTGTGAATTGTCACTTGAGCTCGTGAGAAGTTTTTGGTGATGTAGTTTCCTCTGAGTTGCCCATGAAACAGTACAGAATCCCTGATCCATGCTTCTGTAACTCTAACAAGCGCACAGGTTCACTAAGCTAGACTTGAATGAAATCATTTCTTTTGTTGTCATCAGTGTCCTATCTGTGATAACTGTGTGTTGGTTCAGGTCTGCACAGGAAAAGGCACATAACAAGGGAAGGTTGTGAAAGAGAAGTCTAAGGTGAGATGAAGGAGGGAAGGGAAGATGGAAGGGAAAAAGAAGAATGAGAAGAAACTGGAATAGAAAGGAGACTGGGAGAGGAAAGGAGGCAGAAAAAGAGCAACAAGAAGGCTCTCTAAGATGCCTGCTCCGCAAAGGACCCACCTTGCAGCGCACAGCTACACTGTCACTTCTCTGGTCTCTTCCCTGGCTGAGGGTGTCTGGTTTTCACTCTCAGGGCCCCATTTAACTTTCTTCACAGTGGTTAACCCTGATCTCACACTTATTTGTATGACTAATTAGTTATTCCTTGCACCCTTTCAGACAGGCAGAGACAGAACAGCATATGTTCAGTTTTAACAGTAGTGTCTCACCAAGAACAAAAATATAGTAGGCATTCAACAAATATTCAGATGTGTGCTGTAACTGAAATGTGGGTTTTTTCCCTGATTGTTTGGTTGCATTTAACTCTTTCTACCCAATAATTGTGGACTTGATTTCTTTCATTTAAAAAGCCATATATTTCTTCTACCTAGAAGCTTTTGAAACAGAATCTGAGTGATCACTTCATGTTTTTATAAATAGTTATGAATGATGTATTGGTTGATTTTGTATCAACATGACACAGAATCATCAGAGAGGATGGGGCCTCAGTTGAGGAAGTGCCTTCCTGAGATCCAGCTGTAAGGCATTTTTTTATTTAGTGATCAGTGGGGAAGGACCCAGTCCATGGTGGGTGGTGCCTTCCCTAGGCAAGTGGTACTGGGTTTTATAAGAAGATGGGATGAGTGGGCTAGGCAAAGCAAGCCAGTTAGCAGCTCCCCTCCATTGCCTCTGCATCAGCTCCTGCCTCCAGGATCCTGCTCTGTTTGAGTTCCTGTCCTGACTTCCTTCAGTGTTGAACAGCAATGCTGAAGTGTAAGCCTAATAAACCCTTTCCTCCCCAACTTGCTTTTTGGTCATGGTGTTTTATTGAAGCAATAAAACCCAGACTAAGATAGATAGTTCATGCGAAGTTGTCCAGAAATTCATATTTATTTCAGAAATTTGTAATTGTTCAGTTTAAACAGCACAGTAATTGAACTATAAAAAAAATCAAAATGGTACAGCTGGGCATGGTGGTACTTGCCTGTGAGCCCAGAACTTCGGAAGCTGAAGCCTGAGCTAAAAAGTGAGTTCATTGATAGTCTTGGAATTTTTGCAAAATCTTGTCGCAAACCAAAAGACAAAAAGCAAGAAAGCAAAATGAAAAAAAAAAGGAAGGGAAACATCTGGAAATATAAATCAGTAGTAGAGTGCTAGCCAAGCAAGCCCAAGTCCTTGGGTTTAAGAGACTGGCAGTAAAGAGGGGTTGGCATCAAAATCAAATAAAAAAATGACAGTTTGGGATTTGAACAGATATGCAATCCAATATATGAAGTACTAGCATTCAGAAACTATGAGTAAGAGTCCCCTCTTAGTCTGCATCTTCTGTTTCACTCTGGAGAACTAAAAACAAATTTCAACTTAGTATATGACCATACAGAATGGAGACTCAAGTTCCCCTTACCAGTGATAGTAATAAGAGAACTGTTTTGAGACAGAGTCTCTCAAAATTTTTGCAGACTTGACTGGCCTCAAAACTGCAATCGTCCTGCCTCCACCTCCTGAGTTCTGAGATTATAGGTATGTACTACATACCTAGCTTAATCGTAGAAGTAGAAGTAAGACATGCTCTGGAGAAAAGAATAATAGCTTGTATAATCTCTACAGTGTGTTTCTAAGTGGAAGCATCCCTTTTTATCTCCTTACCTCCATCCAGTTGCCAAGAACATAACCAAGGTGGTAAGCCATGACAGATAGGGCAAAGGATGGTGGCATCCAAGCAGAGCATTGGAATGGAGGTTGTGGCTCACCTCTGAAATACTGCAAGAAGCAGAGATGCTACACCAGCCACTTCACACCTACAAATTGTCACATGTCTAATAAAATGAATTTCTCTCAATTTAATCATTATTGAGTTTCTTCTACTATTAGCTAAACATACTTTAACCCTTTAACCGTGCAAGAATGTTGATCCTTGATTTACTTTATCACCAATGAAAAGTTTAAATATCAGTGTTAAACAGCTATGAGTGGGTGTGTGTGTATGAATTTCTCCAATCCTGGATGCTACTATGGGAATTGGAGTAGTATTTGAATACAATGTCTTAGCCTAGAACCATTGGAAGAATATATGTATTTTCTATCATTTTCTTCCAAAGGTTAACCAGAACACATTGAGAGATATTTTACACTCTTCTTAGGCATTCTACAGTTCTTTACAAGATTGTTGTAGGAGCTGCGGGCTGTGTTCCTACTGCCTGGCTCCTGGCTGCCTGGCTAGCTTATGCCCCGAAATAAAAACACACAAATTGTATTCTTTTAAACACTGCCTGGCCCATTATATCTAGCCTCTTCTTGGCTAACTCTCACATCTCGACTAACCCATTTCTAATAATCTGTGTAGCACCACGAGGCAGTAGCTTACCAGGAAGGATTCTAGCCTACGTCCATCTTGGGTTGGAGTTTCATCGCGTCTGGCTCAGAGAGGAGAGGCATGGCAATTGCTTCACTTCCTCCCAGCATTCTGTTCTGTTTATTCCGCCTACCTAATTTTCTGTCCTATCAAGGGCCAAGGCAGTTTCTTTATTAACCAATGAAATCAACTCAAAACAGAAGACTCCCACATCACAAGATGAACACAAACTAACTTAAAAGTCCAGTTAGCTCCTCTTCTTCTCTAAATGGTTAGTATTTTTCTTCTGTGTCACTACTCTTCTTCCTAAATTTAAAATATTTATAATGTTAAAATAATCTACTTTCAATTGCATCATCATGATTATTTAGCAGATTTTTATATTGAGATTAAAAAGGCTAAATAATATGCAAGCTCACTCTCAAATGGTTTCAAAATACCATAGTCAGTTTTTTGTCACTGAAGGACACCTACAAGAGCCTACTCACAAAGGTAAGTGACTGGGTGGCCCTGCTGTGTGGCAGACTGTGTTGAAGCAGCTTATCATGTTGGGGAGCATGGGACATAGTAAAACCAATCATATAATTATAAGAAAACGGAAAAATAAGAGAGGGAAGAGAGAAGAGAACTGGAGTCAGTAATCGCCTTCAAAGGCATTCCACCATGACCAAAAATTTCCTAATGGCTCTACCACATACCAAAAAAAGCCAAGTTAAACAAGCTTTTAACACATAAGCCAATGGAGCACTTCCAGATCCAAGACTTTTGTTATTACAAGTTCTTAGACTTTATTATTTTATTTAATACATTTGTTTATTTTACATCCTTGCACAGTTTCCCATCCATCCTTTCCTCCTAATCCCTCTCCCCACCCTACTCCTGTTCCCAACCCTGAAATCTAGTCCTCTCTTTCTGTTTAACAAAGGGCAGGTCTCCCATGAGTGTGGAAAAAAACATTGCATATCAAGTTGCCGTAGGACTAAGATGTACTAAGGCTGGGCAAGGCAATATAGTTCCTACTATTAGGAGTTCACAAGAGGACCAAGCTACACAACTGTGACATATATGCAGTGTCTAAGTTAGACCAATACTGGCTCCCTGGTTGTCAGTTCAGTCTCTAGCAACCCCCATGACCCTAGGTTAATTGCTTCTACGAGTTTTCTTGTGATGTCCTTGACCCCGCTGACTGCTACAATCCTTTCTCCTCCTCTTCACACAGATTTCCCAAACTCTACTGTTTGACTGAGGGTCTGTATCTGTTTCCATCAGTTGCTGGATGAAGACCAGGAAATTTGTAGACAAATGGATGGAAAAGAATCATTCTGAGTGAGCTAGCCCAGACAGAAAGATAAACATGGTATGTACTCACTCCTAAGAGGATATTAGCTATAAAATAAAGGATAGCCAGATCATAATCCACAGCCACAGAGTCTAGGTAACAAGGAGGGTTCATGGGGGACACAAAGATCTCCCTGGGAAGGGGAAATCGAAGAGGTTTTGTGAGTGGACTGAAGGAAGGTTGGCCTGGGAACATGAGTGATCAGGTTGCAGTGAAAGGAGGGAGTGAGTACTGGAAAGGGGGCACTTTGGAGTAAGGTAGGAAATCTACAAGAAGGACCCCAGCTTAGACTCCTAGCCATAGCAGATACATAGCCTGATCTGGCCACCTCCTGTGACCACGTTGATACCTAGCCCAGTGGGCAGCAGAGAACTTTTTTAATTTTGAAAATTTTATGAGTAAAAATTCCAAGTCAAGATTTATTGTCCTGTTAATGACTGTTGATGCATATGCTTTTTACAATATATATATATATATATATATATATATATATATCATAGATTCAAACAATTTAAGTGTCCTGAACCTCCTCTAAATTCTAGAACTGTTTAAGATCCAAAGCAATGCTGAATATAGGTAATCCTGAATATCATAAAGAAATGGTATAATGATTGATGGGTAAATGTTTCCTAATTCATTAGCAGTAAACAAGGGACAAACAAAAACGAGGTGATTTTTAATATCCACATTACAAATATTTATGTTGAAATAGCATGAAATGTGACAGTTTCCATAGCAGAGCTTGAATAAATCAAACCCTGGAGGATAAATATGCAAAAGAATGAACAGATGACTCTCAAAACAGGACATCAGCTTGTGAAAAATATTTACTCAACATGGAAGGAACTTCTAGTTCCTGTCCATATGGTGAGTTAACACAGAGTTTCTGTCTTCTTTTGTAGAGTTAGCTCTGGGATAACTGTAGAGGGGGATTACTACAGAGACAAGCTCAAGCTTATTTCAAGGCCAAACTGGGTGGAGGTGCTGCTGCCTAAAGCTTGGGACTTAGAGCAGCTAGAGAAACACTGAGAGAATGCCTTAGAGTGAAACTTTGTACACATTGTGTTTGGTTGATCCTCTCCTCTGCTTTCGCCTTTTAAACCACTGCCAACCCCTCCTATTACAGAGACAGAGAAAGAGAGAATATATCTCCTGCTAGGACAGTAGTCTATATCAATAGGTGCCCAATCAAAGTATATTTCCCTGCATTAGACTCAGAAGATAAACCAACAGGATCACATACTAAAGCTATTTTTGAGGTTGTAGTAAACTTATAGCAGAAACAGGTTTAGGAGATGTAGAAGCTAGGGCATGTAGAACTTGGTAAACTGGTTGATGTGTTTGAAAGCTAAGATTACAGATCATAAAAGGGTATATATAAACAATAGTTATAAATTTTAATGTGGTAGAGTTGGAAAAAAATTGAGAGAAATAATAATGGTCTTTCAAAAATTATTTTTATAAAAAACAGCAGCTATGAACAAGCACTTAAACATACATACACACATATGTATGCTCATCGAAAACTAATATATACTGCAAATGCTGAAAAATGAATTGTTATTTAGAAAATGGAAATTACAGTATAGATAGATAAATAGATAGATAGATATAGATTAGATAGGTATATAGATACATAGATACATAGATAGAGATAGATACATAGATACATAGATAGATAAGTATTACCCACACTTCTTAACAAAAGAAACCACGTGGTATCATTTAATCAACAAATGCCAACAATCAGAACTCCGGGGAAATTTGCACACAAAGACCTATATTTAATATGAACAAAGCTTTCTTTGTGCCTTTTATGTGTGGTTAATGAGAAATTGAAGATATTTTGAAAATCAATCATAGGCAAGAGGAATAGGCAACTTGGCACACCATTGATGAGTTTACAGTGTCAAAAACAAAGGATTTACTATGGTAATAACATAGCTTAATCTTTTAATGTTTAATGATTAAAGTTAAAAATAGAACAAAAATACAGAACATAATGAATATATATGAATATTTTTCTGGAATAGAAGATATATGATGAAACATAATGTGACATTGGGAGAATGGAAATTAAGTGTGGAGACACATAGGAATCAGCACAAAGAGACGGATGATGAACAGGTTCACAGATGGATGTGAAGGGTAGACCTGTATAGTCAACACTGGGTGTACAATAAGAATTACAATTGACTAAAAAGCTTGCCTCAGTTCCAACAACAACAACAACAAATCATTCATGTTATTTATCATATTATTTATTAGTTAAAGGCAAACTAAGAATAATATTCCTTTATTTTGCTTTTAATTCATGATAAAATAATATTAATATTAAGTTGACAGGATTATAGAATAATTTCATAAATTGGTATAGTCTTTGAGAGGAAATGTAGCAATATGTATTACTATTAAAAAGCACCAACATAAGCAATTATTGTTCTGAATATAATGGTAGTTCATAATGCCAATCATTATAAAACTATGAAAACTTTAAAAATATTTAGATCAATCCCCAAATGTGTATAAAACATAAAGTTTTAAAGACATATAAGCTTGTAATAGGAGTTTTAAAGTTTGATAAAACTTTCTTCTGCCTTGTACCAGGACAATAAGGAAAACCAGCTGTTCCTACATTTTGTACAAGAACCCAAAAGAACAGAAACAGTGTTAATGTGTCCCCCAAACAAGGCAAACAACCATTATAAATGCAGTCAAGTCAAAAGGACACAAAAAGCATCCTAAACAGACTGAAAATGGCCAACGATGGGCAAC
>JABTXL010002442.1:3045348-3073828 GCA_025134845.1 Neodon shergylaensis
CACAAAAAGCATCCTAAACAGACTGAAAATGGCCAACGATGGGCAACTGGATCATCACAAACTTCACAAAAAGCATCCTAAACAGACTGAAAATGGCCAACGATGGGCAACTGGATCATCACAAACTTCAGTGGGAAAATCTTCACAATGAAACCAGACAAGCAAAGCACAGACTCGGTCACTGTTGTCAACTCCAGAGGTGACAAGGCAGATCTACCTGAGCAGTGCTATGTATGAGCATCTTGAGCGTGGTCAGAAGTGGGCAGCTCCAAATGTGAGATCAGCCTAGCCAGAGACATGGAATCAGGCTTTAGTCGAGTCTGCTGATACAACTATTCGTTTTCAGGATGCATAAGAATTAAAACTGAAGATCTTCTCCCAGTCAGTAGGTTGCCTTTTTGTCTTAATGACAGTGTCCTTTGATTTACAGAAGCTTCTCAGTTTCAGGAGGTCCCATTTATTCAATGTTGCACTTAATGTCTGTGCTGCTGGGGTTATACATAGAAAGCGATCTCCTGTGCCCATCTGTTGTAGGGTACTTCCCACTTTCTCTTCTATCAGGTTCAGTGTGTTCGGACTGATATTGAGGTCTTTGATCAATTTGGACTTGAGTTTTGTGCATGGTGGTAGTTATGGGTCTATTTTCATTCTTCTACAGGTTGACATTCAGTTGTGCCAGCACCATTTGTTGAAGATGCTTTCTTTCTTCCATTGTATGCTTTTAGCTCCTTTATCGAAAATGAGGTGTTCATAGGTTTGTGGGTTAAAATCCGGGTCTTCTATATGATTCCATTGGTCGACTTCTCTGTTTTTATGCCAGTACCACGCTGTTTTCATGACTGTAGCTCTGTAATAGAGTTTGAAGTCAGGGATGGTAATGCCTCCAGAAGATCCTTTATTGTATAAGATTGTTTTGGCTATCCTGGGTTTTTTGTTTTTCCATATAAAGTTGATTATTGTCCTCTCAACATCTGTAAAGAATTTTGATGGGACCTTGATGGGGATTGCATTGAATCTATAAATAGCCTTTGGTAGAATTGCCATTTTTACTATGTTGATCCTCCCAATCCAAGAGCAAGGGAGGTCCTTCCATTTTCTGGTATCTTCTTCAATTTCTTTCTTCAATGCCTTAAAGTTCTTGTCAAATAGGTCTTTCACTTCCTTGGTTAGAGTTACCCCAAGATATTTTATGCTATTTGTGGCTATCGTGAAAGGTGAAGCTTCTCTGATTTCCCTCTCTGCTTCCATATCCTTTGTGTATAAGAGGGCGACTGATTTTTTGGAGTTGATCTTGTATCCTGCCACATTACTAAAGGTGTTTATCAGCTGTAAAAGTTCTTTGGTGGAGTTTTTGAGGTCGCTTATGTACACTATCATATCATCTGCAAATAACGAAAGTTTAACTTCTTCTTTTCCAATTCGAATCCCCTTGATCCCCTTATGTTGTCTTATTGCTATTGCTAGAACTTCAAGCACTATATTGAAGAGGTATGGAGAGAGTGGACAGTCTTGTCGTGTTCCTGAGTTTAGTGGGATGGCTTTGAGTTTCTCTCCGTTTAATTTGATGTTAGCTGTCAGCTTGCTGTAAATAGCTTTTATTATATTTAGGTATGACCCTTGTATCCCTAATCTCTCCAAGACTTTTATCATAAAGGGATGTTGAATTTTGTCAAATGCTTTTTCAGCATCTAATGAAACAATCATATGGTTTTTTTCTTTCAGTTTATTTATATGATGGATTACATTGATAGATTTTTGTATGTTGAATCAGCCCTGCATCTCTAGGATGAAGCCTACTTGATCATAATGGATAATTTTTCTAATGTGTTCTTGGATTCGGTTTGCCAGTATTTTGTTGAGGATTTTTGCATCGATGTTCATGAGTGAGATTGGCCTGTAATTCTCTTTCTTAGTTGAGTCTTTGTGTGGTTTTGGTATCAGAGTAACTGTAGCTTCATAAAAGGAATTTGGTAATGACTCTTCTGTTTCTATATTGTGAAATACATTAAGGAGTATAGGTATTAGGTCTTCTTGGAAGTTCTGGTAGAATTCTGCATTGAAACCATCTGGTCCTGGGCTTTTTTTGGTAGAGAGGTTTTTGATAACAGCTTCTAATTCTTCGCGACTAACAGGTCTATTTAGATTGTTCACCTGGTCCGGGTTTAACTTTGGTATATGGTATTTATCTAAAAAAATGTCCATTTCTTTTGCATTTTCCAGTTTTGTGGCATACAGGCCAGCATAGCCAAAATGGAAAATTGGTGAGAGACTGTGATTCAAGTGAGCAAGTTGGAGAGTGATAGAGTAAAATATCCTCCTCTGCCCTCCAAATGGACACACGGATGGGAGCACCAAAACACTCAGAGAAACTTAAACCAAACATGTAACAAACAAACAGAAAGAAATCTTTTGAAGGATTGTAGGGAGCACCATGAGCAAAAATAACCAAATGTTGCATGAGTTTCTTAGGGGATGACAGCAAAGACTACTCGCACTACAGAAGACCCTGGTGGTGACAGAGTTTTCTGTCCCACCCAGTACAGCAGCTGTTCAGTCCCAAAGAAACACACAGAGGTCTACATTAATCATAAACTGGTTGACTATTAGCTCAGGCTTCTTATTAGATCTTTTATTTTGTATTAACCCATGATTCTTGTCTGTGTTATCCATGTAGCTTGGTACTTTTTATCAGGGAGGCATTCTCATCTTGCTCCCTATTGGTCTACAGAACGAGCCTCTCCTCTTCCCAGAATTCTATTTATTCTGGTTGCCCTGTCTATACATCCTGCCTGGTCACCCTACCTATACTTCCTGCCTTGCTACTGGCCAATCAATGTTTTATTAAACCAGTACAACTAACAAATCTTTACAAGATACAAGACCAGACCATTGTCCCACAGCACTCCCCTGCCCCTTTTTTTTCAAAACAAAAACTGAATCTAATCTCCTTTGTTTAGCTTTTTTCCTGACCATTATCTATAACAACTTGTAAACAACACCCTAAACAGAGACAAACATCCATAATCCATTTTTGGGGAATGTTGGTATAGATTTCTATGCTACCTCCTGCTGATTGGGGTGCTGACAATCTTATGGGGACTTAAATAAAATTTAGAATTATGGTCAAGTCCTGAATGGAATATTCTGTGAGGCTTGACCATCTCAGCCAGCAGTCTTGAGGGTGTTCTGGATGTAGAACTCAGAGGAAACTCCAACAGAGGTCCTCTGAAATGTTGGATCATCTGGGCCATCCACTCCTATCAGAGATTTCTCAGGGGGTTTTCTTTGATCAAACCTGATTTGTCTTAACCCAGAATGAATCCACAGCTCCTCATTTCCTGTGAACAAAAGCAAAACCTCTTCTCCAAAGTAACATATCTTTTGACTTAAATTTAGAAGTCAATTCATTTTCAAAATATACATGTTGGATTAATCTAGGAGCATTTATAATTAAATGTCTTTTAGCAGTTGTTGCTCCTTCCTCAGCTGTCAAACAATTCAAAGACAACATAATAACATATGGTATCCAGATTCTCTGTGTATTTTCCATCTTTACATGGCTTTATTTTAAACTCTATTTCTTTTATTTTTATGTTTAATTTTTGGATTTTTGAGACAGAGTTTCTCAGTGTATCTTTGGCTGTCCTAGAACTCACTCTGTAGACTAGGCTGTCCTTGAACTCATAGAGATCTGCCTGCCTCTGCCTTCCAACTGTTGGGATTAAAGGTGTGTGCCACCACACCCAACTTCTCTCTTTCTTCCTTTTTTTTAAAAAGACTTTATCCCTTTCTTTTCTCTCCCAAGCCCACATATATTTTTAAACACACTGTAAACCATTTAGAGGTTTTATTCATCTGACTCTATCTTTACTGTATATCTTTCTTTCTGACCATGTGAGTCTTTAATTTGCTAAGTGATGTGGCAAGGATTAAAGCCTTGGCTTTGACAGCTGGATCCACGCTATTTCTTAGCTTTCTGAGAGTCTAGCTTCATGGCAGAGGTTCTGATGGGAGCCATGTTTATTGCCACAACTCTGTGGAGTTTCAGGGTCCTTGCCACCACCAAGAAACATGCAGTTGGCTATTCATAAACACCATTTAAGTGTTTTGTGGCAGGGCCTTTTAAGGGCCACAAGGTTTTTGCAGCTAAAGCTGAGTCAAAAAGCCACTCTTAAATGAGAGCACTTGCCTCTAGCAAACAGAGCCCACCTGAGAAAATGCTGCTATCAAGAAACCATGTTTAACTCTGTTCTTTTGTGTCTAGAATTACTTCCCAAGTTCTCTCAGGTTTTACGTGGGTGTAGTTGTCTACACTGGTGCCATTTGTTATCTCTGGCCTGGGTAGCTGGGAAATGAATGACCAGTCTCCACCAACACCCAGGGATAGACCAATAATGATTCTATGCAAGTCTTGCTTGGGGACCCCACAGGTGCAGGTTACCTCAGGAAGTTGTCTCACCAATAAGCCAACCCCTAGCATAACTTACAAAACCTTGGGGAGAGAGGGTCCTCTGAGTCCTGGAAGTTCAATAAGCTTCCAGAGCCCTATGAGCCTCCCTTATAGAAATATTTTAATTCAGAAGAAATAGCTTTATAATGTTAGGTTTGTGGGGTTTTTTTCAATTAAATTATGCAAGAAATGGGAGACTAGGAGCTTATTGGAAAATAAATGAGATTTAAGAAATATGATAACCAAATGTAGTATTTGGCTTCTACTTAAACAAACCAACTGTAAAAAGAGTATTTATTTAGACAGTTTGGAATATTTGAATATAAGACTAATATTTAATGGATGAAGGAATTAACATTTTGGACACGAATGTAGTATTTACTTATATAAAAAATAACATTTTTCAGAAGTGCATTCAGAAGTATTTATCAGTGAAATGTTCATAATTCAACATCCTAGGCTTTTAGAAAACACTGTAAGCACGTATTATTTATCTTTATGTGGTATAAGTGAAAGAAGATTAGGAAAATGTGAGTGCTGAAATTTGGTAAAAATTTTCTTTGTTTTTATGTGTGTTGGAAAATAGCAAGAAGAAAGACATAAAAAGTAATTTATTAATAACCTCTTATGTTACTCAAAACTGTAGCTGTCAACCTGCTAGTAAGACTAAGAAGTGTGCTGTCTATAGAAAACCCTCAAAAGGGCATTAAACAAAGTATTAATATATTTTACATACATACAAATAAACTAACAGCAAAAAAGAAAAGAACCTAGGAAGAAGCCTGAAAGCCTTTCTGTCAGATTGATAGAATAAGATACAATATTTTCACTTTACTCTGTAAGCAGGATCTCTGGGCTTTGGATTTAACAGTCACTGGCAGGTAGTTCTCAAGAACAACCAGAGGGTTGTCATGAAATCCATGTCCTAAGATAGTAAAAGATACCTAAAATTGTCCCAGGGTTTTCTTGCCGCTCCTAGAGGATGCCATGTCTTAAGACGAGAAAGACCTGCTCAGAACAACTATTTTGTTCCTCTGCTCCATGGATGCCAGATACCTTTCAAAGTCATGTCCAGAGCATCATGTGGTTTCTCGAGTATAGAACACAGGCTAGATGACTTTTCGAGGCCCCCAAACTTGGGGTATCAGTGGATCGTGTATACTCAGAACTCCATCAGCTCTACACAATATGCTTCAGCTTTGAGGAACCATTATCATCAGAGCAAGGATTCTTTATCTAAGGACTTTCTCTAGTTTTACGTGGGTGTGCCATCTCACTCACCAGTCACACCGCTAAGTGCCCAGTGCCCAGTAAACCTTTTCCACAATGTACTGTATAGTTTTCTAACACAACTTTTCTAACATCAGAAAATATCTTTAAGAGCAGAGCCTCTGTGCTTTTTGCCCATTTGGATGCTAGGCTGCCCAATGGGGTTTTCTTTTAGAATTGTGTGTTCCTTTAGAGCCATACGCTTTTATGAAGAAATCACTACTATGGCAAAATACCTGTTTCTCTTTCCTTTCTTAAACAAAAGTTTCTAATGTCTCAACTATAAGTCAAAATGTGTTTTTAAATCCTTTGCTCAGTAGATTAAGCTTCATACTTGTCTTGCTTATTTTCTCCCCAGAAATCTCAAACATCATATAGTATTTTCCATAATAGTTGATTCAATTATAGAATCACAATGGCCATAAACTGTAACCAGATATATAAAATTACAATCATTTTATGGAAAACACATTCATAGAACTTCAGCTACATAATTAGCATATGCTAATAATATAAATGTTGTGTGAGGATAAGTATAAATGACATTTGATAAATCTACTCTCATGCCTCTTCACCAAAAATTATGTAAATTAAAATTTAAAATGCATCTAAAGAAAACAATTGGTGTGGGAGGGTCTTCTGTCTATGTGTTACTTTCATTGGTTAATAAAGAAACTGCCTTGGCCTTTTGATAGGACAGCAGCTTAGATAGGCAGAGTAGACCAAGCAGAATGCTGGGAGAAAGAAAGCAGAGTCAGGCAGATGCAATGAAGCTCTGGCCCAAGATTGACATAGGTTAGAATCTTCCTGGTAAGCCTCAACCTCGTGGTGATACACAGATTACTAGATATGGGTTAAAGCAATATGTGAGAGTTAGCCAAGAAGAGGCTAGATATAATGGGCCAGGCAGTGTTTAACTAAATACAATTTGGTGTGGTTATTTCGGGGGTAAGCTAGCTGGGATCCGGGCAGGAACACAGCCCTCCCCTCCTTCCACTACAAACAATTGTGTGAAAATCATCCAGAAATATTGAGACCTGTGTAAACTATACAAAAGTAAATCTTTCTCTTTACCTCAACTGGTTAAGACTAATAATGAAGTCTATCTTTCTCCCTGAACTAAGTTTTTTTTTTTTTTTTTTTTTTTTTTTTTTTTTTTTTTTTTTTTTTTTGGTTTTTCGAGACAGGGTTTCTCTGTGGTTTTGGAGCCTGTCCTGGAACTAGCTCTTGTAGACCAGGCTGGTCTCGAACTCACAGAGATCCGCCTGCCTCTGCCTCCCGAGTGCTGGGATTAAAGGCGTGCGCCACCATCGCCCGGCCCTGAACTAAGTTTTTTATATGGGATTTCAAGTACTGGGCACTCAGCTAACCTCCTGAACAGCAGAACCTAGGACATCTTGTGAGAAAGACTGTCCACTGAGCTTTACTGCCTCACTGGAAGACCATGATCCTCCCTCACCTGTACAGCAGAAATGGCCTCCTAACTCATCATCATAGGCACTGTTGCCCAGTCCTTTCTCCAGATTAACACTCTACAAAAGCAAATCTGAACACAAAGCTTTTCTTAAAACTCTATCACTTTGCCAGCCTCTACCTAAATAATGAGAATTCTGTGGCCTGGCCAGGCTGGGCCCCTGATTGTCACTTTCTCAGATGGAGTTCTTATGCACATCATGAGCTACATGGTAGCTTTGATTATTTACAAAGCCACCCCTAAGCTTGGATCCTGCCTTCCTATTCCCATCTCTAGCAGTCTTTGTCTGATTAATTTATAGTCTGGCCTTTAAATTAAATACTACTTCCTCAGAGACCTAGAGATAATGATTGTTTCTTGCTTTATGTTCTCATAGCTCCATGGGTCATTTCATAAGTGGTTTTGAAAGCTGTTGAACGTACTTTGTACAGCCCTGCCCCTGCTCCAACTCTGAAACACATCCCAGCCTTGTTTAGTACTATCTCCTCCATGTCTAGCATGGTTCCCAGTGTGGTTTACTAATGCTAAACATTTTCTTTCCCTTTTTTATTTTGAAACATCCAATGTTTATGGTAAGAACAAATATGACAATATTGATAGAAAACCTTATTAGGAAGATATATGAGGCAAGGGTATTACAAAGGTAAATACCACATGGGGGAAACACTGCCGTACCCCTTTCCCTCCCACACTTATAAATGGTAGTAAGTGAAATTTTGAAGGTTTGATTTTGCAGTGTCTGCAAAGACAGATGCCTCGGTGGTGATTTAATGCCCTGTTTTCTCTTCATAGGAAATTCTGGCCTAGCCTGGGAATTCCTCTTGTTTACAATCCTTTTAGTTATTCCATATCCAATTGAAGCATGTTTTAGAAGCATGGTGAAGGACAGAATGTAACGTGTGGAAATTTGTAGTAGAAAATGCTATTTTACTATTCATAACACATGTAATATCTGTGCTATAAATTCATCTTTCTAAGCTGCCCAAGGCTGGAGAGAAAGGCATTAGCCAAAATACTATACGTTTATGACTAGTGATAAAACAATTTTATTAAACAGTAAGTTAAGAAAAGCAAAGCTTAAACAACAAAGAAAATTAACCAGAAATATCAGAGTAATAGAAGATGGGCTCTTAAGTCAGAGAAAAGAAAAAAACGGGATTCATGATTTGGGTGCTTTGAACAAGATGGAAAGCGCTAGGCTCCTGGTCCATTTCAAACAGCAGGTAATACCACTGAGAGAAATTAGAACCTCAAACAACCAACACATGGTGCAATCACTTTGTGAGACACATTTACCTTGAAAATTGCCTCTTCGCTTCTCAGAATTGTTCTATAATTTTTTTTTGGTTTCTGTATCCTTTACATCAAAGATGAAGAAACATACAGCCTGCCCCTTCTCTCTTCATTTTTACTGCATTTCTCTGTAAACAGGTAAATGAGAGTAGTACAAAGTGTAAGATTGTTTAAAGAGAGGCTCTCTATTAATTCCTAAGTTGTTGTATGCACTTGCTCATTGTTATGACAAAATTACACGTAAAAAGTAACTTCAGGAAGGGAGAATTTAGTTAGCTCATTATTTGAGGGGTCATCCCATAACAGTAAGGATAGCTTGGCAGCAATATAGGGGGAAGGCTGGCCACATTGTTTCCAATTAGGAAGCAAAAGAAGTGAAGAATGGTACTCCAACAGCCTTGATTAGCCCCATCCCTCCATTATGCCAACTGCAACATGCCTAGCTTCTTTTGGAGGATGGTTTCACTCCATGCTCCTTTCCAGAAAGGGCATCCCTCAGTCCTGGTATCTTCAACAACCTGGAGTTTCAATAAACTTAGACTTCACCTTCACAAGTTCATGCAGTGACCTCTTTGGGTATCCTTGTAGAAAATACAATCATTATATACATTGGTTTGTCTCAGCAGATTTCTGGAATCTTGCTTGGTTCTAGTCGCCTAGTCCCATTAGGTCTTGCATTGTGTGTGTCAACAAAAGCAAAATCATAGGGATGACTGTACCAATACCAAGGTTTGCCAGTTTGAGATTCAGTCTATCAGAATGGTAGTGGATTATATATAAATACATGTGTGTGTGCCACCTCGACTAAACTTTGAAAACTAAACTTCCCTGTGCAATGTGATTGTTTTGAACAGTGGCATATGAAATTCACGCTTTCTCTTTACTACTAAATTTCCTTTTTCACAAGCTGAAGTCTTCATTGAAGAGGGCCTTGAAGGTCTTGCATTGAGGGTGCAATTCCTTTTCTAAAGGAATAAAATGGGGGTACAACAAAAGCAATCATATTGATGCAAGGCTGACATGCAGCAAGGGAAACAGCAAACACCGAGCTCCCTCTCTCGTTATCAGGGTCTCTTGGTGCCATCATCTTGACCCACCTTGTAAAAGAGGCATTGGGTCAAATACCACATTTCTACAAAGAAAACTAAGTGATCTGATTAGGAAAATGGATTTTGAATTTAAAACCCAGATTGTAAAGACAGTCTTTAAGTCAAAAAGAGCAGGAGCCTGAGAAATCCATTCACCCTTGCTTATAATGTGTAGGTTAATACATTTTTAGATGTGCATGTAGTCTTGCTTGATTTTGCCCATAATTTAGTTTATACCATATCATTTTGTTTGACTGTTCTTAAGAAGAGAAGTTTCATTATTTTATTAATGGTCACTTAAGGAGTTCGTGTATTTCTGTGAATATAAGGTGAACACGTGTGCCATTATAAATAAGAGTGTAACTGGTAGACGCTGTTTACCCACATCCATCACACTCAGGAATTATCCATAAAAGAAGACAGAGTTCAGTTTTAGGAATACCACCATTCCTATCACCTGAAATTTGATACCAGGGAAATTTTTCAGGGTTGCGTGGGTAACTCAGATCATAACCTAGGAATAGAACATGCCTATGAGAGTTCAAAATAATACAATCATCTAAATCTTGGTTTTCCATGGGGTTCAGTGGGAAATTATGAACAATTCTGGAAGAATTTTCTTGATAGACTAGGGACAATAAGGAACAGTTACTAGGTGTGAACACAAACTCAGTAGCTAGAGTCCTAAAAGGGTGAAATTCTGTCTTCCCTTAACCCTTTCTGAGAGCAAGTTTGCACTAAGGGACTAACCAAGTGGGTAGACTTCAGGCTTTTTCACTGAAAGAAGTATGGTCCCCGTAGAGTTGGTCTGCACTGTATCCTTTAACAGTGACGCCAGTATTATTCCTTGTATACTAGTGAGTCTATGCTTGACTACATTTATTAGTTTGAAAACTACTGGGGCATGATTTCTTCACATGATACCATAATTTATAGAATGATATACAGGTAGATTCACATGACAGTATTGGTAAAGACTTGAAATGTACCAACCATAGTAAGTCTGATATAAATGTTACCTCTTAGTTCATTTATTTTATTATATCATTAAGTATTTAAAATGTGTTACAATATTCAATTAAGTCTTTGTTGTTTTTTTAAATAAAAACATATACAACAAAATAGAATATCATAAAAATCCATCAGTTAAGCTCTACCTTGTACACATTGATGGATGTGTTTACACTGACAAAAATGGAATTTAGTACAATATATGTTCTGTTACACCAGTGCCTCTTAATAAAGTTTCATCCTATTAATTACCATATAACACACACTGAATGACTGAATGACATACAAAAGATTTACATTATTATCTTGCTACATATGTTCTTGAAATATACAAAAGGTGTATCTCAAGGGTAATGATCTAATTTCATCTAAATTTTAATTAATTTATGCTAGAAAGGAAAAAAGTCATTTCTGACTTCTTGGACTATATAAACTCTCTGTGTACATCCAGAATGGACATAATATTTTTGATACTATATGAAAGATCTTGTAATTGTCCTTAAAATTAGTCTTATAATGCTATGCATAGATTTGTTTTTAAATACATTTCAATAAGAGATAAAAATTATCTCTAAAACAATTCTGAAGACTCGCTAATTTATAATTCTCAGTAAAGCCTGGTGAAAATATGACTTCACCCTAAGAAAAATATTCTGGTGCTATTAAAGATTATTGTGTCCATACACACAAGAAAAACTGAAGTAAACAATTATAAAAGCATGTCTATTATTTCATTGGTTGACTTTTTATCATCACAGCTTGCCTCTTCCATAAGCATACATAGTTGCTCTGATAACTACATGTCAGTGTATGGTCATACATTTGATGGGATACATGTGAAAGTAGACAGAGTTTCTCTTTAATGTGATACTAAATTTCCCCTCTTCTCCAGAAAATATGCAGAATTTCTGCTTGTTACCAGAATGTTAGCAAAGCACATTCTTAGTTTCCTATTGGTGGAGGTGATTCTGTCCTTCCTGGACTTCTGTGACATCTCCTAAAGCCTGACTTTCTGGGTTTCTTCTAAGACCTGAGTGCTACACAGATGAAATTTCTAAAATGATAATCAAATCTTACTTCTGTCCTGTTTCTTAATGCTTCACTGGATTCCAATCTGCTGGAGTTCACGGTCTAAATTCTTCACCATGGCATGCAAAGGCCATTAGGAACTAGATGGATGGGCTGACTTTCCGTCTTGCCACTGCTATGCCCTTCTCACATCTTATACTGCAGCAGCCCTGAGCCGCTGCAATGTCTCAAGCACATCCTACACATGGAAGATGTCGGGGTCTCTATTAATTCTACAAGAATCTCAGCTGAAAGATTTGCCTTCCCACCCCTGCCTCCAACTTCCTGCACTTCCTGCAAGCAGCCTTTGTGTCTAATTTATATTTGCACCAGCATCTAGAGAACTCCTACTTTCATTTCCCTTAGCACACATTCTAAATATAATGTATATGTCTGTGTATGTGTTTGCATGTGTGTATATGTATCTGTCTCTCTCTGTGCCTCTCTCTGTGCGTCTCTCTGTGTCTCTGTCTCTCTGTCTCTGTGTCTCTCTGTGTGTGCGTTTGCATATGTGTATGTATACCTATCTCTCTGTCTCTGTGTGTGTGTGCGTGTGCATGTGTGTGTGCGTGAGGGGGGGTCTAATGCATGCTGGGTAAGTCCTCTATCACTTAACTTTTCCATGCTGGCAGGAATTCTCTACCATGGTTGAAAACTTTCTACTTCCCCAGCACATGCCAGTGGCTAGAGAGAACTTGGGAGGCCTCCCTTCCTCCTAGTTCATGTGTTCCCCATTTTATTGCCTCTTCTTTTGAAAGAACCATGCAGATATTTGCCTGAGAACCTAAAGCATAATGTGACCCCCATTTAGTTTCCTTAAACTTGCTATTATTAGTCTTTGCCACTTGCTCTGCCTGAATGCCTGACTTCTCGCTTGTGCCTTGTATGGCCTGGTGACAAACACAGGCTTCGAGGATTGCCCTTTCCTGAAACAGTACACAAAACTCTGTGCTCTTGCTTCCAAGTGTAACTGTGTTAGAACTTGGACCTTCTGTCATAACTTGGAGCTTCTCCACACCAGGCTTCTGGAAGATGCTGGGAGGACACAAAGTCAAGCTTCCAGCACTCAGTAATATTCAGGCAGACATAACCTACACACAAAGTCCCTGCCAGCAAGGAGTTTCCTGTGTAAGGAAGCTGCTGACTGCCAGGTCAGACATGCATTGGGCATTAGACTACAATACACACTCCATGGAAGGCGTCCAGCAAGCACTCATATCCCATTCCCCTTCTCCCTCTGAGAAGGTTGGCTAGCTACTCTGGTACTGAACCCCCACTTATCTAGGGGTTCTCTGAGCACACGGAAGATAATTCTTCACTATCTGCTTGATCAGCTAGATTCAAAGGAACTCTCAGAAAATGTTTTCTTGCTTTCCTTCCTTTCCAAATCAAAATAGTAACTCTGATGTCTCAGCAGGCCTTCCCGTTCAGCATGAAAAGTCCTTTATCAATACTGAACCACTTAACAAAAGAGCTCTCTCTGAAAATATTAAACCATCTCTCTTCATTTAAATTTTGGGGACCCTGCAGCAGCAAACCTAATAGCAGCCTTTGAGGAAATTGCACAAACCATTTCCATTTCTGAATGTTCATAATTTCTAAGGGCTGATGCAAGGAGAGCAAAGAAAACAAATGCTTCTTCCGATAAATGGTGCAGCTCGCTTGGAATCAGTTACAAGCTCTATTCTGTGATAAAAAAGATCATGCAGAAAGAAAATACATTTTTACCCAAAATGTGGAAATTCTAAGATACTACTTCCTTCAAAGTAACAATATCGTGATACACTACAGAACACCTATTCACAAGAATATTATATACAATGAAATAGAAATCAAATCATTGCTAACTAGTAAGCTTTTGTCATGGGAAATCTGTAAGGTAATTGCATAGACTCTTGACTGAATATCTTCCTACCGCATGTAGACCAGCGTTAGGGAACAGCATTCAGTTGTCAAAGGGAGTCCAGGCATCCAGGAGTTGATATATTGTGATTTTCACAGTGAAAATGGCTCATCAGTATTCAACAAGAAGGTAATTATTAAGTATATATTTACGTGGATAATTCTATAAAGCCATTTAAATACTATCAAAGTGTTATAAAACCTAAGGCCTGACCTCCATGGGTTTATAATGTAGAGAAGCAAATAAGGCTTAAATGGAGAATGTAAATGACCCAAAATGAAGCATTTTTGAACAAAATTTGAGGCAATAAGGATTTGATTTATGACTCAAGTTTGAGTCTTACTAAATACCTGAAGCTGTATCTCATAGAGAAGTAGGCAATAGGAATACACACACAAGGGAATGGGCTGTTACAGGTTAGGTTACTGTCAGGAAACTACAAGGAAGTTATTACTTATGTGCTGAAATTTTGTAATACTCAGATATGCAGAAGAGAGGGATAACGGTCCAGAACTAGGAAAACCATGTGAATAAAAGTGTATTCGAGAGGATATGTTCCTCATTTTTATCTAGTTTTCGGAATTACCTGACATGTGACTTGGTTTGTTTGTGTGTGCGCACACTTGTGTGTGTGTGTGCATATGTGTATGCATGGATGTGTGTGTGTGTGTGTGATAGAAGGCTTCCTTTATGTTTGCTTGACTCTGAGTTTTGAGATTACTCACGATATGCTCCTTTTCCTTCCTTTTGCAATGGTAATGTACATCCTGTGCCATTGTATGTTGGAAGTATGTGAGCAACTTTTTCATTCTGACTTTTATAAGGGTTATAGTTAAGAGAGTGCTGTGAATCTCAAAAGAGACTTTGGAATTTTAAGCAAATTTGAAACTGTTGTAGACTATGGGGACTTTTGAAGTTGGAGTAATTGCAATTTGTATTATAATACAGCTACAAGCCTATGGGATCCAGGGTATGGAATGTGGTGGTTTGAATAAAATGGCCTCTAATAGGGTGTGGCACTACTAGGAAGTGTGCACTTGTTGGAGGAAGTATCTCATTGGTTTCAGAAGCTCCAGCTAGGCCTAGTGATGCATTGCCTCTTCCTGCTGTTGAGGATCCAGATGTAGAACTTTTAGTTATCTCTAGCATCATGTCTGCCTGCACGCTACCATGTTCCATGATAACAATGGACTAAACCTCTCAACTCAAGCCAGCCTCTAATTAAATGTTTTCCTTTATAGGAGTTGCTCTGGTCATGGTGTCTCTTCACAGCAATAAAGCTAAGACAACTCTATTCTCTAATATTGCAAACCCCTTCCTTTTCCTGGGGGGAGGAAGGAAAAGAGTAGAAGGAACACCTCCAGAGTTAAGAGGAAAGCCTCTAAGATGACATGTACTCCGGATCAATGAAACAAGGAGACACCCAGTAAGACTCGGATGTTTACTTACTAAAAGTCTTTGAACTCCTCCACTACTTGTAGCTTCGTCTCATAAACCTTTGACATTTCAATAAATAGCATATAGTTCTACCCCTGCTAACTGATGGTTTTCATTCAACTTACTTGAACCTCTTCAAATGCATCAAGCCAAATTTTTCACAGCTCTGAGCCACTCTCTGGAGGTAATTTAAAGGCAGTTAAAGAGACACATTAATTCTTTGATACCACAAGAGGATCATTTACTGAATATGCAGTAAAAAGCCAACAGAGAAATAAAATTCCCCTGAGCCCCAGAGATGAGCGAGAGCATTTTTTGGGGTTTGATGGGAGCATTTCTATACTATGCTAATTAGTACAGAGGAAGTGAAATTTAGCAATTTAACTTTAATGAGCCCAAGCAGAATGTTCACCAATGGTGCGCTTATTCTGAAATGAGTTATTTCTTCATTATTTAACATTTCCATGTAATAGTCATAGCTGTAACTATAGCAGTGAATCATAAGCATCAAGCAAAAAGACAAATCAATACAACTCTATTAATAAATCATACCTAAGGTTTAGAAATGTGATTGTTTTCATTGCCTTTTTCTCATACTCACATATTACTTCTCCTTTGTTAGATATGAGACAGTTTACAAAGAGGAAACTTTGCTCCACAGTGGTCCTCCGCTAACATTCCTGGGGTTTGAGTGTTATTCAACACCTGCCTTGAAAGTTCCTGGGGTATCGTTTAACTTTGACAAAGAAAACAAAGATAAGAACCTACTGAAAAATAAAAAACTTAAGATCCTCTCTAGTTGGACCAGGGCATGACTCCTGCTAAAGCCAATACAGATATTCATTGTTGAGAAGGAAGGAATATATTTCTCAGCAGCTTCCAGGACAGGATTCATTAATATTTATGATACAGTTTAATCCCCTGCCTTTATCTTGTCATGTATATTTTATGATCTCCAACAATTACAAAATGATTATTAAGAAGTTTTCATCTATTTGGGCAAAACGTGTATAAACATTGATGAAATTTTTCATAACTATGGAGATTACAGAAAAATGTGTGGGAAAATGTTATTTGCACGATTATGCTTTAGTTTGTGACCCCAGATAACTTGACTGCCAAATCCTATGGAACATCTTAGAACTAAGCTTTTCTTCTTATAAAAATCAATTTATGAAAATAACTAATAAGACTTGTAATTGTTTTATGTAGAGGTGTTTGTGGTGGTTTCAAAAGGAATGGCTCTCATGGGCTCATAGATTTGATTGATCACCAGGGAGTCATGCTATTTGGAAGTGTGGCCTTGTTAAAGTAGGTGTGGCCTTGTTGGAGGTGGTATGTCACTGAGGGAGGGCTTTGAGGTTTCAAATGCTCAAGACAGGCCATCTCTCTCTCTTTCTTCTGCTTGCCTTTCCAGATATAGAACTCTCAGCTCCTTTTCCAGTACCGTGTCTGCCTGTATGCCACCATGCTTCCTGTTGTGCCAATAATAGACTAAACCTTTGAACCTGTAAACCAGTTCTAATTAAATGTTTTCTTTTTCAAGAGTTACCATTATGGTGTCTCTTCATAGCAATAGAAACCCTAGCTAATACAGTATTTAAAAGACATCTATCAATTAAGAAAATAGAAAATAACAGCAACAAAAAGGAACAGCAACCATTTTCAGGACAAGAAAGCCAATGGAGTAGGTGGTGCTATCTAAAGCAAGGAGGGAAGATGTTCAGACATACACTGGAACCAGTAAGAAGAGGCTGTGTGGCCTTCAGGCTGAGTGTAGTACAGAATGGATTGTGGAGAGTTGTAATTACCCAAGAACCATGTGGTTGATCTGCCTCTGTAACAAATACCTAAAATAAATAGTTATAAGTATAAAAAATTTATTTGGGTTCATTGTCACTTGGCACTGTTTCTTTGGGCCTGTGGTGGGCAAAACTTCATGAAAGGAATACATGGGACACAGACCTTTTTACCTTATGACTTCCAGGAAGTACAAAGATAAAGCAGAAGGGTCTGTGGTGCTGATAGCACCTTTAAGAGCATGATCCCAAAGATCTAACTTCCTTATATAATGCCCCATGTCCTGTCAGTTTAAGTAGCATGAAAAACCTAAATAGGCAGGAGATAACCTTGGCTCCAATTATATTTTCTATACCATCTTCCTGTCACGTACCTCTTCCCCTACAACACACAAGTCTCCTCAGGAAGCTTTCTTTCCTAGTCTCACAAACTCTGAACCGTCAAAACCCAAGTAATATCTATGAAGGCAAAAGTCATTAGTAACCAAAGTTGCAGGCCAGGGAGGCAACATCAAATACAGGAGTAAGAATAACCACTCCTAACAAACCCCATAGATTTGAATATTGGAGGAAGGTTTTGAGCTGCCTAGTCAAAATACATACAACTTCCCATAGAACACAGGAGCAATGCCTGGACACCATCTGGAGACACACTCAGTTAACTGGAGGCAGCTCATAATTCTATGAGGCCTACATCTTCTAATCTATAAAATTGTAGTTGTTTGAAAGAAAAATTTTTGGCCCCCTAAAAGGATTGACACCATTAGGAAATGTGGCCATGCTGGAGGAAGTAGGTCACTGTGGGAGCTGGCTTTGAGGTTTCCTAATCTCAGTATACCGTCTAGTGTGTCTGTCTAATTCCTGTTGCCTACAAGATGTAGCACTCTCAACTCCAGCATGTCTGCCTGTGATGCCATGCTCGCCACCATGATGATAATAAGCGTAATCTCTAAAACTGTAAGTGAGCCACCCCACTTAAATGTTTTCTTTGTAAGAGTTGTCATGTGGTTATCTCTTCACAGCAATAGAAACCCTAAGACAAAAATATGTAGAACTGTGCATTTAAAACAATACCTGTAAGCTATGGCTGACATCTACTGTGAATGTATTTCACTTTTCAGACTGGCTATTGTATAACCACACTGCTCAATGAAGTTATCCTGTGGGATCACTGATTGTACAATGTCAAAGGACTTTTCACAGAAAAACTGGATGAGAGACACACAGAACCCAACAGGACATTTACAAGATTTTATTTCTAAGACTAAAAATATTTCCAAATTAGAGGTTTTTATTTCTAAGTCTAAAAGTATTTCCAAATCAAAAGTTTGAAGTGAGGAAAAGACTGGAGAGTAGCGTTGCTCACTGACAAAGAGGCTCAGGAGGAAACTGGGGATTTTGTATTTGACAGACAAGTGGAGAGCCATGTTATATTAATCAAAATCATGTGTCTTCATGTCTACATTTTGGCTTATCTGAACTGCCTTAAATTACAAAGGATGTTTCCCCCACTCTAATCAGGCATGTTCAAAATAAATTTAAATTATTTTCTTTTATTCCCATAGAAATAAAGTATTTTAATCTTTTATTTAGATTTTGCTCCATCTCTGGGTTTGTTTACCTTTCTGAGCAGGCTTCCTTTAAAGAGATGTTTTCCAAAAAGAGTTCAAAGTTTAAATACCAAAGCAAACAGACTTATTCCTGATGAATAATAAATATGTGTGTTTTCCAGTCTGAGAATTGAAACTAACTGCTGGTCTGAATGTTGTGTGTGTCCCTGTTTTTTCCTGTTGTTCGTCTTGTGGCTTGAATCTAGCTAGATTGGAGAATTCACTAACAAAGTACATAATGGAGAAATTAGTATGAGACAACTAAGTTAATGTGTCTTTATTTCACACAAATGTAGTATCTATCTGAGTTAAGTGGTACTTTGGATTTATTTTAGTGACATTTTAGCATCTTCTACTGAATGGCGCTAAGAAAAGCTTCTTTTTACAGTGGAATTAACAGATAAGACTATAATTGAGAAATTGAATTAGTCTAGTCTATGATGGCATTTTTCTATTAAAAAAATGATGTGACATATCCAACTTGTGTTTAGTTGATGCTTCCTGGTGATTCAGCAATTAATAAGGGAACAAATGATAAGAGATAGAAAAGCAGAGGAGGATGCCAAAATCGTCAAACCATGAAGGATATGACCTGTACTTGAACTTAAGATGGTGATGAGCCAAGAGAACACCAGCCAGGGAACTGTTTACAACAAACTGATATGTTCAAGATCCATTCAGGGTTCAAACTTCTTTTCTCAATATTTTCATACACCTGCAAGTGTGAAGTCTTTGTCATTCACAACTTGCTATGAGTTGTTCTCGTCAGTTCATCAGACTGTAATCTGAGGGAACAGTCAGTTCTGAGGAGATGCAATGAACAATAGAAAGAAATTTTGTACAAAGCCCTGCTCTCTTCAGCATATCACATCTGGAAACCAGAAAGTGCCAAAAAGTTGTGGATATCTAAGTATTAAAACTCCAATTGGCACAATTTTACCTCAGGATACGACCTTAAAGCAATGATAGTCACTCATTTTTAAAAATAAATTAATTAACTACAGGATGTGAGCTAAGTAAACATCATCATGATTGACATACCATTTCTTCAGAATGATGACCCTTCCCATGATCAGATGCTACTAAGGCTAGCCCTTGTCAAGAGGGAAAGGCCAGAGTGTATTCAGAGTAGCATTTGTCAGTGTGCAAAGCCAGCCAGGACTGCATCAGAACTAGATGCTTTCAATCAGCTACACTGCTGTATTTTAAGAATGTGTAACTCACATTTAGAAAGCGGTTTTTCTTATTGACTTCCCGTACATCATTTCCTGACTCAAAAAAAAGTAAAATGTCTCTGTGATATCTTTATAACCAGCCCTAGTTTGAATTGGTAATTTCCGCATCCAGATTTTGCTCAGCAAAGCATGAATCATATAGATCCCATTATGTGATTATGCAAATGCACACTAAATATACAATTACAGGCATATATGGGCAGTGAAATTTAATTAATTATTATGGTTTAACTCTCTTGCTGAATGTAGTTTTATTAACTAACAGTCTACAGATGTGTTCTCTACTGATTCATTTACATTTTAATACCATGTAAAATGATAAATTATTATAACAGCAGATGATAAAAACAGATGGAATAAACACAATTGAACCCAAGATGATTTACAAAGGTTTGAACTGAACAGTTTGTGTTTTGGTCACTTTCGAGTCCTTTATTCTTGTACTGTGGATTTATTGACAAATCTTCAGAAACACAAACCACAGATACTCAAACTGCCCAAGAGGTATTTAACTACACATACATAAATGCTATTAAATTACTCTTTGAATTGGCGAAGAAAATTTGGATGTATAAATATTAAAAACATAATAAAAGCTGGGTGGTGGTGGTGCACGCCTTTAATCCCAGCACTCAAGAGACAGAGACAGGCAGATCTCTGTGAGTTTGAGGCCAGCCTGGTCTACAAAGCTAGTTTCAGGACAGGCTCCAAAGATACAGAAAAACCCTGACTCAAAAAAAGCAATAAAAATGATAATATATAGTAACCTAAAGATGATAAGAATTATCAATAAACAAGTATCGTTTGACAGCATTTGAGAAATCACTCAGTACAACTGAGACTCTTGTACACTTATAAATTCTAATTTTCTATGGAGAGATAGCTTCTTTTTAAACTTAAGGTCCCATGCCCAGGAGTAGTTGGCCAAAACAAAACAAACTCCAATAGTGTGTGTGTGTGTGTATGATTTTTGTTTTACTCTTGGTATTTTACATCTTACTGATTTTCCTTTAAAGAGGAAAAAGGATGAAGTTGTGTGGGTACGGAGGCTAAGGGGATCTAGATGGAGTTGACGGCTCTGGGGATGGAGCAAATGGAAGAGTTGCATCTATCAGAACAAGCTAGCCAAAGAGAGCATGGGTAGGAGGCTTGATGGTTCAGAGCTTCTTGTGCTTTACATGTGGAAGATACACACTGTTCAATGTATTTCCTTTATCCAAGAAAAGACTTAATCCCTGAAAAAAAAGTCTTCCGTGTATTAGAAAACCTTTATCTACATTATATGTATTTAAAGTATTGTTATCTGCAACAAGTCAAACTGTTCCTATTCATAAATATTTTGTCATTACTCATTTATTTCTAAAACTGAGTGTATTAAGACAACATTGCTGAAGAAATTTTCAATGATTTTTAATTTTTATTTTTTTCATATACTTTATTTTGAACATTTTCTTTCCTCTCCCCTAACTCCTCCCAATCCTCCCTTTCTCCTTAATAACCTAACTTCATATTCTTTCTAACTCGCAAACACACACACACAAAATGAAAATCAAAAACAAAAACAAAAAATGTAAGCCAAAAAAATACCAAAATGAGCAACAACAACAAAAAAAAACACAAAATAAAAACTGTGAAATCTGATTGTGTTAGCCAATTACTCCTGGAGTGTGGTTGATCTACCCAGGAACATTCCACTGGAGAAAATGGATTTCCTTTTTGCCGGTAGGTAACTGTTGCAAGTGTGTGTATGTGTGTGTGTGTGTTTGTGTCTGTGTGTAAAATTATAGATAACTATAAAGTAATATGATTCCTTAAGGTGTTATTAAGCAACATTAGTGTTATTTGCCCCTTGTTCCTCCTTTTTTTCCTACACTGACCTCTCTCCCTCTTCCCCAGTTGGAGTCCCCCTCACAGCTTGTCCACTCCCACAGCCTGTATCCTGTTAGTCTCCTCTCTAGCTATACCTGCCGTCAATGCTCCCCTTCCACTCTCTTAGTCTCTGGGGCTACTTCATGTCGTATTCATGTCTGAATATTTGGAGCTAGGAACCACAGATGAGAGAGAACATGTGATGTTTGTCTTTCTGGGTTCAGGTAACCTCATTCAATGCAATCCTTTCCAAATCCATTAATTATTTGTTAATTTCATTTCTCTTTACAGCTAAGTAGTACTCCATTATGTATAGATATATTTTCATTATCCATATGTTAAAGAACATTTAGGTTGTTTCTAATCTCCTTGCTTGCTACTGTAAATAGAGCAGCTATGACCCCTGTTGAGCAAGCACCTATAGAGTATGATGTTGAGTCCTTTGTGTGCATGCCAAGCAGTGACATGGCTGGAACATATGCTAGATTTATTCTTTGTTTATTATTATTAAGAAGAAGAATACTGGTTTCTAGAGTGTCTAACTATTAGCTTTCCCACCAGCACTAAGTGAGGATTCCTGTTTTGTTGTCAGTTATCCTTAGCAATTTTGACCAAAGTCACAGGAAAATCTAAAGTTACCTTTTATTATTTTTTAATATTTTTCTAATTGATAAGGATTGAGAATATTTTTTGAAGCATTTCTTACTCATTTTTGTTTCTTTTATTAAGAATTTTCTGCTCCTCTATCCAACCTTGTTTTATCCCCAATCATCCTGTTTCCCCAAGTTCCCCCCATCCTCCCCTTCTCACTTTTCTCTCCCCATCTCCCCTTACCCCCATCCCACCCCACCCCCAAGGTCCCAATTTTTTGCCCAGCAATCTTGTCTATTTCCCATAGCAGGGATAATAACTATATGTTTTTCTTTGGGTTCATCTTCTTATTTAGCTTCTTTAGGATCACAAATTATAGGCTCAGTGACCTATATTTATGGCTAGAAACCAATTATGAGTGATCCTCTTTTTGGGTCTGGGTTACCTCACTCAAACAAGGTTGGGTAGAGGAGCAGGGAATCACATAACTTAAGTAAGGGAACCTCCTTAGGGTTGGTAAGAGACATGAACCTAGAGTGGCGCCCAGGTGCCCAGGGCAATGTCCACAGTTAGTTCCTTGGGCAGCTGAGGATAGGGAACTTGAAATGACCCTATCCTATAACCATACTGATGAATATCTTGCATGTCACCATAGAACCTTCATCTAGCGATGGATGGAGATAGAGACAGAGACCCACACTGGAGCATCGGACTCAGCTCCCAAAGTCCCAATGAGGAGCAGAAAAGAGGGAGAACATGAGCATGGAAGTCAGGACCACGAGAGGTTCGCCCATCCACCGAGACAGTGGGGCTGATCTATTGGGAGCTAACCAAGGCCAGCTGGACTGTGACTGAAAAAGCATGGGATAAAACCGGACTCTCTGAACATGGCGGACAATGAGGGCTGATGAGAAGCCAAGGACAATGGCATGGGGTTTTGTTCCTACTTCATGTTCTGGCTTTGTGGGAGCCCAGCCAGCTTGGATGTTTACCTTCCTAGACCTGGAGGGAGGGGAGAAGACCCTGGACTTTCCACAGGGCAGGGAACCCTGACTGCTCTTCAGACTGGAGAGGGAGGGGGAGAGGAGTGGGGGGAGGGGGAGAGGGGCGGGAGGAGGGGGAGGGAAATGGGAGGCTGGGAGGAAGCAGGGACTTTTTCTTTTCAATAAAAAAATATGTATATATAAAAAAAAGAATTTTCTGTTAAGCTTCCTAGCCCATTTTTTAATTGAGTCATTTGTTTCTTTGGCACTGTTTTTATATTCTTGATATTAATCTTTTGTCAGATGTCTAGATGGAAAAGATTTTTTCCCATGCTGAAGATTTATTCCTCACTTGATTGATTATACACTTAACTGTACAGAAATGTTTAGTTTTATGAAGTTCCAGTTGCCAATTGTTGGCCTTAATTTCCGGGCAAATGAAGTCCTATTAGAAAGTCTTTTTTTTATTACATTCTGTAGTATAATGCATAGGCATTCATCTAGTAGATTTAGTGTTTCGGGTTTCAAATTAAGGTCTTTGATCTACTTGGCTCTAATGTGTTTACAGGGTGGCAGATGCTAGCCAAATTCCATTCTTCTGCATGTAGACACCCAGATTTCCTAGCAGCCTAGGTTAAAGATGCTCTCTTTCCTCTTGTGCATGATTTCTGCCTCCTTCTAAAACATCAGCTGTAGCTATGACTGATTGTGTCTGGGTCTTCTATCTTATTCCACTAATCTACATGTATGTCCTGTGTCATTGCCTCATTGTTCTTATGGCTCTCTAATGTAACCTAAGTTTGGAATAGCCATCCCTCCACTCAGTTTACTTAGGATTGCTTAGGCTATCAAGGGTCTTTTCTGATTCTGTAAAAATTTCAGTATTTTTATTCCATTTCCATTAAGAATGCTGTGAGTATTTTGTCTGGAACTGTATTTATATCCCTTTAATTTCTTTATCTTGACTTATTACTCTGGCTACTGCTTCCAGAACTACACTGAAAAGGAAAAAGCACGAGGATGGTGGTAAGATCTGTCTTGTTTATGATTTTATAGAATTGCATCAGCTTTTTCTACATTTTGGAGAAATGTTGGGTGTGAGTTTGTTATATATGTATAGCCTTAATTATGTTGAGGAATTACTTCCTTTATTTCAGTTGATTGTATGTCCATTGTCTGATAATCCACTTTCAACTCAAGCATGGAAAAGAAGTGATTGATTCTTCCACCTTGATGATGTAACCTGTATTTATGAAGTGCTAACACTAGTGACCTTCTTGGGTTTGAGAGAGTTAATTTGGGAACTGACCCATCCAAGCTTCACACCCTGGGCCTCCTGCTACATGACACTCCAAACTCCTTTTGGCCACTTTTCGTGCTTCTGAGAGCTCATCCACTTTTGCATTCACATGGTTGTTGTGGTTAAAAACCTCTTTCTCAAGATCTTTTCAAATAGCACTTTTCTACCATTTGCATCTTACATGAAACATCACTTCACCTCTTCAGCAGGGTTTTGCTTGATTTCTCATTCTTTTCCAACCCAGACAAAAAAGTTTCCAGAGAAGATACAATGCTCTGAATAAGTCCAAGAAAGGCATGAAGCCTAAACCATCACACATACTGTTAATTTATTAGGCCAGTGTAATGGCTATTAATAAACTTCAGATATCAATACAAACTAAGGTTTGAGGGGCTTTTATAATTTGGTCTCAAAGATTCTTCTGTAACAGAATCACAATTCATATTATTTTTGTAAGAAAAACATTTAGTTTCATTTGAATTTTTTGCAAAGCAATACCCAGAGTAATAAATTTCAATAGAAATATAAATATGAAACTACCTGCAAAGGAATTGAACATCATGCCTAGGACACAGTAGATGCTCAGCGGTGCTTGCTGACTGGCCCCGCTCACAGAGTATTTGAAAAGAACAAGTGAACAACTGTAGTCTCTGACAGATCCGAGGTGACACAAAGCAGTATTGTACTGAGAACTTAAAAACACAGACAAGAGGTGCACTCCCAAAATTTCTCTCCCTCTCTAGTGACACTTGGAGTCCCTTCTCTCCTTTCCATTAAGGGCACCTTTAGTAAATACAATGATTTATGAAACTGTGGTGAGCCCTGTCAGGTGGGAGGGTGGTTCCCTCTGTTACAGGAAGTTCCCCAACTCAGTTCCAATCAATGCAGTTCCTGGAAGTCCAGTTTCTACTACAGACTCTCTCCCTAATGGGTCCAGCCACACTGTCCCTTCCAAGAATTTATCATTCTCATCTATAAAAGACAAAACCTGAAAATTCTGAAGCAGTGGTGCTGTAAGTATCTGATTCGGCAACCGCCAGTTACAAGTGTCTATTTAAAATTAAATTTAAAGTTCAGTTAGTTAAAATGGAAAATGCAGTTCATCAGTTACAGCAGGGATTTTGCAAGAAATCAATGTTATACAACATTTTCATCACTGTAGAAGATTCAAAGAGAAAGAGATGGTTTGAAGAAAGTGTCGAAACTGCAACCTCTGTGCCAAACAAACCCACTGTTTTGTATAACCCCTTAGAATGTTTCAATGATCATAAAAGAAGAATTTTGTGGCACGTGAAATTTAAATTTGAGATGCCAAAGGGCATGTTTAAGGAACACAGCCCAATCCTTCATTTGCATGTGGCTGATGGATGTTCTTAATATCACAATATGAAGTTGAATATTTTTTGACTGGAAACAAGGGGTCAGAAAAGTTTAAAATATCTACTATCTGGTCTCTTATAAAATAAAATTATCTTGACCTCTACTGTTAGGAGGCCTTAATGTTTTTAAAGCTGTCTTGCCTGGAATCTGGGAGCTTGAGAACAGACCAGATAACACAGTGAGGTGCCAGGTCTCACTGGGTTTGCAGAATGATCTCCCCTTTCTGTGCTGCAGGTTTGGAAACTGAAAAATCTCTGTTTAAAGTATTAGTGTGAGGTGGAGTGGGCATTAAGAAAGTAGATTCTTCCACAGCCCAAACCAGAACGTGCTGGAGCACCATGTGATACCATCCCCTCCATGGTGGTGGAGCCCGGGTTACCACTGCCTAAACAGTGTGGTAAGTAAACAGAATCCCTGGCTGTCTCCAGGCTAATGAAGTCACTCTGGTGAGAGTCCTTCGGCACTCCCTTAATGAGCATGGCAGCAGCATCCCTGCTACAACAATAGTCATTGACACATGAGCAGATGACATAATAAACCCCAAAACCAGGTATAAGTGAAAGTGGTGTAGAAGGCTTGCCATAGCATCCCCAGGAAACTGTGAACATCTCATGCAGGAGAGAGACACAATGCTTGAACATGAGCAGTCCTGAAAAGAATGCATTTTGTAAGAGTAATTGTCACAAGTCAAGGTGGGTCCAAGGTCATCCATCCTGCCAGACATACACTTTACGGGGAGTTATTATAAAATGGCAGAAAAAAAAAGAATCCCAGGAGAAGGACACAAAGATCAAGATGGCATTCCTAGAACATATGTGGAGAGAAAATCATCTGTGAGCACAGCAGAGAGAGGCCACGCATCACAGGAACTGTGGGTCACTTGCTATGACAAGCAATTCTCAGTTCAGAATGTTCATAAGAAGACTGAAGAGAGTGTTCTCTCCATTAACGAGTCTAACAAATCACATCTCGCTCTCTCAATAGGTGCTGGGCCGTCAGAATGCCTCCAGGGCTAATACAATGGTTACAGAACTCTGGATGTAGCATTAGCATGACATCAGATAATCTCAGAGTGACATCTCTCCCACACACCAGGTTGATTCCACTACAAAAAGTGCTTTTCACGGAGACGGCTCGCTGAGTAAAAGCTCTAGGCACGCAAGCCTAATGATCTGAGTTAGGCCCCAAAACACAAGTAAAAAGCCATATGCATTAGCACGTGTGTATAATTCCATGACTCCTGAGATGGGAAGTTATTGGAAATATTATTTCAAGGTGTGTGGTTTTTGTTTATGTTTTACTTGTTTAACTCTGTGAAGCTGTGATGCCTGTCTTGAACACCTGATGAGCTAATGATATGAATGGCCAAAGTGAGGTAGGAGAAAAAAATAGGTGGGGCTGGCAGGCAGAGAGAATAGATAGAAGGAGAAAACTAAGAGAAGGGGTTCGGAATAGAAGCCTGAAAAGGAGGAGGACATCAGAGGCCAGCCACCCAGCTACACAGCAATATATGGAGTAAAAGTTAAAGAAGTAAGAGAATGGGAAAAACACAGAGGCCAAAGCATAAACAGGATAATATTACTTAAGAAAAGCATACAAGAAACAAGCCAAGCTAAGGATGAATATTTATAAATAAGAATAAGCCTCCGTGTGTGATTGATTTGGGAGCTGGGTGGCAGGCCCCCCAAAAGAGTACAAAGAGGACAACATCATATTACTACTATTACAACAGGAGGTAGAAGTAGAAGAACCACCCAGAAGCTCAGGGGCCAGCTAGCTTGCAGTGCATAACATGGCAGCCACAAAAGAACCTATCTCAAACAAGATAGAAAGCAAGAATCCACTCCGGAAAGCATCATTTGACTGCTACACGTGTGCCACAGTACATGCACACCCATGCACACACACAAAGTGGGGGTGCTAGTCGTTTGAATGAGATGCCCTGCATTCAATCAGGAATTACATGTGCCACACTGCATGCACACACACAGTGGGGGTGCTAGTCATTTGAATGAGATGCTCTGCATACAATCAGGAATTTGAAGACTTGAGTCCAGTTGGTGGCAACTGTTTGGGAGGCTCAGCAGGTTGGCCTTGTTGAAGGAAGTGTGTAACAGGAGGTGGGCTTTGAGAATCTAAAAGATTTGTGACATGCACAGTTCTCTCTCTCTCTCTCTCTCTCTCTCTCTCTCTCTCTCTCTCCTTCATGAATATAGTTTAAGGCGTGGACCCTCACTTGCTACTGTGGGTACTATGCCTGCTGCTGCCATGATTTCCACCTCGATGATAATGGACTCTTACGTCTCTGGAGCCCTCAGCTCAAACACAACCTTCTCTCTGTAAGTTGCCTTGCTTATGGCACTTCACATAAAAATATTGGCTGTAGGGACTAGGGATATAACTCAGTGGTAGAGCATTTGTCCAGCATTCTTAAAATCCTAGGTTTAATCCCATTACTGAAAAGAAAACAAATATACTCTGCTGAAGCTGGCAGTAAAATAAAAACCTTTCAAAAAGTCATATGTAAACCTAATACAGTAGAAGATGTAGAAGATTTCTCTCTCGCTCTCTCTCTCTCTCTCTCTCCCTCTCCCTCTCTCTCGCAAATGCACACACATACAAACACACACGTACACACTCTATGTGTGCAAGTATGTATGTATTAGATAGATGATAGATAGATAGATAGATAGATAGATAGATAGATAGATAGATAGATA
>JABTXL010002442.1:3073838-3110955 GCA_025134845.1 Neodon shergylaensis
ATAGATAGATAGATAGATAGATAGATAGATAGATAGATAGATAGATATAGAGAAATAGGGAGAGAGAATCTATAGTTAGTCTATAATAGAGCAACAATACAGGCTAACAAATAAAAAGCGCAGTGTCAAGAACAGATCATCCCTTTTAGAGTCGATGGTCAGTGAGACCCCATAGACCAGAAACATTGCCTGCCATTCATTACAGGCTATGACCAATGCTATTGGCTACCCTCCAGAACATGGTGATAAGACCCTTTTGCTTAAGACATCATGTATTTGGGTCATACAACATGGAAATATCACACTCTTAGTGACCTGCTAGCTTCATTCTATTGACTAGCTTCAATGATCCTGAAAGTTCATATGCACACCGCTATATAAATAGCCATTAATATTACATAGCTGTCAAGTATGTGGCCTACAATAAAAGCTAACTTGGAAAGATAGTGCCCACTGTTGCCGTAGGAACTAAACATCGTTGGAGTAACCAATGCATTCTTACTGGATTTACGTCCACTCCACAGACTAAAATCCATATACCTGGCTTTATTATCAGGCCATTGGAAGAAGGAAAGGGAGCTTTTCTTAAGAGTGTAGTCCCTGGTAAGTTGACCATGTTTCAGTGGAAAGCCACACATCAAGGAATATATGGGGAGGAAAAACTGAGTTGATGCTTGTAAGGAAAAAAATAAGATTAAGGATGATGCAAAGTTGGGTGAGTAGGGGGGCAAATTTGAGACGAGCTAGGGATGGGTGAATATAATCAAAACACATTGTAAAAAATTCTCGAAGAACTAATAAATAATTAAAGCAGTAGTGAATAAAAATGGAGGTGTGTAGAAGTTACTGAACATTTTAAAAGAAAGAAAGGGGAGTGGAGGATGGGGTTGGGAATTGGTCACAATTAATAACACCCTGTCCCAAGCAAAAAATCATGATCAATTTTGAAAACCCTATTTCCCATTTTCCCAGACTTCCTTGTACCTGGAATCTGTAAAGTCTAGCAGACAAGACTTTAGAAGGGGGAGGAAAACTCAATGTAAGAGGATAGAAGAAAGAGAATTGTGAGATTTTGTTTTGTTTTGTTTTGTTTTCAAACCAGAGTAAGTAGACAAAGAAACAACAGAAAATGAGGAAACGTTCCTAGCAATCAGGATCACAGGCCTGACAACAATAAGCTATTGAACTAATATTCTCTGGACGCAGAGAAAAGGAACCTTTCTTCTGCTATACTTTAACTTCCTTCCCACCTTCTCAAAAAGTGCACTAAGCAGAGTGACGCACCCAGTGTGTACCGATGGGAACTTCAAGAGCTTCTAGAGCTGGGCTCAGTACAAGTTGGTTGACTAATCACCACTGAGGTTTCCTGGACTTGTGGTTCCTTTTGGCAACTGTGCCTGGACCCTGCTTCACTGGAAAGCTGTGGTACCATGGAGAGGGAGTCACTGCTGTCACAGGGAGCTGTGTAGTCCTCTCTTGAAGAATTACTTAAGACTTAAGGGGACACACGGACAATAAAAAGCAACTAGCACTTTTGAGTATTTACTGCCTGCCAGGACTCTCCCAAGCATGTTACACAGATTGACGCATGTAATATAATCGTCACCTGTATTTGTGCCATTGCTACCTCCATTTTACAAATGGAGAAAATGAGACGCAGAAAATTTCGTGAAGTTGTGCAAGGTCACACAGCCAACGTGGTGGAGTAGAATTCAGACTTGAACACCAAATCTACAGACTTAGGCTCCACATTCCAGTGTCTCTCTTTCTAAGCATGAAGGCAATACACCCAAGTTCAGTGATGTAGGAAGGTGGAATTGATTTGAAACATTGAGCTCGTAGTCCTTTTGAAATATATGGTCTCAAATTTTCTAAGTCACCTAATTTGTTGAGTTCTCCAAGGTGTCCAGTACATGGAGACAACAGTTAGATGGCTTTAAAAGGCAGACAAACAATATTCCTACAGTTCCATGAGAGTTGAGGTGTTCAGCTTTGGAAATTAGGATGAAGAGATTCAAGTGAGGAGATTCAAGTCCAGCTAAATGTGGCAATGAGAGCATCTACCCTGGCTGGCAACAGTCTGAGGACGGAGCAATTGAAGTTGATCTGACTTTACATAACCTGTGGCAAGGAAGCAGAGACATAATATTCATGAGATTTTTCTTGTTCTGTTTGAGGTGAATATCAGGGTCAAATCCAGTTCTAAAATTTCCTTTTTGGATTGTATATGGGGTACCATATGAATAATTTTATTTTAGAGGAAGAAATGATTTTGCTCTTGTTTCTATCCATTCCTGAAAACCACCGCAGTTTTTGCGTCCTTTGCTTACACACCATCCATTCGCAATACAAAGTGCTGAGTTCACACAATGTGACAGACACAGTTTAAAATCATATTACCAAAGTGTCATATTTACCTTCTCCTTTTTACTTTTTCTTGAGATTTTGGAAGTAGAAGCTGGAGTTTACACCAGTACATTAATGTATCTTGTATTTGCACATAACCATGCAAAATAAAAAAGTTTTCTTCCATCTTCTATTCCTATTATTCTTGAAGTTTGCAGGCAAATGGATGGAAATAGAAAACACTATCCTGAGTGAGGTAAGCCAGACCCAAAAAGAGGAACATGGGATGTACTCACTCATATTTGGTTTCTAGCCATAAATAAAGGACACTGAGCCTATAATTCAGGTTCTTAGAGAAGCTAAATAAGAAGGAGAACCCAAAGAAAAACATATAGGCATCCTCCTGAATTTTAACCTTCATCAGGCGATGAAAGGAGACAGAGACAGAGACCCACATTGGAGCACCAGACTGAAATCTCAAGGTCCAAATCAGGAGCAGAAGGAGAGAGAGCACGAGCAAGGAACTCAGGACCGCAAGGGGTGCACCCACACACTGAGACAATGGGGATGTTCTATTGGGAACTCACCAAGGCCAGCTGGCCTGGGTCTGAAAAAGCCTGGGTTAAAACCGGTCTCGCTGAACATAGCGGACAATGAGGACTACTGAGACCTCAAGAACAATGGCAATGGGTTTTTGATCCTACTGCACCTATTGGCTTTGTGGGAGCCTAGGCAGTTTGGATGATCACCTTACTAGACCTGGATGGAGGTGGGTGGACCTTGGACTTCCCACAGGGCAGGGAACCCTGACTGCTCTTTGGGCTGACGAGGGAGGGGGACTTGATTGGGGGAGGGTGGGAAAGGGGAGGCGGCCGTGGGGAAGAGACAGAAATCTTTAATAAAAAAAAAATAAATAAATAAAAATAAATAAATAAAACACCCTGCATTGTCTGATGAGTATAAAGGCGGTGGAGGAGAGATAGGTACCTTTCCCAGAGAAGCCTGTTTGGAAGGTAATTAGCATTTGAATTGAGAAATGATTAATGACCAAGGACAATACAGTATTCAAGGCAGAGGCTCCAAAAAGGGAAGGCTGACGTTAGAGCGTTTGATAAATGTCTCAAGGACTCACCCCACTGATTCATTCTTGCCTACTCTTAGACACATACTCCACGCCATCACCAGAATGTCGCTGCACTCATGGATAAGTGGTACATGTGTGTTCATAGAAACACCCTCAGTAAGGGCTATAACCATCCAGTCTCCTTTCTGAAACCAAACAAACAACAAAACAAAAAAACAAAAAACAAAACAAAACCATGAAGATTTAGAGAAACAAGTGTTTTCCCCTAATAAACCCACACCCAAACCAAGTCACCTACATAAATGTCACTTTGAACAATCCCTGTTTAAGGGACAGTCACTGCTCTGAAAGGAAGTGTCTCCAATGTTTTCTTCGTTGCCCTTTGAGATTCCAGTAACATAAGGAAATTCAGCCACTCTCTAAGGACATAATCCGATTCTGCTATCTAAGGTTAAGAGGCCACATTGTAGCTAGTCTAAAGAGGGAGGGTTTCCAGTTCCATTTTTGTTGCTGAAACAAAATACCCAAACCAAAAGCAACTTAGGTGAGGAAGGATTTACTTGGCTTCCAATTCCAGGTCATAGTCCATCTCTGTGGAGAAGTCAAGGCAGAAACTCAAAGACAGTCACATCGAGAGCTTGCTCAACTCACTTTTTTCCACTCATATAATTCAGTGCCCAACTCAGGCACTGAGGGTGGGAACTCCCACTTTGAGGAAAAGTCTCCCATAGTCATGCCTACAGACCGACCTGATCTAAGCAGCCCCTCATCAAAGTTCCAGGTTAGTCCAGATTGTACCAGGATGATAGCTAAAACTAACCCTTACAAAAAGTGACATCCTCTCCTAATAAAATGTGACAACACTCCCCCAGTTTATGTCACTAAACTAGATTAAAGGCAAATAAAGTCCAGATTTCTGTTGTTTCCTGATATCAAGAACAGCAAAAGAGCAGAAGCATGACCAGTCTGATCATCTCTGACTCTGTCGGTCTGACCTTGAGTGAAGAGACACGGGGCAGGTTAGAATGTGAGCTTATTTTCATGTTCATTTGGGGGACTGTGTGTGGTTCCTTCATAGCAGTGCTAAAGCCTTTAAAGCCGGAGTCATTTCCTGAGAAAACGGTAGAAGTTTGGCAAGGTGATGTATTCCTCTAATCCCAGAACTCAGGAGGCTGAAGCAGAAGGGTCATTACTTTGAGGGCAATCTGGGTTATTTTAGTGAGATTCTTCAAAGAAAAAGGGAGAGAGAAAAGAAAAACTAAAATAAAACAAAATGCAAAACAGTCATGCACACAATGTGAAATATATTTTGTACTGACTTAATAGAAGTCTCTAGTTCTCATGAAAATAAAGAGGCAATTCAAGAAGAAAACTACAGGTGGTTACACGGTTCACCTCTCCTCTGAATTTGAAACAATCGCTTTATGTTCAGGTTTTCAACCCCTTTGGCAGTAGCACGTGCCAGAAACCCTTAATAGAACTCGGGAGAAGAGAACCGTCAGGTGCAATGGCAGGCCACAACAGATGAATAATATGTTTCCGAATTAATTGAGTAAGAACATTTGGCCATGTCTGCCAGGTTTATTTTATTGTATGATTTGCAGGCTAACAATGAAGAGCAGGTTCTTAATTATAAGATTTGCATTCTTTCACTCTGTCATAAAGACTCATGCAAAAGCTGGCTTTTCAAACACTGGAAGGAGGGTTTGAATACATAAAGGGGAATGAATGGGTGGGAAAGCCACAAGACTTCTTTTTTTTTTTTTTGGCTATTTTCATTTCGTTTTGTTTTGTTTTTAAAGACAGGGTTTCTCTGGGTAACAGCCTTTGCTGTCCTGGAACTTGCTCTGTAGACCAGGCTGGTCTTGAACACATAGATATCCACCTGCCTCTGCCTCCCGAGTTCTGGGATTAAAGGCGTGCACAGTCATCACCCAGCTCCACGAGACTTCTCAACTCATTTTTCTTGGGGACCGTTTTCTTCTCAAATTTCAAAACACTCCCATGGAAACTCTGAGCTCATGGTCTCAGGACTTAGATGCTCCCTTTCTGTACTATGTAGAAGGAAAATGTAGTGTACTTTTCCTGACATGGTGAAACTCCTGCCCAATCACCATCAGTTGAGATATACACTGAGTCATTTATGCAATGTAGATTTCCATTTGAGCTAAGCCCTATGGGTAATCTATTTGGCAAGTATGAGGTAATAGACTAAAACCAACCATTACTCGGAGCTACACAGCAAATGATTACAACAGACTTATAGCCAGAAAGACATGAGATACAGCCTCAAAAAGCCCAAGATGAAAAGCTCTCCACTTAGCAGTGCTGTCGCATTGGAAGAGATATTACCAATGCACAGAGTAGAATAACTGCAGTAGACTAAAACCCAGTGTTGACCCACGCCAATACTTCAGAACATAAAAGATAAGAAGACACAGACCACTTCTCAAAGAGAACTTCTTGGGACCAGAGGATTGGAGAGGGGGTGCTGCACAAAGAGGTCTTGAGGCTAGCCAGACTCGGAGTATGGAAAAGAGCTTGACTTCACATTCTGTCCACTAACAAATAAAGAAAGCTGACACATCTACCAGTGTCTCTTAAACAAAGATGCATCAGAATCACCAAGGTTCTTGTCAAGACAACACAGCCTTGGGCTCAACTCTCACAGACAGGGAGCTCCAGGGGGAGGCCTGAGCTGGTAGCTGACTCATTAGCTCCCAGCAGCCAGTGCTCTAGGGACTGCACTACACAGGGCTTCTGTCCCTGCAGAGCCGCTCAGTAGTGTTGTAGCATTCTTTGGTAAATCTGACGGAATGTAGATGTGTTTCAACATCCATGACTTCTTCTTACTAGATGTCAGTTGCAATTTCTCCCATATATGACAAGAATGGCTCCTCACGCTGTTAAATGTTCTACTGAGAAATACTTTCCATTAACAGTCATTGGCCTACACAGATCTTCTTTTCTATATTTGAATTTCATGTTTTAAATTTCAAAAATTGAATTCATTTTTAAATGAATTAAATGTCTTATCCTGGTCCTGTTTTGTTTTTCTGAAAAATATATTTGATAACTATAACTGATTCTCTTTTATTTTCAGACTGGGAAAACAAGATTTATACACCAGTTAATTGATTAAGCCAAAGAATACATAATGCAATGTTTGGGCATTCATTCTATGCCTTGTGGCCCTTCATAATCCCAAATACCCAGCTGTGATTGGGATGTCTTCCCTAAAGTGCTTTCAGAGGCAAATATATTACCCATGTTCCTCATGATTATCTTAAAGTAGAAAAGCGAACATTGAACTCAGGCATGACCAGAAGAATCAGTTTACCAGTGGGAAGATAACAGAACTCCAGAGGAAATGGATAATTAACAAAAACAAACAAAATCTGTTGGAGGAAGTGATCCCCTGACATTTGAAAGCAAATAATAAGCAATAGTTCATACATAAACCTTCTCTTCAAAATATTGAATCAAGTATGAAAGTTAAGTCTTCAGGATAATAGATAATATTAAACACAGACACACACACACAGAGAGAGAGAGAGAGAGAGAGAACACTCTAAGCCAGCTGCCCTTAGAAATGCAGTGTATACATACAAATGCTCTTAATTCAGGTTTAATTTTAAATTTAAAAGATTATTGTTTTATAAGAAAAGATAATAAGACATTCTAGAAGTTTATAGTCCAATAGGAGCATAGAAAGACATAGTAAAGACATAGTCATCTATCAGTGACTCTGCTTTCTGACCCGACACTCTGAACTGATTGTGAAAACTAATTATCCAATGAATAAAAGTCTTTACTACTTCAGGTGCACATACAGACAGAACGGTAATGAGAGCATGAAAGCAGACAGTTGATTTCTAGTTCACTATCTTCATGGGCCTCCCTCTCCCTCTTCTCTTCTCTTACATTTTCTGTTATACTGTATAATACAAACGAACATCTACAAACCACACAGAGAAAATTCCTACAAATATTTTGGTTGTGAGCCTAGCCTTTAATGGTTGAGCCATCTCTCCAACCCAATTCCTACAAATATAAAGAACAAACATAGCAAACCAAAACTCCAACAGATACCTTACAGTGATAAGATTTGCCCCTGAACCAGTTTGTAACCTTTTAAGGAAAACTGGGGGAAAGAGTTAGTTAGTTTTGTTTTCTACTCATACAGATCTAAGAAAGAGTTGTACAATGGTATACAATGGTATATAGGGCTAGCAGACGAGTAAGTTCTGTGCAAGAAATTGTCAGATCTCTGAGAAAGAATAAGATAGAAGATTAGTAGATCTTTGTGTACACGGATTTAGATTCCTCACTCTCACCCTTAACATCCCCATCACAATTCAGTAATGTGATATTGTAAATCAACATTTATTTATATTTGTATCTCAGAGTAATAATTGTTAAGAGCTATTGCTGTATGTGGTACAAATAAGAATGAAAACGTAAAAGAATCAAGTCTTGTTTTCAAGAAATGATAACTCCAGAGCAGGCAAGGTATGTTGACCAGTAAAAAACCCTTGTCATGCAAACCCCACAGCCTAAGTTTGATCCCCAGATCCCACTGTGGAAGAAGAAATCTGCCCCTGGAAAGTGGTCCTTTGTCTACAGGTGTACCATGGCATACCAACCCACATGCACACAATCACCAAACAGACACACACATATACACTCTGATAATAAAGACATTTTAAAAGGAATAAATATGAGCCCTCATAGGCCCTCCTGGAACAATGTCCATTAATTACCCATTCTTTCTCGTGTAAACTTTTGGTGTTTTGTTATTCATTCCCAGGAACATAAGACTTTACCAGCATCTACTTGTAACACAACGATGAGTTTCTCCATCCCAGCCAAGAGTGCAATTCTGTGAACAGTAACTGGGTGTCCTACAGTTTAACTTAATTCTTTTGAAAAATACTGGCAATAGTATCAGACTGCCCTGGGACTTCAAATTCCCAGATGCCCCCACTTCAGATACTAGCTACTCAAGTGTTGAGTCCCTGGGTTTCTATACTTCTGTCTGTGTTAGCTACAAATTAAAGATCCCACAATATCACCTCACTCCTTTTCAACATTTTATTATAAAGGGCCACAGAATTCAGTAACTGGCTTATTATTATCAGTATATTATGACGAAAACAATAAACAGCCAAATAACTATATAAGAATACATAAGGTATACAAGTGGAGATGGGGACACAGATGTTCTGTGACACTCAGGAGTGCTACCCTCCCAGAAACTGTTTCACCTACCTGAAAGTCCTCTGAATCCATTCTAAGGCGTTTTCACAGAGGCTACATACTGTACATTCTGTTGAGTAAATCCTTCGTTATTGATGAGTAATCATAATCTCCAGCTGTTCTGCCCTGCCACACCTCCCTGCTCCTGCCTGCCTCTAAAGAGGGGGAGTCACTGAAGATGGCTGACTGTATTAGTCCCTCCTCTGTTGCTCTAATCAAACATCATGGCTGATGCAACTTCTAGAAGAGTTTGTTTCACACTCCTGCATTGCTGGTGGGAGTGCAAGCTGGTACAGCCCCTTTGCAAATCAGTATGGTGATTTCTCAGAAAATTAGGAAACAACCTTCCTCAAGACTCAGCAATACCACTTTTGGGTATATATCCAAAGGATGCTCAACCGTGCAACAATGACTTGTGCTCAACTATGTTCATAGCAGCATTGTTTGTCATAGCCATAACTGGGAAACAACCTAAATGCCCCTCAACTGAAGAATGCATAAGGAAAATGTGGTACATTTACACAATGGAGTATTACACAGCAGAAAAAAAATTAATGACATCTTGGAATTTGCAAGCAAATGGATAGAGCTAGAAAACATCATACTGAGTGAGGTAACCCAGACTCAGGAAGACAATTATCATATGTACTCACTCATAAGTGGGTTTTAAACACAAAGCAAAGAAAACCAGGCTATATATCACAATCCCAGAGAACCTAGACAACAATGAGGACCCTAAGAGAGACATGCATAGATTTAATATACATGGAAGTAGAAAAAGATGAGATCTCCTGAGTAAATTGGGAGCATGGGGACCATGGGAGAGGGTGGAAGGGAAGGGGAGAGGCAGGGAGGGGAGCAGAGAAAAATGTAGAGCTCAATAAAATCAATAAAAAATAAAAAAGAGTTTGTTTCAGTTTATGGTTTCCAAAGATTAGAGCCCATGATGACCAGGCCAGCATGGCAGCACGTGGCAGGCATGGTGACTGGAAAAAGAAGCAGAGAAATGAACTGCAAGTGGTGTGAGGTGTCTAATGTCAAAATCGACGCTGCACCAAGGCCACACAAACCTCACCAAACAGCACTACCAAAAGGAGACCAATCCAAACCACAACAGTGACTAAACACAATCTGTGATTGTTCCTTTCCCCTAAAAAAGGTGGGGTTACCAAAGTTCTATCCATCTGAACACGTGATGCTGTCTTCCTGTTGGGCAGCTTCTCTTCTGAAAATTACTAGACAAAGCACCTATCCACCGGGGGTGTCCTCACCTGACAGAAGCCAATCTAGCCCCAAAGATAAAGGGGAAAAAAAGTAGATACTTTCAATTGTTCTGTAATTGCCTATTAAACAGAATTGAGATGGGATGGAAGAGCTAAATTCACCACCTAATTTCCCATGTAGAATAGCTAACCTGTCCATATAAAAAAATTTCTTTTAATACATTTTGTTTTGGATTCATCGTCAATTCTTTCAGCTATTGACCCTTTTTGCCCAAGAAAATTTTATGGGACCCTGCATAGATATGTATATAATCAAACATTCACTGGTAGTAAGTCTGTGGCTTCTGAAAATCTGAACCTGGTTCTTCACATTTGCTCAAATTTACCCACTACACAATTAATTTTGTTTTTATATGCAAAAGTTTACTGTTTGCATAGAAAACAAAAACTTTTACAGTTGCCAAAATTTTGTGGCCACTGTCACCAGCATACAAATAGAATTATGATCTACAGTTTAAGAAACTATGGTTTACAGAATGCTACCACATCTCATGTTAAAAAATTAATAAATACCACAGTTTCAAGTGAAATTAATATCTGAATTAAAATATTAAGAGATAGTTTTAACTGCATGTGTTGATCCATTCATGTTCATGACTGTTCAGAGGTATGTGAAATTTCTTAAAATCATTTTATCACATACTCACTTGAAAATAACAGCGTATCTTGAGTTAGCATACATCAGCAGAGTGCAGCTAGGAAATTACTGAAGGGCATGCCTTTGATTATGTTTCATATTTCAATTCTATCTTTACTGTGGGAATTAAGAATTATGATAGCATGAGCAGCGTCAGTAAATATTGGCCTGTGTTCCTCGTCTCTTGCCCACATAGTATTTTATCTCTGGGCGTAAGCTAATACTCTTGGGTGTATAAGATTACTGCTGAAGGAAGTAGGAATTTTGTCTGTGCAAGGTTTTCTAGATTAGACCCAAAGGTTTTTAAAAGCTTCAGTCAATTACTTGTTCCTTAAAGCCTGGGGTAATACACCAACATTGCTTAATTGAGTTGAAAAAGGTTATTTACAGTATTTTCCACATAGCTGATTTTTTTCAGTCAGCTGATTAGCATATAGCACAGCACTGCTAATTTGTACTAATGACTTAAGAACACCAGAGATTACAAATTCAAGAATTAGCAAGCACTGTAAGTGAAAGCATGAAATTAAAAGCGATTAGAGTTGTCTTGTCACAAAAAAGGATTGCCTTGGTCCAGGCTTATTATTTATGGTAGTAATTTATCATAACTAGCTTTACTTTGTATGAAACCTTCATGATGTGGCACTTAATGCCTTCTCTAAGAAAGATGAGCAGAGTTGGCAGACAGTGGATGTATTCACATGTTCAACTTTTACTGTCCTATGCTATCTCATATAAAATACCTTCTTTAAACACAAGTTCAATTTATTCTGCTAGTAAAGCTAATAGTTGCTCTGGAATCTGTAAAGTACTGAAAATATAACAGAGGCAAACAACAACAACAAAAAAATGTCAGCAGTAATCCCAGCACCTGGAGATGTCCACTGCTAACATCTGCCATGCTCACTGCTAACATTTTCCTGCACAGATTTATGAAGAAAATGTCAATTATGTAAGAATGTTTGCTTACTGAAATTATGATTTATTTTCATGTTTGTATTATGTATTTCCACTTGGCAGCTAACAAAGACACCAAATTATACTCATAATTTAATTATTGCTGTATATTTACAGTACAAGGTTGGAATTTTTTAGTACAGTTAGTCCTAAAAAGAAGTAATTATTTAGTTTCAGTTACTTAAAAAAATTAAAATAATTCAAATACTCAAATAGTCTACCTTGGATTGTACTGTTAATAGTAGCTATTGGATATTTTTCTGAATAACAAAAAATAAATCATTTGTGGATGATGTAAATTTAATTGAAATCCAACATTAGTCACACTTGCTACCAATGTGTTCCTGGTATGAATAGCAAGAATGTCAACAAACACCTAGTTTTTGACAAAGAAGCTAAAATTATACAATAAAAAAGAGAAAGCATCTTCAACAAATGGTGCTAGCATAACTGGATGTCAACATGTACAAGAATGCAAACAGATCCATATCTATCCCCATGTACAAAACTCAAGTCCAAATGGATTAAAGACCTCAATAAAAATCCAACTGCACTGAACCTGATAGAACAAAAGTAGGAAGTAGCCTTCAGTGCTTGGGCACACTTTCTAAATATAGCACCATTAGCACAGACACTGAGAGCAAAAGTAAGTAAATGTGACCTCCTGAAACTGAGAAGCTTCTGTAAAGCAAAGGACATGGTCAATAAAACAAAAAAAGCAGCCTACTGAATGGGAAAACACCTTCATCAACCCCACATCAGACAAAGGACTAATCTCCAAAATATATAAAGAAATTAGACATCAAAATTCCAAACAATCCCATTAAAAATGGGGTACAGAACTAAATAGATAGCTTATGCTAGAGAGGATGTAGAGTAAGGGGAACACTACTCCACTGCTGGTGGGAATGCAAACTTATATAACTACCCTGGAAATCAGTATGGTGGTTTCTTGGAAAACTGGGAATCAATTTACCTCAGAACCTAGCAATACCATTCTTGGGCATATACCCAAAGGATGCTCAATCATACTACAAGGACATTTGTTCTTATAGCAGCATTATTTGTAATAGTCAGAACCTGGAAATAACCTAGATACCCCTCAACCGAAGAATGGATAAAGAAAATGTGGTACATTTACACAATGGATTACAACTCAGCAGTAAAAAGCAATGACATCTTAAAATTTGCATGCAAATGGATGGAACTAGAAAAAAAAGATCCTGAGTGAGGTAACCCAGACCCAGAAAGGTAAACTTGGTATATACTCACTCATAAGTGGATACTAGCTGTCAAGCAAAGAATAACAAGCCTATAGCCCATGACCCTAGAGAAGCTAAGTAACAAGGTGAACCCTAAGAAAAACATATATAGATCTACCTGGTAAAGGGAAATAGACAAAATCACCTGACAAAATTGGGAGCATGGGGGTGGGGGGGAGAAGGGGAGGGGGAGGAGAACTTGAGGGAACAGGATAATTGGATGGAGGAAGGACAGAGATGAGAGCAAAGGAAGATATATTTTGATTGACTGAGACATTTGGGGGCTAGCAAGAAACCTGTCAGTAGAGAAATTCTTAGGAATTCGAAAAGATGACCTCAGCTACGATTCTAAGCAACAGAGGAGAGGGTGCCTGAGTTGGCCTTGCCCTGTGGTCAGATTGATAGAACCTTCACCCAGCAACTGATGAAAGAAGAGGCAGAGACCTGCAGCAGAGCACTGGGCTGAGCTCCCAAAGTCCAGTCAAAGATTGGGAGAAGTGAATATAATCAAAGAGGTAAAGACCATGATGGGTTTATCCACTGAAACAGTCTACCTAAGCTAATGGGAGCTTACCAACTTCAGCTGGACTGGGAAGGAACCAGCATAGGACCAAATTAGACCCTCTGAATGTGGGTGGCAGTTGTATGGCTGGGGCAGACTGTGGGGCTTCTGACAGTGGCGCCAGGATTAATCCCTACTGCTTGTTCTGGCTCTTTGGGAACCTATTCTCTTCGGATGGATAACTTGCTCAGCCTAGATACAGTAGGGAGGGCCTTGGACCTTCCCCATAGCAATGTGCCTTACCATTTCTGAGGAGTGGAGGGAGGGTGGTGTGGGGTGGGGAGGTGAAGGGAATGGGAGGAAGGAAAGGAGTGGGAATTGGGATTGGTATGTAAAACAAAGATAGTTTGTTTTCTTTTTTAAAGAATGTCAACCAAACATGAACAAACAATAGCTCAACCTATAGTTAGTGTTATATTAAATTATTTGCCATATCACTGTAATGGCCCAAAGGGTAAAGGACTTGTTGACAAGCCTAATAAGTTACATTTGATTCCTAAGACCTACATGGATGGAAGGAGAGAAGTGGTTTCTACAAATTATCCTCTCCCTCTGTGTGTCTCTCTCTCTTGATGTGAGATTCCACTCTGTATGCTATGAATATTTTATTGCCATTGGTTAATAAAGAAGCTCCTTTTGGCTAATGGCCTAACAGAATATAACAAGGCTGGAAGAGATATATAAAGAGCGAGTAGGCAGAGTCAGGGAGAATCCATGTAGCCACTACAGGATACAGACGCCTCCACCGGAGCCCGTGGACACTTTGCTGGTAGGCTTTGACCTCGTGATGCACAGATTAGTGGATGTGGGTTAGTTTAGGATATAAGAACTATCTAGAAATACGCATAAGCTATTGGTCAAGCAGTGTTTTAAATAAGAGAGTTCCTGTGTGATTATTTCAGGTCTGAGCAGCCGGGAATGAACAAGCAACCTCTGGCAGCACAACACTTCCCCCCCTCCACACTCACACACACACACACACAGACACACAGACATACACACACACACACACACACACACAAATAGCTTAATAACTTTTAAGAATCAAGTCTCATTTGTTGAGTTTATGCTATAGTGAATTACAGCCCAATTCAATTAATTGGAAGAAAACACTAATTAGAAATACCTAGAAAAATGTAATTTTAATTTTAATTGAGCTACTTTTATTTCACAGGCCAGGTACATTATAGTGCTACACAGCAACCAAATCCCTGAGCTTTCCTAAGGGCTTTTCTTGCTGTCTAACCATCCTCAAATGAATATAAAATAATCGTGCCTCAAGGAGACAGAGGTAGTACAATCCTTCTCAGTTGAAGCCGTGACTACCACATGAGAATAATTTTCATTAATTAATAAGTCTAACAGATTTAAGCTGACTATGCATTTTCACGATGTCCCTAAAAATTCCCCAACAGCATCCTCTGAAGGGTACCTAACAATCTCTTAGAAATCGCACAGAAGACCTCCAACAATCATGATTAAAATATCTGACCCTCTCCTACAAAAGCGCATTAACATTCACACCCTTGCCTTAATGGTTCTGAGATTTGCAAGTGTTGTCTCTTCTAAGATCAGTCAACTCTAGAAACACCTACTATCTCCACACAGTTGGTTCTTAATAAACATCTGTAATTACATATTCTTGGTGGAAACTTAAGTGACTGCTGAGCTCTTTTCCTTACTCGAATTGAGGATTGATGCTCCTTTCATCAGAATTCCCTGGAAAGCCACTATCATCTTTAACAGCCATTGTAAAGCTGAAATATTCAGAGTTACTAAAAGAGAAGAGAAGAAGCCCTTTGTTCATTTTGTTCTAGTTCATAAATTAGTCTTCTTGGGGTATAATCATGTGTTGAGACAAGCTAACTTCCATTTCAGTACCCAGGGAATAAGGCAAAGAAAGGAACATGTGCAGAGTTCTTTCCTAGGACAAGAAAGCCTAGTCTTTGGCACTCTACCTTACCATATGCCTGGCCTGGGCTGGCACCGGAACACACACAGTCTCATCTGAACCTCACACAAGCATGCAGGTGACAAAGGAAAGCTTAAGAAAGTTAAGTCCGGGCTCTGGCGTGACTCTACAGCTGACTGACTCCAAACTTCTTCCATTTCTATTTCACCCTGCACTGCCTACCATCCTTTGCACTCTCTGCTGGACTGTCAATAATTCAGTGTATACACTTGGCCATGAGATTTACCCTTGTCACATCCCAGTAAATAGATTCCAGAGCTCAAGTCATTTTACAAAAATGCAAGGTCTTGGAAGCACCTGGAGCTCTTCTTCATCATTTATTAACATACCAGAGAAGGCTCTAGGCATACAGGAAACATTTGTAAACCAAAATCCCCTGAAGAATATTCTGATCCTTTCCATCAAAGCATTGCTATGACAGAGGAACTAATATCCACAAATCTCGAAGTGCAATAACGTTGCTCAACTCAAACTGTATCCCTGGGCCAGCACCTTCTCCTGAATCTTTGTTTATTGAAACAAATATGTTTTTAAACTGACGAATTTACATATGCATTTTTGTATTGTTTCTTTTGTAGTGGGTCAGGGGTGAGTGTGCAAACTTGCTGGGGAGTCATTTCTGAGGCTCCAACCTGGATTACCGGGCGTGGCAACCATCCCTTTTACCCACTGAGTCATCCCACCCACTGGCCCACATAACAGTTGTATTTTGTCTGGAGTTATTGGAAAGACAGGATATAACAGTAAACAGAAGAAATGAGGGTTCCAGCCCTTGGGAAGATTATATTCTTTCAGAATAAAGGCAAGAAATAATTGACATAATAAATGAGCAACTGCATCATCATCACAAGACATAGGAACTCCATAAAACCATCCGGTATTGCAAGGGGACCTGGGAATTTTAAAATCACAAAGCCTGTGATTATAAACATTGGAGTAGACCCTATTGAAAATCTGATTTCTGGAAATTGACTTAAATGAAATAAAGTGGAGGTTTGAAAAAATGTTTCTGAGAAATGCTCAAAAGCTCTAGAACAGAAGCGAACTTAAAATAAGTGCTGGTGTGACCCGGGGTCATCAAGCAAGCTCTATTGCTGCATTTGAACCAGCGAATGACACGACTCATTCTGCATATCAAAAAGTCTCCCTCTGAGGGCAGTGTCAGATGTAGACAAGAAAGCAGCGAGAGAAGGCTGAAGGATGAGGAAGGCCACAGGAAGTCAATACTATAACAATTAAATTGAGAAATGCTGATACCGCGGGCCAAACATGGCAGGGAAAATTGATCTAATTCTGGAAATAGAATGCAAAATGAACAAAATTTTCTGATAAACAGAACTTGGAGTCTGGAAGAAAGAGTTGGCCAATAACTCTTCTGCTCTGGCCTGAGTATTAGGGAGATGTCTCTGCTATTATACCAAAAAGGGAAAGGATGTTTTTAAGAAAGAGATGGATTAGGAATTCCATTTATATGTATCAAACTTCAAATGCCTCTTAGGTGGCCAAATGGAAGAGATTAAATGGTCAAACCATCACTGTACAGTGAATGAGAACAGTCTGATGAATGGTGTAAAATTGGGAGTCACTTTTTATTTCTTTGTGTGCCCACTGATGCCACCAGATTGCACAACATCACAGATGCAGGAGATTCCATTAGAGAAGCATCCAAGGACTATGCCCTAGGCAAATTGATATTAATAAGTCGGGCCATGAAGAGGAGCCAGCAAAAACATCTGAAGAAAAACAGAAGAGCACATTGTCTTCTAAGTCAAGGTGGGGAGTTTATTGGGAAAGGGTGCTCAGAGGGTCAAGTGTGGTGGAATAAGTCACATGAGAACTGAGAATTCAGTCTCTGCTGACCCAGACAAGGAGAGTTTGGGAACAAGTGTGGATAAAAGCTAGAATGGAGTGAGACAAGAGAAACTGGAAACCAGGTTTAGACAATTCTGTTTTAGAAAGTTTTGCTGCAAATAGGTCTTACATGGGGAAAGCAGAGCCAAAGAAAAGCTGGAGTTTTGTTGTTTGTTTTATTTTTTGCTTTCAACATGAGAAGAGTTTTATGTTTGAATGTTCATGGAAAGACACATACATATATATGCTATTGTCACAGATTACATCACAGATAAAGAAGAATTGGAGGGATGTTCCTAATGAGTTAAGGGGGGCTAAAAACTGGTGGCTCTGGGCACAAATGCTCAACTGTTGTCACATCTAGGAAGGCATAGTGTGAGAGGGCACTGGAGGCATGGAAAGGATTGCCATGAGGTCTTACAATGTGCCGATTTTCTCTATGAAAGGGCTTACCCAGGAAGGTGTTGACCGGGGAGGACGCAGGAGGAAAGTCACTATCAAGCAGAATAGAAAACTGAGTTAGTCACCGATGTTCATTAGGACAGTGAAACACTCTCAACTGAGGTTTCCAGGTCGTGAATTTAGAAAGGGATGTCTTTTCTGCAGATACATACTGCCTGGAGTGGTTGGCGTTGGAGTTAAGCAAAGTTCTAATGAAGGCAACAGGGTATGATGAAGAATGAAGGCGTCTGCAGTCACTAAACACAGGGGAGCTCTGGCATGACGACGGTCAATGTGGACTATCACTTGACCACTTTTTTACTGTGGAGATACCCAAGGTAACATGAACGACACTTCTGAATAGCTATTCTGTGTGTTCAGGGCTTAGACCAAAACAGAGAACACCTTGACAAACCTAGTATGAGCATTCAGGTGGATTTTTTTAAGTCTCTGCTTCTCTCTCATTGTGTAACTTTGAATCCCATTATCTCTTTGCCCCTTTTCTCTCAGCTGCAGTTTAGAAGTCACACTTTCCAAGTGTGGTTCTAAAAGGCTATTGAGAGTGCATGCGAAGTCTTTAAAATCTTCAAAAAACAAAAGCAGAGGCATTATAGCTAATCTAGGTATAAAATTTAGTGGTAGTTGTGTTTTGTTGGCTTGTTACGATGGCATGTTACATGCAGCCCACCTGATTTCTAGTTCCCAGTCATTCCTCGCATTGCTGGGATTAAAGGTGTACTGTGCTCTGCCCTGCCCAACTCTAAAATGCTTTTATAATCACATTCTTTGTGGAGATGTGTTTACCACACAATCTATATCAAACTATGTTTTCTTGTTATTTGTATAAATGTTTCTTTTGGCACCAATTGCTTTCTTGGCATTTCTTTCATTTTTTTGAATTTAACATCTTTCTGAAGGTGAGATGCCAATAATTGAATACAGAATTTGGAACAAATATTCTAGTCTCCTGCCAGAATAGCTATAGTTTTTTAAAAGCCGAGGAAAGAAAACTAGGATCTTTTGAGTCTCTACTCACCCAATATTCAATTTAATTCTCAAAACAATGCCATAAGAGAGTTATGTTGCTGACCAAATTTTATCATGATAAAGTTGAGGGCAAGGGACATTATATAATTTCTCAGACACATAGATTGCAGCTTGGGTCTAGTTGTGCAGAATTCCAGAAAACACTTACGTGTCATTCTATTTCAATATACCTCTAGCTACATTAAATGAATTAAAGACAATATGATGCTATTCTATAAGGAATGTAAACATGGAGAAATCTGAAGGAGTTTCAATATACCACCAGGGAAGTTTAATCTGTTTCTATCCCTAAGCATATTTAATTTTATTCTTTCCTTACCCACCTCACCTATACCACACTGAGGAAGAGCCACCTCTCAGTGTGGAGGAAGTATTATAGTCAAAAAATAAAAACTTTTGATAGGTCTCTACCTCCTGCCTCAGCCTGTTGAGCGGTAGGATTGCCAAGTGTGCAGCATCATGCCTGGTCACAGAGACGTATCCACAAAAAGAAATCTCAAAAGCAGCTCTTGTTGCTAGTGGAGAAAACCGTAGTGTTAATTGTTGGTGGGGCTGGTGGAAAAGCAAACCCAAAAACTTGGGATAAGGATTCCTCACCATGCTTGTCAGCAAGTCTCAGAGAACTCAATGGCAGAAGGTCTCCCCATGGGAGAGAAAGAAAACAGAGACATGAGCTCAACTTTCTAGAAACTTGTAACATTTTCTGAACTGAATGCCATTTAGGTTTTGTTTTCATTGTTTCTCAAGGATGCTTGTGTTATTTCATATATGGGCTCATAATCAGGGGACAACTAGTAAAGGAGGAGGAAACTGAGGGCCATAGACTTGACATAGCAAAATTACAAAACACTCTTAATTCCCGCAAAGCTAGCTGAATGAACCGGGTTGGTGAGAGTCGCTAGTTATGTACACACTTTATGGCAATTCACAAACATTTCAGGAGCACATGTAATTCTTGAAATCCAGAATCGCTTCCTACAGCAGTGCGCTTCCCTAGCAACAACATTCATTTGTCTGTCCATTTCTAAACATTCTCCCTGAAAATAACATCACTGCATTCACTATGAAGTGCATGAAGACAGACTCTATTTGAGGGTAGAAAAAGGCTGGCGAAGAAGGTAACTATGGCTGTTTCAGTGCCTTTATTTGGAGTTCTAGGGTAACAGAAAAGTAGAAAGATTTGAATAACATCAAGTGACTCAGCTTCATTCGTTCTGTGAAGCTAAAATATTCTAAAGAAGAAAGGTAATTCATAAATCATAATTTTCCTACAGCTCCATCTCCACCAAGACATACATTTCATTCATGACAGAAGCTGTTTTATGGCAGATCCCCCCACAGTTCTTTATAAGGGGGAGGGTGGCCAAGGGCATATTTAAAGCCCTCTGTGGCTTAATTGACTCCACATGGAGATTGGCTTCGGCATCCCACCACCCAGATACACCATCCCCTCTCTGAAATCAACCTGAAGACCAGCTATGTAGACAAACTCCCACAGCGCAGGGTCACCTCCACTGGCTACACCAGCCTGGAAGGAGAGAACCACCTCTAGATCTAATGCTGTGTTGTAATTATCAGACTTGGGGGAAACTTCTGGGGCAAAATAAATACTCTCAGCTTTCTCCTTTGTATCAGTCGCAGGGTGTTTCAGGGCGTTATATTCTAGACAGAGAAGGATCTGCAAATGAATTAAATGAGTGTATGAGAGCAGGAAGCCTGGAGATTCTTCCTTGCCTTATGGCATTGTCCTCAAAATACGTCTTTTTCAGTGCTGGGTCCCCAGCCGGTGGATTTGTTTGGAAAGGATTAGGAGGTGTGGCCTTGTTGGAGGAGGTGTGTCACTGGATGTGAGCTTTAAGGTTTCAAAATCTTGTGCCATTATCAGTGTCTCTTCCTCTCTCTCTCTCTCTGCCTGGTGTTAGTGGATCAAGATGCAAACTCTCAGTTACTGGTCCAGCACTATGTCTGACTACATGTTGCCATATGTCATCCCCTCCATGACAGCCGTAGACTCATCCTCTGAAACTATAATCCCCAGTGAACTCTTTCTTCTATTAAAAAGAAAGTGTATCCCTACTGAAGTTGGAAATTGCACAAAACTGCTTTTGCAGTGAGTGCACAGTGTAAATGTATTTCTTACCACTAAAGAGGAAGGCACTCATATCTTCTCCATTCTCAGAAGGCGATATGTCTCTTGTTGTTGGGGACAACAAGGTTAACTTAAGAACACCAGAGTCAGTTTTCTGGGCTGAAACTCTAAGTTCACAGCAAGTCTGACCTCAGAATTGGCTCATGTGCTCTAGCAAGGCCACCATGAGGCAGGAGTCAATTAGGTATTTTTTTCCCTGTATGAACCTAGAGTGGATGGTTCAGTCTGGAGGCAAGAACGCAGCTGGGCACCTGAGGACTAATGAGTTCTGGAACTGAGGTGGCCATGCCTCCTCTCAGCATTCCAGACAGCCATGCACTAGAGGTTCCCTGTGGTGCTTATTTGGCTGGTATGAGGTACAGAGTGCAATTGTTTTCTGCTTTGGTGAAAACATTCTGGAAAGTTGTCTTGAATCACTGTAGGAAGACTTAAATAATTCAAAAGTTTTTTTTTCATAGCTAGACATTAACTCACATCAAGGGTAGAAACCTTGTACTGAAGGCTGTGAAAAGCCGAAGACGGTGCCTCCAAGAGTTTGGACAACTGAGTCTGAAAAGGCTATTGAAGGAAAAAGTAGGACACAGGTGAAATAAGAGTAAGTAGAGAAAGAAGGGAAAGAACACTCAACAGAGTGAGTTGTTAGATTAGAGACAAATCCTTAGTGTTTGGACTCAAAGGAAAGAGAGAACCTTCCTATTGTTCAGTGAAGAGTATGCCTTGAGAATGTGGCGTGCAAAACTTGAATAACATCAACCCATTTGAGATCAGATTACAGCAAAGAAACTCTCCAAAACAAACAAGCCCCGGCACAGGCTCGCACATCTCTAAAGCATCTCTTGCCTATCGTCTCAAGAGAAAATACCAATTGGTTGACAAGGGATGCGCAGCCAGAGAACCAGGCTGTGCGAAATGACCAGCACTGCACGTCCATTTGTTTCACAGTACTTTGTGCCTTTCTTGTAATCCCCTGGTCTGAGGGCAGCAAACTCAAGGCAAGGCATTTTATGGATAGGTGATAATGGCTTTCAGTGCTTCTCAAATTGGCTTAAAGCCCATACTGTGTAAATTGCTTAAAAGCCCATATGTAATTCTGAACCTCTTGCAGGCTTCGAGGCTGTGTGCCCGTAATAATTACAGCAACTGGATAATTAACTTCTGACATAGAAAGGAATGAAGGTGAGAGAAGAAAATGCAGACCTTATCAACTTTTACTTAAAGTTGGGGCACAAATTAACTAAAACCCGAGGGCATAGTTTGAGGGGAAGCAAGTCACTGCAAACCTCTCTCTATTTTCCTGTAGGTATGGGAAGAAATCACACCATATCCACGTGGCTATTCTCTTCTGGCATTTCTGGGCTTACATTCCTATTCATTTTAAATTTTTGTAAGGACAATCTTGCTTCATCCATTTTAAGGATGTCCAAGGCATGCGAGAAAATAATATTAACAATGTCACAGGAAGATACCTGGCTTCAGCCTATAGAAGGCGGAGTATCTGAAATTGCGTCCCCTGCATAAAGTGCAGTGTTGAAGGGTGGGGCTCCCATGAGAAATGAATTGGAAAAGTCAGGGAAAGCAGCAACAGCACGCCCACCTGTCCAAGCCTCGGGGGCCAGGAGCTGGGGAGGTGATAAAGAGAAACTCGTGAGTGAGCCAACCTCATACGCCCAGGATCTCAGTCTACACTGTCTGTGGGAAGGCACTAGCAGACACTCAGATACAGTCCTCTCTAGGGCTATCAGACATGGTGAGGCTCTGGCAAGAAACTCCCTAAAACTACCGTTTCTTATTTGTATAACCAGACTCAGAAGGGTTCGGGCCAGGTAAAGGCAGCTCCTAAAATGTGTTTCCAGTCACCTAAGGAAAGGGAGACATAACAGATTCTAAAACAGGTAAGGAAAATCCCTGCGAGCTGAAAGAGGCATAAGGAATCTCTCGGCATTGTGAAGAAACTGCAAGGATAAATAGAAATGGTTAGGGAAGGAGAGGACGCTGTGAAGAAGCCTCTGCTTGAGGTTCTCTAGGCTTTGTTTATGTGGCTTTGCTTATGGTCTGTGAGTATGGTGGGAGTGTGTGTGCATGTCTGTGTTCCCATGTATGTGGGTTCACACGTATGTACAGATGCATGTGCATGTGTGTGCATGTAGAGATTGGTGCTTGGAGTCTTCCTTTTGTTCTAGTTAGTAAGGTAGGATTTCCTGATTGAAACAGAGAACTTGAATGGAGCTAGGCTGTCTAACCACTTTACTCTAGGGGTCCCCTCCCTGTCTCCAACTCCTGAACTCTGCACTCCAGAACACACACAGACCACCACGGCTACCAGCATTTACATAGGTTCTGGGAACCAAAGCTGAAGTCTCGCCATTACATGTCAAGTGCTTCAGCCACGGAGTCACCTGCCCAGACCACAGTTAAGTCTTAAAAACTAAATGAGCATCTGAAAACATACACTGTTGTTATTAAAAATTCAAGTTGATCCATTTTAGTGAGAACAAGGAAATATATTAACTATATTTTGTAATAAGTAGAATTAGCAATGTAGAAAACATAATGAAATCCAAAATTTAATAATACTGAAAGAGACAAAATTCTTCCAGCTGAATGTACGAAAGGCACAAGAGCAAACATGAAAGCATTCGCAAGACAGAAAAAAAAAGAGGAAACATTAAAACAGACAAAAAGCTATGGACAGTTGGACAGATTTACTGTGCTTTGAGGAGTAAGAACTCAATTCCATCATCTTAATTCTCTTTGAAGTGACTTACAAAAAACCCAGTTCCAAGGCACCTTAATAGATCTGGAACACAGTTAGGAAAACACAAAACTAAACCCAAATACCGTGATAGCTCACTTAACGAAGACAGTCTCAACCAAAGACTAAAGGAGACTAATCAGTTCAGTTGTTACCTGGAAAAAGAAAGTTAAAGCTGCAACAACTAGGAACAAATGTTTTAATATTTTTAAGTACAACAATAAAAGTCACAGAAAACACTGGGGAATTCCATTATAAGATCTTTGAATCTGACTTGAAATGCAGTCTCTCTTTGAGGTGACATAAATTTAATTACAAAAACTTAAAGAATATATTTTGGCAGTAAAAAGTATAAGCAAGTCCAAAGGCAACTGAACATATCAGAAATCAGTAATCCAACCAATAACTGTAAGAAATGGATGAGGAAGTGAACGTCTCCACATGGTGGGGAAAGACAAGGAGCAGAGTTCACATCCCACACATGCAAAGTTATCCTGCTGGCTTCAAATAAAGAGTTGATGGAAAATCACACAGAGACCTTTCGACTCATCAGATCAGCAAAACATCGAAGCAACTTGGGTGGCTTAGGGTGAGGCAAACAGAGAAGCCCTGAGCTCTGGAGTAAAGTGGAGTAACTCCTCAAGGAGACAGTCTGAGAAAGCACACCCTCTTCGATGTGCCTCAGGGAAGGTGCTGCTGCACTCGTAAAATCTCATGTGTAAGTTGTGTGGAGTAATGAGAGCTGGGAAGCAATCTATGTCCACCAATAAGGACTAGCCAAGTAAATCACTGCAGATTGTAGAAGAGTATGCAGGTGAAGAAAGAAACAAGAGAACTTTCGTCTTCAAGTCATATTATTAAGTAAAATTTAAAAATCTAGGTAAAGAAGAATGAATGTTATCATTTTTAGCTACAGAGGACATAAAAAGATGAAAATTCTCGTGAAATGTTCTTATTTGCCTCTACAAATACAAAGAAACTACAGAAGTGGACAGTTCTTAAAAACAGAGGTTAACTTTGGGTGTTGAATATCAAGGGTGTAAGAGATGCTTCATCCACAGCACTATTACGTTCAGATTTTTGAACTATATAAATGTATTGTAATATTCAAAGCTTAAAATTTAAAAATATTCAAAAATGTTCAACTAAACAACAAAAAATTAAGTTCAAGCAATACTTCTAGCACTTGTCAACATAAGGATTACTGCTAATGGCCAAGCCTTCAGCTTGCTGATGGCCCAGCAGCAAAGATCTTACAGATATGGACTGTAACAGAATCTAACAAGCTCCTTCTCAGAAACCATTCTGCAAGGTTTTAAATGATTACACCTTCTGACTCATTAATTAGAGTTCGGGAAATATCCTGAGGCAAAAAATATGTATACTAGTTAAGAATTACCTACAAGGTAACAGAGGCTAGAATAAGAATTCCGAAAGATACTCCTCACTGATAACTCCATATGCAAGATGCTGAAAACAAAAACATTTAAAATGGAATTATAAAGGAAATATAATGCTATGGCAGTACTTACTAAGTCTGGGTGGGAGTAGTTATGTTTGTTATTCCTACTATTCTACGAATAGTATGTTTTCATTCATTGTTTAATCAATTGCATACAACTATCTGTGTAAATGAGCAACATATACGTATGCATATAATTTAAAAATTGGTCTGGAATGACAAAAACTGCATGTGTGTTTGAAACATTGCCCAGCACCATGTGAATTTCTTTTAAATAGGAAATAAAATACCTAAGTATTTGAGTACTAAACTAAAATGAAGGTAAACTGAAACTCAAAATATATTCCCATGCAAATGAGTGGAAGAGGGAAAATTTTCTGCTAAATAAGGTAACTCAGACCCAGAAAGACAAATGTCATATGGTCACTCACCAAAATGTATATTAACTTCAAATGTTTGTTGATGCTGAATGCATCAAATGGGGGAAAATGCGAGTCAAATAATCCCAAGATAACTTCGAATAGAATACTCTAAGGTTTTTCTTTATTAAAAGGGAAAACTCATGGAACAGAAATGAGGGTCTAACATCAAGGTGGGGAATGTGGGAAGAAGAGGCTGAGCTGGGTGGAACCACCGATTTTTGATACCCTAAGTCATGCTCCAACCTGGTTCAGTCCTCTTAAAGACTTTGGCTGAAGGAGGTTCCCTATTACTTCCCCTTTTGTCTAAATAAGAGAGTTCCAAACCCAATACAAAACTATACACACTAAGAACAGATATCAAGTATAAAAATTAGAACTGCAACCAGCATAAACAATATTAAGCAAGGAGGATATGTTAAATGTTTTAATAATCATTCTATCCTAAGGAGTCTAAGTCTTGTATTAGAAATGGTTTAAGTAGACAGGAGGACCAATGGAACCAAATTGGAAACCCAGATATTAATCCACACACTTTCAAATTCCTGATTTTTGACAGAGAACAAAAAAAATATCAAATGGAAAAAAGAAAGCATATTTAACATATGGTGATGTCATAACTGAATATCATCATGTAGAAAAATGAAAATAGATCCATATCTATCAACATGTACAAAACTCAAGTCCAAATGGATCAAAGACCTCAACATAAAGCCAGCCACACTGAATTTCATAGATGAGAAAGTGGGAAGTACACTTGAATGCATTGGCACAGGAGACCACTTCCTAAATATAATCCCAGTAGCAGAGACACTGAGAGAAACAATTAATAAATGGGACCTCCTGAAACTGAAAAGCTTCTATAAAGCAAAGGACATGGTCAACAAGACAAAATGACAGCCTACAGAAAGGGAAAAGATCTTCATTAACCCCATACCAGAGAGAGGTCCGATCGCCAAAATATACAAAAAACTCAAGAAATTGGTCATCAAAAGAACAAACAATCCAATAAAAAAAATGGAGTGCAGACCTAAACAGAGAACTCTCAACAGAGAAATTTAAAATGACTGAAAGATACTTAAGGACATGTTCAACATCCTTAGTCATCAGAGAAATGAAAATCAGAACAACTCTGAGATTCCATCTTACATCTGTGAGAATGGCCAAGATTAAAAACACTGATGACAATTTATGCTGAAGAAGTTGTGGGGTAAAGGGAACCCTCCTCCATTGCTGGTGGGAATGCAAGCTAGTACAGCCCCTTTGCATATCAGTATGGTGATTTCTCAGAAAATTAGGAAACAACTTTCCTTAAAACCCAGCAATACCACATTTGGATGTATGTCCAAAGGATGCTCAATCATACCACAAGGACATGTTCTCAACTATGTTCATAGCAACGTTGTTTGTCATAGCCAGAGCCTGGAAACAACCTAGATGACCCTTAACTCAAGAACGGATAAGAAAAATGTGATACATTTACACAATGGAGTATTACAAAGCAGAAATAAATAATGACATCTTGAAATTTGCAAGCAAAAGGATGGAGCTAGAAAACATTATATTCAGTGAGGTAACCCAGACCCAGAAAAATAATCATAATATGTACTCACTCATAAGTGATTTTTTAAACATAAAGTAAAGAAAACCAGCCTACAAATCACAATCTCAGAGAACCTAGACAACAATGAGGACCCTAAGGGAGACATACATGGATCTAATCTACATGGGAAGTAGAAAAAAGTAGAAAAAGACAAGATCTCCTGAGTAAAATGGGAGCATGGGGACCATGGGAAAGGGTTGAAGAGGAGGGGAGAGGAAAGAAGGTGAGCAGAGAAAATTATGTAGCTCAATAAGGTCAATTTTAAAAAGGAAAAAAAAATGGCTTGGCTAGATCATAATAGGAAGGTAACTACAACTATTTAATCTTCAACCCATTGAAGGCCTGGGAAGGGAGATAATATTACTTGAGGAGGCAGGAAGTGCAATCAAGCAGTTTCCAAAATGTGCAGTAGATGACAGAGACAACTGGCTACCTGGGCAGTCACCCAAATTCTAATTTTATTTTTTTTGCAGTGCACATGTCAAAAATTTACACTTCTTCCCCTTCTCCTATTCCTCTCCCGCTCCCCCACTCACTCTCCTCCCTCCCCCTCCCCTCTTAAGAGAGGGCAGGGAACCCTGCCTGTGAGAAATCCAAGGCCCTCCCCACTACTTCCAGACCTAGGAAGCTTTGCATCTGAATAGACTAGGGTCCCAAAAATCCAGTACATGCAGTAGAAGCAAGTGCCAGTGCCTTTATCAATGGCTTTTCAGTCAGCCCCCATTGTCAGCCACATTCAGAGAGTTTGGCTTGATGGCATGCTCATTCAGTCCCAGATCAGCTGGATTTGGTAGAGAGATGGCTCAGAGGTTAAAAGCACTGGCTGCTCTTCTAGAGGTCCTGAGTTCAATTCCCAGCAACCACATGGTGATTCACAACCATCTATAATGTGTTCCAGTGCCCTCTTCTGGGCTGCATTGCAGGCATGCATGCAGACAGAATACTACATTATAAACCAAAGTCTCATTTGCAATGTTGAAACAACCAACTTTGGCTAAGGCCTAGAGTAACTGACAGACCATTTTTTGAGGCAAGAAAATTTTTAGAACGGTCTTACCCTGTCTTGACAAGGTTTGGTAGTCCTTTTCTCTTATATCCTTCTTGTCCTGTAGGATTGTTTGGTATACCTATAATATGCTTTATAGTATAATAAGTAAAAACTTTCATTTCTTAGACATATATGCTGGACTATTTGTCTTTCTTTATTTGTGCAGGTATACCCATGATGGCCATAACTTCCAATAAATGTGTGATTATTGAATCAGTCTTTTCTGAGTTCAAGGCAGTTGCCCATTGAAAACCTGAATAAGTGTCAATGGTGTGGTGTACATATTTTTATTTTCCAAATTCTGTAAAGTGAAACACATCCATATGCCAGATTGAATTCCTTTGAGTACCCTTTGGGTTACTCCCTGCAGGTAACAGCATTTGGTTATAAAAGAGCAAGTAGGACATCTCTTTATAATCTCCTTAGCTTGTTGCCATGTAACAGGAAACTTTTTCTTTAAATCTTTGCTATTGTCAGGATGTTTTTCATGAAATTTGAGGCCTTCAGCATACTTTCAATGAATAATCTATCAATTTCTGCAATACCTTGTGCTAGAGGACCTGGCAGACCCATATGGACTCAGATGTATGTTGTATATAGGGCAAAGCTTATTCCTGATTATATCTTGAACCTGAATGAATAATGAAGTCAATATCATCTGGTATAAATTCAGTGATTTCAATATGCAAGATATGTCTTTCTGCAATTTGCAAAATTAACTATATTGAGAGGTTTTTTTTAAAATACCTTAGTAGAATGATAATAGCGTATAACTGCCTTTTGGACAGAATTATAAGGGCTTTGTTTCATTTTACTTACTTTTTTGATTTGTAACCTGCTTTTCTGATTTTTTTTTGCATTAGTATAAAATGTCACCTACAGTTTGGGGAAGAATCCACATAGTTCTCTTTATAAGGTTAATTCTATTGCTTTTGAGATAATTGCTATTTAATTTCCCCAAAAAATTACCATAAGCTCTTTGCCATGGTTGGTTTTCTTTATTAAAAGGGAAAACTCATGACACAGGAACAGGGGTCCAACATCAAGTTGGGAAAAATGGGAAGAAGAGGCTGAGCTGTTTGGAACCACAGCTTCTTAGTACCCTAAGTCACACCCCAACCTTGTCCAACCTCTTAAATTCCATTGGCTGAAGGAGGTTCCCCATCAGTTTGCTTTGTATGTTTAACCTGGAGCACAAGTAGAAGCTAGAAAGGGGCCTTCGGGGCAGGAACACATGAAGAGAGGGAGGACAGTCCGCTATAGGTAAAGGATAGAATACTGGGTGTAAAAAGGCAAGAGCAGAGAGAGAAATGGGAGTGTGAAGGAAAACAGGGCTGGAGGAGAGGGCTACACCAAATGAAGGGTGTATGCAAACCCACAAGAAAGTCTACTTTCTCACAGCCCAATTAAACAATACAGTTGGAGAGATATAATAGAATAAATATAATATGATAAAAGACGGGACTATACTGAGGATTAAAGGATTAATAGGGATGTCCCAGGATGGCAGCTAGAGTAGAAGAGGCATTAGTGGAAGGGTTAGCCAAAATTGAGGAGGTATGAAAAAGCCTTGTGAAAACCAATGGGCTAATAAGCTAATTTCAAAATATAACATTTAAATATGAGGTAAAAACAAAACTACCCTGCATGGGTGGACAATGCACTCCTCAGAAGCCATGGGTTACTAAAGGATAATCACAGTACAAGGCAGGAAATACCTTTCTTACAGTTACTGGCCCGGATGACCCCAAGGGCCTCTACAACAGAGGTCATACTTGTCCTTGATTACTTCCCATCATCAAAGCAAAAGCCAGAGGCACCACATAGACAATTCAATCTCAAAATAACTGGGAAGTTTTGTTCCTGCTGTCTAGTTTGCATGGTGCCTGAAGGACATGTGAAGGTTGCTGAGGGAGAAAGACACCAGTGGTCTTACACAGCACTGGACTCTGAATGCCACCGTACTCACCTGAGAGACAAGATGTGCCCTGGCTCAGTAGTGGCATGGCTGTTGTATGGAAGCTACATGCTTTCTGATTTTCTGTCAGACCTGCTCTCGCAATAGGGGATTTCATGCCTAGATTTATAATCCTGATCAATAGCCCCTGGCTGAGGAAGTCATGGGCCCTAGAGTAGAATTTGCTTTTGTTATTTGGTTAAATGGTAAAGTCATCAAGCTGTCTTCTAAATATTTGTGTTTATATCCATAGACATAGGCTGCTCTCAACCTTGACCCAAGAATCTTTTCACAGTGGGCAGTAGTCAATGCTAAAATGTCTAATTGTTCAACGCATTGAGGATAAAAGACTGAATGTTCATCCAAAAATAAATGATTATCCCTAAATAATCTGTATTAACCACCAACATTCGGGAATCATTGAGGAGGAGGAAATGGAAAGAATGTAAAAGCGAGAGAATGAGGAAGAGTGCTGTGATGCTGTCTTCTGAGTATGGCATGGCTGTCTCACTCATGAGCTCCAAACAGCCATGAGTACCTGCACAAGACCTAAACAATATGAAGCCAGCCTGAGCTCTGAAATAAATATGGGATGTATTCACTGACACTCACTCCTTACTAAGGTGCCATTGGCAGTTGGTAGTGGATGCAAAGTGGAGAATCATTCTTTATGAAGGTGTTCCCTTTGGTAGGTTTCCCATGCTCCAACATATGACCCCATAACTATGCACATGTTGGAAGCACTGGTTAGACTTACTGAGTTATAACAGAAAGAAGGCAACCAACAACACAGAAGACATGAAGTCTTCATGGCGGACATGTTCAAGAGGATTTAAGGAGAGTTAGAGGGGATAATGGGGTTCATGTGAACAAATTTTATTTTATACATGTATAAGATTCTCAAAAATAGAGAAAAATGTAATTTTAAAACATTTGAACTTACAAAGGACAATTATAGATCACCTGAAACCATAGAGCCTAAACATGATATTTTTATGAATCCCAAGATCCAATTTCAGGTCTGTAAGTCTGCTTACACAAGAGGAAGATTAGACAAATACGTGTAAATTTAGAAGATCCTATACAAAGCCCAAAGCTAATGGTCTAAGGTAAGTAGCAAAGTTACCTTCTATCTGGAAAAGCCACCTCCGGTCCTTGAGGACCGTGCAGGCTTCATGGTCCTGCTAATGATTTTAATTGTACTGCAGGTGCTGGTTTCCTGGGGCTCCGAATGTACAAAATCCTAGTTAGGCTCATACAAGATTTTTTTTTTTAGATTTACTTCATCTCATGTACATGAATGTTTTGCCTGTGTGTATTGATGTGCACCATTTGTGGTTCTGGTATCTATAAAGGCCAGAAGAGGGCACCAGGTCCTGTGGAACCAGACATTTGGGTGGTTGTGAGCCACCATGTGGATGCTGAAAATAGAACCTAGGCCCTCTCTGAGAGCAACCAGTGCTCTTAACAACTAATCCATCCCTCTCACCCCTCAAATAGGTTTCAAAAATGCTGGTATAGGTGAGTGATTTATTTTCCTTTCTCAAGACACAGCTGAAAGAATCAAGGAAACTATAAGGGAAGATGAGATGCCAAAGGGTTTCCAAAAGCTATAAAATCTGGAATATAATAAAATATGGGCATTCTGGAAATGCTCGAAAGATTAAAAAAAAATCTCTTGCCTGACAGCTGACAGCTATACTACTGAGTTTAGGAAAGCATTCAGCCTTCATAGCCCCAAGGTTTTAAATATAAAGAAATGCCCACAGGTAAAAGAGGATAAGGAATTGAATGGGATTTGGGGTAAGTTAATAATACAATAATAGAATAGGCAGAGAAAGAGAATTCTATTGCAAGTTTGAAGACTGGCAATGAGTTGCAAAGAAAGGTTGGGACTAAGAAAGAACACAAGAGCCATTGAGGCACCTTAGCTTTCTTCCGACAACCACTGCCCAGGAGGCTGGCAAAGCACATGCTTTCACCTGCACAGCCTAGGCTGGCCTGATGTGGTGTCCCCATTGTTCCCCAGATAGTACAACTGGCTCTGGGCAGATAAAGAATACGCAAGTGAATCTAGCGCATACATGTGCACACACACACACACCCAGTGCTTTACTCTGAACAAAAATTTTATTCAAATAAATTTAAGTGGCCTGAAGTAAAGATAAAAAATGTTAATTTTTCATGAATCTCAAAGCCAATATTTTTTGCAGCACAGATGGTGACTATGTTACCACGTTATCAATTTAAGAAATCCTTTTGCCCATTTATAAACTTCCCTGCAGTTTTGTGCTTCCATGAGCACAATTACATACAACACACACACACACACACACATACCTGGAGCTTATTTTTTTGGTCAGAGAAAATCAATAGCACTGTGCTGAAATAAGCAACTCCATATATCTGTCAATCCAACTGCTCATCATTTCAGAGACTGTAGACACAAGTAAATTGTATCATAAAGGAGAGAATATTGTACTTAGAAGGCCTGAGCTTCAATTTAATTCCTAATTCACTATATCATTTGTATCCTGAGGTGTGTGTGTGTGCATGTGTGCATGCGTTTGTGTGTGCATGTGTGCATGTGCGTGTGCATGTGTGCGTGTGCGTGTGTGTGTGCATGTGTGCATGCGTGTGTGCGTGCATGTGTGTGCATGTGCATGCATGTGTGTGTGTGCATGTGTGTGCATGTGCATGCATGTGTGTGTGTGCATGTGTGTGCATGCTTTCAAATGTATTCACTATAATGGAGGCCTGGCTTGTGAACTTCCAGAGGGAACGAGAGGGAAGGTTGGGAGTGCTAAGTGCATTTGTAAGCATGCCTCCAGTATCTGCATTTCTCCCAGCATTATCTTCCAAATTCCTGATTAAGTTCTGAGCCTTAAATGGTTTTTCTAGTCAAATCTCCAAAATCCTCTACCCGACTCCCAAAAAAGAGTCCATGGCAAAAGACACACATGGTCAAGGCCATCACGGCCCTAGCCACTCTCTGGTGCCAATCACTGACCTACTTTGCTTTTGTTGTTGCGATAAAATACTCCCCTTCTGTCCAAGGATGGACCACTCTGAAATATTTTATAGAGCACTTCCAAAACCCCACCCATGCCAGTAGCCACTCCAACTCCTTATCATCCTTTTGGCCTTCTTCTTCCCTGACTCAGTCCCCAGCTCTCACTATTAAATAAACCACCTGAGACCACTTCTAAGTAAACCAACTTTTTAGAAGCTTTGTCTACATTTATATTGGGGGGTGTTCATTGTGCACAGTGTTGGGTTTCATAAAGACAGTTTCTTTCAACACATTGCATGCTCTGACTGTATTCACTGCAGTGCTATCCGTCTTTGCTTTCAGAGAGACCCAAGTCCAGATAAACTCCAAGTAATGTGCTTACATGGGAATCACCCTTCAAAGGACTCGTGAAGAAAATAAAACAATAGTCCATGGACTGATGAAAAATTTTCAAGACTTGTATGTGTTTAGGAATTTATATTTGGGATTTTAAAAAAAACACTCACATTTGATCAAGATACACTGTGTGCCTGTATACCATTTTCAAAGAATGAATAAAAATTAAAATTTTCACATTACATTACATTACAAAATGCAAAGACTATAGTCATTTCTCCTAAAACAATACACATAAATTAGTAGTCGGCACTTGAGCAACATCAGTCACCAGAGAAGTCTTCTGAAAATTGCTGCCAAGACTGTAAAATGATGCAACCAGTTTATAAAACAGCCTGGTAGTTCCTTAAAGTTCAAAAATAGTCTCCACAGGAACGAAAGCACAACTGAATGGCAGGGACAAGTTCTGCATTCTGCAGTGCAAACGGATGACTACAGTTCACAATAATGCATTGCACACTTTATGACGATCTAGAAGAAGCTCAAAAGCTCCATCAGTAAAGAAATGAGGAGAGGAAGGTATTAAGCACTCTAATTCGATCAGTGTGTGCTGTAGACAATGTGCCAAAATAGCACTCTAACCTTCCTGAACAAGTATATTTCATATGCTAATTTTAAAGATTGAAAAATGGAAGAAAAATTAAGGTACTATATTGTTTAATAGATACACTTCCAGACACATATACCCAAGAGATGGAAGAACGTGTCCCCATAAAATCCTGCCCATGGTAGCTGTAAAGCATTAGCCTCAACACCCAAAACGCAAACACAAGCCCAAATGCCATCAACCAAGGCAAGGCATGTGCTGAGGCGCATCCCTGCATGGGACATTTGCTCATTACTAGAAATAAGTGTAGCAGTGTTCCCACAATGAGCAAACCGTGAAACTGAAATCCTATGCTAAGTGAAAGTAGCCAAGAACAGGGACCGCAGTGTTTCAGGGCGTGAAATATTCATAATCTCTGGGCTGGCAAGGCAGCTAGTGTGTTAGCACGCTTGCCCTGGAGGTGGCCTGGAACTCACAGTTTTAAAATATCCATAGGTGTAAAAGTCAATATGCCTATACACACATGCACGCACGCACGCACGCACACACACACACACACACATACACACACACACAAAGGGGATTTATGAGAATGATTTACAGCCTCTGGCCCAGTTAACCCAACTATGGCTGGCAGTGAACAGAAACTCTACGAACCCAATAGTTAGTTACTCAGCTCCACAAAGCTGCGTGTCTCAGCCGATCTTCGGTATAAACTGGAATCAAGCTTCCTTCTGCATCCAGCAGGTGTGACCCAGATTAAGAGTCTTCCTGCCTCAAATCCAGGCATGTGTCTTCCTACCACAAGGAATTGTACTAGAAGTGGATCTACCTACATCAAATTAAGCAAAACTCCCCCACAGGTGTGCCCTCCATTTTTGGATTTTATTTCATTCCAGATGCAGTCAAGCATATCCGTCTGACAGCCAAGAATATCCGTCCCAATGTCGTTTGAACATGTAACCCCAGTGCTGGGATCCGGAGATTGGCAGATTCCTGAGGATCACCGGCCAGCCAGCCATTCCGACCTGATGAGACCCAGGCCAGTAGAAGACCCTGCCTCAAAGAAATAAAAGAGACCGGCAGCTCCTGGGGAATGACATCCGCCACTGTCCTCTGATTTCCACACATGCACACTCACATACACTCATGGGGGAGGAGTGTTTATAATAAACAAGTCTATACAGAGAAAAGGCATAGGAATGTCTAGCGCTCGTGAGTATGGATGAGGTAATTCTCACAGGTAAGGGACACAAACCTCTTTCTTCTGGACATAATCAAAGTAGTCTCAATTGGTCTGTGAGAGCATAAAGCATGACTTGCGAATATAGTGAAAGCCCTGGAAGTGTGGACTTAAAAGTCAAAAATTATATCTATTGTATGTGACTTTCATCCCAAAAAAGCTATCAAAAATAAAATTATAACATTTAACCTAAAATAACAAATCATGGATGCTACTCATTATTATGAGGTATCCATGGAATATCCATTTCTGTATTTCTTCACTCAGAGGGAGGTTTTTCAGCAACTGTTGAAAAGTCAGCTAAGAGCAGAGAAAGTTTCGGCCACATTGCTCCTCTCTATGTCCTGGCTTTCTCCTAATCTCCTGTTATTTCTGTTATCTTTTATATAAGGCAGCTGACCTTTGGTCGCGAAGTTATTACACTCCTAGGTTCCTTTCTAATAACTAAGTTAAAGGCCCCCGCACCATTCCGCTCAGACACACTATGCCTACCCTCACCGTGACCATTTTTCCTGCGAGCTCCCGTAATTAAATTCATCCTCACGTTCTCACTGCCACACAGCAGCCCCGTGTGTCACGCAGGCTTACATCATCATGGGGCTGTTGCTGCTGAGAACTGAGGTGAGTGATGGGGTAGCCACACACATAAATTCCAAACCGAGAAATAAGAATCTGGTGAATATCTCCATTCCGTCAACAGCAGAAACACAGGAGAGAGAGAAGAGTTGATGGGAAACTCGCCCACATCTAGTTTCACCATGCATCACTGTAATATTCAATGCCTTAGATTCTACTTCATGTCCCATTCCTCAGGGAAAATTAATGCTAACGTCTTTCTGAAGAGTTGTTTATTATGTTCTCCTATAAGAACAGAAGTTTCTGACATTTATTCTGGCCAAGCTCTATTGATGACTATTCTTATTCTTGGACTGGAAGGAATCTATACCAACTAAGAACTGGGATGGTTAAAAACACAAAAATGTACATGTATTCTTTGTAATCTAAGCTCTTCAATAAGTGAGTGGCTTTATCTTTGAGCATTTTAAGAATTATCAGATACCAATTATTCAGTTTTAATAATGAAGATGCTGTCTAGACAGACAATTCCACATAACCAATGAACTGAAATAAACTCACTTCTGCCTTGTGTCAGCACTGTGAGTAACAGAAACCTGATCTAAGGGATGATTCAAGAATAAGGACATATTGTTGGGTGAGACTGGCTACTACGCTTTTGTCCCTAATTTCTCTATTTTCTTCCTTCCTGGGCCTTAGGCCAGACCTGCCAGCAATCTGGAAGAGCAGAGAAACAAAACCTGTTTGTTATAATCTCCCTCCAAGCTGTGCAAAAGCCACTGCCATTCCAGCTCAGAAATAGACTGGCTCCGACAGCAGGAAGAAGCCTCATTTCTCACTCCATCCTTCAAATCTCAAGCAAGGAAGATTGGAAAATACAGGTTTTTAGTTTTTCAATTTCTCCAAATATTGTACAGACTAGATTCGATTCATTCCATTAGAATATAAAAACAAATCTCACTTTATGCATAAACATGCATTAACATAAATTATATATTTTACTGTGCTTATATTGTGCACATTATAAACAAATACAAATCTAGAAATTGCAAAAGGAAAGGTTGAGATGGACTAAACAGCAATCAGCAGTATCAGAACTGTGTTCCCCACACTTACAGTGACAATGTGCAGCTACCCATGCTTCTTTGTCTTCCTTCCTGCCTTTCTTTTTTGTTTTTTGTTTGTTTGCTTGTTTGGTTGGTTGGTTGGTTGGTTGGTTGGTTGGTTGGTTGGTTGGTTGGTTGGTTGGTT
>JABTXL010002442.1:3110965-3134492 GCA_025134845.1 Neodon shergylaensis
GTTGGTTGGTTGGTTGGTTGGTTGGTTGGTTGGTTGGTTGGTTGGTTCGTTGGTTGGTTAGTTGGTTGGTGGGTTGGTTAGTTGGTTGATTCGTTGGTTGTTTAGTTCGTTGCTTGGTTGGCTGGTTGATTCCATTTTGCTTTTCAGAGTATAGTTTCTCTAGTCCATCAGAGCAGTCCTCAAACTTGGACTCTCTCCTTTGGCCTTCGAAGTGTGAGGTTGCGAGCATGCACTAGCATTCTCAGCTCTTGTTCTTCCCTCTTATTAGGATACCCTTTAATTGTTCACCTCTACTATGCAAATGCTCTACCACCAACTCACATCCACAGACGGTCCTAAACTACTGTCAGTTTTCCCTTAAAATTAAAGAACAAAATCTATACTTGAGAGTGCAACCACCGATTCCCCATGTTGTAAACACGAGATACATGATTGCCCAGCACGAAGTCAAGGTCTAGTCCATATGATAATCGACTGCAAATACACCTTAATTTCTTTGTAGCTGGTTTACTGTTAGATGTACCTTTGAAAGAGAAGTTCCAGCATTTTCTTCAGTAAACCATCTTGAGCACCTTACAATATACTTTTCTCATTCTGAAAACCCTCACTTTAGAGATCAACTTAACTGTAAACTAGGTATATTAAATCCTTGAGATGAAAGCATGCACGTGCCATTAGAAATTGGTCTTCTTGCATGCTGCCCAAACTAAAATGGCTTAAACCAAGCAGAAGTGCATTTCCTTCCCACATAAATTTGGATATAAAATGCTGTGTCTTCCTACTTCTATCTTGCTACCCATATGAGCAACCCCATATGAGCTTTCTCTTGATTACTCAAGATAAATGCTTGAGTTCCAGACATTTCATCTGAATTTAATCCAATATTAAAGCAAAATCAACAAAACTGGCAAGGAAGGACAACCGTTCATAAATGTTATATTATACTTTGATACCATTTCCATCCCACTGATGATGAAAGTCCATATATAGCTATGAAAAAAGTCAGGATTCCTTTATGAAACAACACTGAAATCATCAGCCACAATGCATAAAGAAGTATAAGCATATATAGATATATTCACAGGGAAATGAAAGGCTTGCAACCTCTCCACACCATGTTATTCTAGCACTAGAGAGCAACCACCTGATGGCAAAATCCTAGCCTGTCAAGACAATTGAGTTCACATGATGAACCAGCCTGTCTCCTCCATAGTATAACTATAATCCAACGTGTAAAATGCCGATCCCAGAGGAAGCAATCGAAGTTAGCCTGGCTTCGCTGTAGTTTGAGACTCACAGGAGGGCATTAGAGTAGCAAACTGTTTTCTGAAACCAACCACATTTGCTTTCTTGGATACCCAGCTCTGCTTTGATGAGAATCTTTCTAATTTTTCTCTTATGATTTTCAGGTGGGAGTCAGGTCAGAAATGAATTGTTCGCTATGAGAGTGCAAAGGAAAACAGTGGACAGAGTCAGATAGGAAAGGAAGAACAACATTAAAGCAAGCGGGGCTTCTAGGCGGCACTACTGAGAAGAGACCTTATCTGAAATCATCTTCAATTATTTGCCATCAACGTGTGAAATATGACGCCATTCCTCCTCGTGTCTCCCTCAGTAAAACCTAGCTTGCGCATGTGCTTTTCTTATGACCTACTCTTGATGAGAAACTTAAAGTTCTGAACTTTTTGTACACTTGACTGTTTTTAGTCATTTGTAAAACAGATTCATAGACCCAGAAATTAAAGGCTGAGGAAGAATCAACATCAAGATGACAAGAATAATGTGAAAATAAATAGACACCATCGCATTCTCATTAAAGTCATATTTAAATATGATCACATAGAGCTGATGAAGGGTTTTTCTTATCCTCCATATTCTTTCTAATAGAATTTTGAGTTAAATATAGATCTACTTCCATGGCTTGATACATTTTTAAATGCACTTCAAATTTACACTGAATATTTTGCTTAACATTGGATAGATTCACCGCTCTGTAAAATCTTTAGCGTTCATTTAAATTAATGGAATGTAGCTTAAAACATGGAGAAAGAAACTGCCTATAAATAAGATATGACTAGCAAGGCAGAGTCACATCTATAATCCCAGCATACAGGCTTAGGCAGGAGAATCGTTGTGAGTTCAAGGCCACCCTGGTAGGCCTGTCTCACAATAACAAATCAAATCAGAAATTATTACTGAACAAAGCAACAGCAGAAGAAATGGGAGGTAAAAAATGATACTGGTTCAGTCAGAGCAGAGGAGCTTTCTTGCTTCAGAAGTAGAAGCAGACAGCACTATACCACTGAACTAAGATGCAAAGATCAACTAATATATACGAAATTAAAAGGATCTTTCCAGAAGTGACTTCTAAGACAGGTAAAATTAAACTGCAGCAACACGGGCTGAGGACAGTGACAAATGACTCAAGGGCAGTGGCTCTGGAGACACAAGGCCGACTGGTACAGCCTCAGTGCAGTAGCAGCCCCACCAGGGCTTGGTCATATGACCCAGGGCAAGCCAGTTAAATATAAGTAGAAATGGTTGGTGAAACTTGGACAACTCGTGGATGCAAAATCCTCTGACATTTTCTTTCTCCCTAGAAGTTAAAAGTCATAACCACTGTCTTGGGAGCACAGCAGCAAAAACTACTGAAGGATGGAAATGGTGAAGACAGAAGACACCTCAGCCACAAGGGATATATTACGGACTTACAAGTATGTAAAAGGAAAAAGAAATTTTTCCCCTCACCTGTGGGGTTGATTTTATTTTCTGCTACTAAGAGCTAATAGGGTCAAAGGTGATTTAGATGGGAAATGATGCTGGGAACCTTGGGTATTGCAAATGACCTAAAATATGGGGTTGCTGAGGAGAGGATGTAGTGCAACAGGACTTAACAAGACTGACACCATCATAGAAGCACCATATTGACCCAGATCACGGGACCCAACACTTGCCAAAATGGAAACAAAGACCTAGTCCATACTTCCAGAAAAGCACCAAGTAAAAAGACCCTAAATGTACTTACCTTGCCTTTTTTAATTCTATCGTTACATATCTTGCTGACTGAAGTATGCCAACCAGGATATGATTTTGTACATAAGAGACATAAGAGACAAATCGCTGTAAGGCTCAGGACTGCATGATTCAGCCACGTTTCCTGTGCTGCTGTCCAGCAATAAAGACTTTTTTTCGACTTTAAGATTGTCAGTGTGGTCTCATGTGGGCTTACCTCACAACAGTAAAATGACAAGCAAAGCCAGGGAATTCGAGACTGCCATGCATAGGTCTTTGCTAAATATAAGCAGAACAGTTAACCAAAAAATAATGTGTCTTAGCTTATGCTAGAACCATACATGAGGCCCCTACACAGGACATAACATTAAAGCAGACAGAACATTTCAAAAATGAGAATATGATAGTTTTTGTTGTTTTCTGCTATTTTTTTTTTAAGTATAAACTCAGACTGAACTAAGCTAGATTCTTCAAAGAAACATTAAGAGAGCAGCATCAAACACAGCCTTCAGCAAGACACAGTACTGACTGCCTGGGAGTCTCCATTAGGATATTTGATGGGTGGAAACTCCAGTTGATTCTCTACTCTGGTCCAAAGCCTCCACAAGTTGGGAAATGGCAATCTTATCAGAAAATGAGTATCGTGACCCAGGGTTTGCTTACACTCATCCCACTGAAACATGGTTTGTGTTCAAAATGTTGTTGTTAAGTTTGGAGGCATGTGTCCAAATTAAAGTCAAGTTCTCAGTACCGTGTGATATAAACAGACCTCTGACAAATATGTTATTACATATCCCGATGCTTGAAACCAACAGAAAGATCTCACAGCTGCCCAGATCTAAACAGCAGATGACAGTCAAATACGAGGAGAGAAAACAGCTTCAAATTGCAAGTCTGAAGCAATGATTAAAAGGAGAGGAATGATTATTTCCAACCTGCATTTTTCTACTTGACTAAAGAATCAAGCAAGTGTGCTTGGGAAAATTAAGGTATTGTATCAAATTGCAAAGTCTGGAAGTTCAGCCTACTGCACCCTTCCTCTGGAGAGCTCAGGTTACATACGTCAAAGAAATTGTGCTGCCAGTTTCCTCTCATTTGAAGTAAAGACTATTGATATTTCTATCTCTACTTTTGGTATAAGACACAGTTTATTCTTGCCTTCTCCAGTTCCTTCTCAGTTCACTGTCAACCCCCACCTATTCCTAGGTGATATTGCTCTAGGCTTAGTTGAAACCTTTTGCAGGTAAGTGCTATACTGGACTCCTCCTGTGTCGTGCCTAGGATAAGAACATGAGCCACGTCACTCATAAAGTGTGTCAGCAAACATCAGGTTCACAGTGGCCTTGGTCACTGTTTCAGGTAAGCTAGGAACCCAGTTTACAAAACATTAGCTCAACGTGTGTGTTTTAATGATATTCAAGACAGGGGTAAGAAAAAGAACATGGTATATTATGCCATGGCTCTTAAAGCTTCTCTTGGAAATGACTAATATCAGTCACTTCAGGTCCCCTTTTATGGCCCCCAAAAATGTTCCATAGCCAAGACTGAGATCAGATGGGCAGAGGAAAACAATCCTAGCAATAAACCCAGGCTGAAGGAAATTTCATTTTCGAGCCAGGGCTACTGAGTAGCACGTGTTTCAGGATATTTCTTCCACATTCTTCTTGAGGACCATAAAATTGAAAACTAATAAATAAAACTGTACCATGAGGTCAAAATAAATGTCTGTAAAGTAGCAAAGGTTATAATCATTTATTATAGGTGTCAGCCGATATTTGAAACAACTCTAGCAACTGAGAGCCTTTCTTTAGAGGCCAGCAGCGTGGAGAGACCTTCACGGAGTGTTCCTCCCTTCAGAATTCTCTTGAATGGAGTAAATATTAGGGCTGTCAGTCACCCTAGGAAACAGCGAACCGTGGGCGGAATATGTGTCCTTAGAGGTTAAGAAACGCGAGGCGTGTGGCACGAGAGAGGTTAGGACACAGACTAGGAAAAGCACGGGTCATATTACTCTTTCTGACTTAATGGGGTTTGGGAAATGTGGCCTCTCATGTGACAATGGAACTTTCATACTCACGCTGTGGGTCTCAGCTGAAATATCATGTGGTCAGACATCTAACCTGCAAACTTTACCCAGCACGGCGTCGCCACTGCTCTCTTCTGCTTAGTGCGCTTTGTCTTCCCAACACTTGCCGCTGTGTTTTATGTCTCATCTCTTCCTTTGTTCCTATTTACTAGAAAGCAAACTATGTAGGAAGGAGTTTTTGACATATCCTCGGGCGCTAGAAGAGTGTTTAGCATGCAGTAGGCTCTCAGATATGAATAACTGGATTCATGGCGCTGAGCTCTCCATCTAGTGGATAGTGCAAAGGCTAGCTTTAGCCCCAAGAAGAACTCAGCATGAAGGCCTCTATCCTTAGGAAGAGCACATGTGACGGCTTTAGGTGTGTGGACCCTTACTTCATCCATAATGCACAGCCCAATGTAAGAATTTCTGCAGTAAGATCTTTCTGGGAACCCCCTGCCTTCACTAGGGCCTCGGGGAATTGTCTTCTGGTCCAAAGCAGTCTTCTTTGTTCAGTCAATATGAGATAAGGAGATTATTCCACTCACACATTTCCATAGATATAATAGAGATACAGTCATAAATTATGGATAGTCAGACGCTATAGATATAAGATATATAGATAGAAGTGGCTCTGGGTTGAAACGGGGTCAGTGACCATGGCCTCCTTAGTCTTTTGTCCACTTTCTACAGCTTTCCTAAAACACACCCATCCTTCAGCTCCCTGGTATGCTAACGGCGATAGATGCATTCCGTGACCCCTGAACTAAGCTAAATGCCGTTGATAATTCCTTCCTGGTACTGCTTGTACTTCCTGTTTTGTGAGTTTAATCGACGCTCCAGGAGACCAGGCAACAGCCTGTCCACCCACTGCATGCCGTATAGCTCCACCAAAATCCAGCAAATAAAAACTAGTGTGCTAAATGAGTGAATTAGTTCCTTGGTTAGGTGGGACTGGTATAACCTAAGGCAACTCATGTACCAATCAGATACCGTCTGCAGTGTGAGTGGCTAGCTTCTCTGTGCACATGCAATACATTTTAAATGAGTAAGGGTGCTCCTGGCATGTCCTGTGCATTGACACAAAGGAACTATTGAATTGAAAGTCATTGTCTTGGAATCGTGTATTTCCTCAGTTGGTGAACGCTGAAAATACTCTCACTATCATCTGGAAACTGCAGCAGTGTTCTGATTGGCTTTAGAGAAGATCCTTAGATTTTAGAAGCTGAAAATGACTATGCTAGAAAAAGATGTGATTAAATTCACATACAGAAAAGGTATGATATGGGCTGAAAATATTCTGGCTCAATTAAGTAAGTATATAAAATTTACATAAAATTAATTCGGCCACAATTCTGATTCACTCAATATAAATGGAAGCGCAGATTATGTAAATTCTTCCTATTGACTATAAATTCCATTTCCTTTTGAAGGGAGTCTCTCCAATGCAGCGCAATTAAATACACCCCAGCATGGAGGCCACCTCCTCACCCCTCTGACACTGACATTCAAAACACAGGGGCTTATGTATGGTCCCTCATGTATTATAACCAAACACAAACTCCTAAGCTTCTGCTCTGTCGTGAAAACATTCAGTAGTGATTCTTAAGATTTTTCTTTTAAGGAGTAATTTTTATGACTTCCTAAAAAGCCTAGTCTAATTACACTGCTGCTCAAATGAGTATGTTAATTAAATCAACCTTACGTGGTCAATCTAAATTATTAGAAAATCTACTGAAAATAACCATACATTATTTATGCCCAAGTATTATTGCCTTTATAAAACCAGGACCAAGAGACATAGAAATACGTATGCGTCAACCAGCTGCTAACAATTGTTGTAAGTGAAATGGGCTATCAGAGGAAAGCAATTGTGAGCACACGTTTGGAGTCATGTGACCTAAGACTGAATGAAGCCTGCTCTTCTGTCACTTATGACAAATAACCAGTCATCCAGGAGCAATGGCAAGAAAGAGCAGTTACTAGCACCCTGAGAGAACGGCTGTTGAGAGAGGGCCAATGTCATATCAGTTATTGGACAAATCACCTACATTCTCTGGGACCATTTCCCGCTATAAAATGGAAGCCCCGATACCTACTTCATAGAATATAGCTATGTACCTGGCACTTGGAAAAAATAAGTAAATGGTACTTTCCTACCTACCCATCAAATATGGTTTGACCCTGTCTAGATGGGACATGATTGGGACATCTTCCCGAGTAAAGTATCCCACTGCTGGGCTATAGACCGTGTTTGATACTTTGGGACCTTAAAATGAGGAATAAGCTTTATTTAAAAAAAAAAAGTTCCCTGCCAGTTATGCTAGTAAATGCTTAGTGCTTGGTTCAAATCTGATCAAGCCCCTTATCAGTAATTCCTGGACGCCTGCAATATAGTCCCTAAGAGGAAAAGTCTGTCCCTTGTTGTTTTATACTACATAATTAAGAAAGGGAGAAGGAAAGCCAGTGAGATGTCTCAGTGGATGAAGGCATCTGCTACCAAGTCTGAGAACCTGAGTTCAATACCCACAACCTAGAGGGTAGGATGAGAGAAGTAACTCTCACAAGTTCTCATCTGACGTTCATACATGTGCTGTGGCACATAGGCACACATGCACGCACACACACACACACACACACACACTAAATATATGTATGTAAAAAAATTAGGTGAGAAAGAAATTGTTGATCTTTTATGTAGATATCCAATGTTGTAATGTAGGACCTTCTCCAAGATTTGATATACTAGCTTTACATTTTTCTAATTATAGAATATATTTACAGTCTCACATAAAGAGATATGTTGCAATAGACAATGAAAATGTACTTTGTACTGAGGAAGCATACAGAATATTAGTTCAGCTTTTATTTTGGTAATTAGCTCAGTATAAATGGAGATACAAAAATATAAGGAATTAACATAAATCCTAAATATGTATGAATATTCCACTAACCACTCTACCTCTCCTTGTCTCTGTTTCTATTTCTATGTGTGTGTGTCTCTTCTTTTTCTTTCTCCCTCTCACAAACACACATGTTTTATTTCAAGAACTCTCCATAAATCTACATGTATAGAAAGTTGAATGCTAAAATACTCTGAGACAATTGTACATCCCAAGGTACTTCTACAATTGCTCTACTGAGATCCTAAAATCTGAAGCCAGCACTAGAGACTCAAAAATCACATAAAAGAATAAAGTAAAAATCCTTTTGTAGAAGGCTCTAGGCAGACTCTGCTCATGGGAGACTCCATCTGAATTCTAACCACAAGGATAGAAATGGAAAATAATAGAGAAAATTTTCCCTGAAGGGGAAAGCTTTTGATCCTACCTCCTGTAAAATGCTATTGCCTGTGTTCATTACAGATTCTAATTTATTCTGATCCGAAAGTCCTGACTCAGAACCACAGATAAGAATCCAGGTTTATCACAGACCCAACGTTCCCCTTTCCTGTGCTGTTTGCAGTTCAATGGCCCTCCTCTAATAGGAGGCTGCACTCTGGCGAGTTAAGGATAGATCCGGCCTTTTTTCAAGCTCAGAGCTTCTTGCCTGATCTTTTTCTAATCTCTCCACTGCTGCATTATGTCGGAGTCCTCTGGAATTTATACTCAGGTAATCAATACCTAGCAGTTCCTCCACCAAAGAAAACAGATGGCTAAAGACAGTTAATAAATAATACAGAAAATGAAGAATATTAGAGAAGTTAAAGACAAGGAAGCAAGCGAGCACAGTCTCCTAGGTTTGCCTTTAAAAGCAAGTCCTCTTACTTGAGCTAGAGTATGTCGTTGAGACCCGAGTAAATTCATAATAAAATCAGTTCAGAGGAGAAAACACAAGTGAGCAAGACAGAACATTTCAAAAGAAAATAAAACGTTCTGGACTAAAGAGATGGCTTAGCAGGTAAGAGTATTTTCTTTGCAAACATGAAGGCCTGAGTCCCTCTAGTACCCATGAAAAGGCCAGAGAGGTTTGTATGCAAGTCCTACAATCCCAGGGCTTTGGTGAGCAGAGATGCTGGACTCAGTGGGGCTTGCTGGCTGCCAGCCTATTTGCAGGTTCAGTGAGACACCCTGTCTCAAGAGAAAATGGCAGAGAGTGATAGCAAGAACAGGACATGCAATGTCCTCTTCTGTAGTCTACATGTTCCCATACACACACAAGCACACACACGTGCATACCACCACATACACACACTCTACACACACATGAAAAAATACAAATAAAATATTTCCCAAGATTTGTTTAATGTTTTGTGCCTCTTATCAAATTTATCAAATTAATAATTCTATAGTTTGACTTTTAATATGAGTTAGCAATGCAAACACAAAATGCTTACGAACGTACTAGATAAAAATACTAAAGTCCTTCATTTTAGTAATATGTTCCATGAGTGATGATGTACAAGACAGGTTGTCTCACCTGAAACATTAATCAAAGCTTGCCATAGTTTACAGGGTTCCGTCCATTTTAATGCTTGTTCTCAATGCAGTATTTGTGTCTCATATGATGTGCTAGTTGCTTGCGTTGTCGATTGATAGGTGCATAATGTACTAGATAATTATGGATATGACAAATTCAATTGCAGTGTGTTAGTTTTCATCAGCTGTCTGCAATATGGGTTTCCCAATGACCCCATCTAAAAACATAGCCGTGTTTCCAGAACTGTGTTGTTCTCATCACATAACTTTAAAATTAGGCAACTGGAAACTCCTGAGCACAGGACGAGTAGAAATATACCTAATATCTGCTTCTCAAGTAAAAGTATGCATATGAAAATGAGTATATGAAATTTACAGTTAGTCATCTTAAATTGAACGAGTAAATTAATGATGCAAGAAATAGGTAGATCATATCCGTATAACCCATATATGTACATGTTGGATTAAGAGTCTTCACCAAGGTCACTGATCAGAACTAGCTAGGTGGATGTTCCATCAAAACAAAGATTTACCGAGAGCACAAACTACAATGCTTTAATTATCAACTCTAATCTTTGTAATCTTGTAGTGATTCTATCATGAAACGCCAGGCCATCGTTGAAGGTTGTTAAGGAATTATAGTTACTGCTGCTTTTCTCATGCCAGATCATCACACCTGGCACCATTAAAATAAAGCTTCTACTTGCTGATGCATTTTAATGAGAAACTCTGACCTATTGCACTTATATGTTTCATAAAAGTTGACCATAAGCTCTGGTAGACCACTCTTTCACATTCTAGTTAACTTCTCTGAAAATCAAAATAAAACTCTTCTTTCAGTGGGATATATGGATGCAGTGAGTGTGTAGACTTGTCTACATGACGTGTGTATTCTCAGTCATTTTGTCTATTCAGAAATAAAAAGTTTATGTTGTGAAATCATAATATTATGACAGAAACTTGAAGATCTGGGGTACAGTTCCAACCTCTCTTTTGCTCTCTACTCCATCAGGTCTGGTTTTACATACTAATTTAGTCTCCTCTGACTCCTACCTTGCCCCACTCCCTTCCACTGACCATCTGTCTTCGCCATTTTCTATGAGATAGTCATATAAAAGCCACTATTATTCATTGATCTTGATCGGAAGAATTGGTTCACTGATCATTCATTCCCTTCACATATACACAATTTGTGATTGTTTAATGTGACTTTTCCCTTTCATTGAGGACACAGTAAATAAGAACTAAAAAAATCAAAGCATAACAATTGTTAGCTGGGTGTGGAGGACTTACACCACTGGAAGGAATATAAATTGGTAGACTCATTATGAAAAATAATGTGAACTACTAAATTTTTTAATGGCACTATATTATTGAGAAATGACAGTTGGATGGTCTCCTAATGGAAAACTTTATCTCGAAGAAACAACTGATCAAGGACTTCAACATAAAACCAACCACACTGAACCTGATAGAAGAGAAAGTGGGAAGTACACCTAAATGCATTGGCATCAGAGACCACTTCCTAAATATAACCCCAATAGCACAGACAATGACAGCAACAATTAATAAATGGGACCTCCTGAAACTGAAAAGCTTCTGTAAAACAAAGGGCATGATCAACAAGACAAAATGGCAGCTTACAGAACAGGAAAAGATCTTCACCCAACCCCACATAGGACAGAGGGCTGATCTCCAAATTATACAGAGAACTCAAGAAGGTTGACATCAAAAGAACAAACAATCCAATTAAAAATGGGGTACAGACCTAAACAGAAAACTCTCAACAGATGAATCTAAAATGGCTGAAAGACACCGAAGGAAATGTTCAACATCCTTAATCATCAGAGAAACGCATCTCACACCGGTAAGAATGGCCAAGATCAAAAGCACTGATGACAGCTTATGCTGGAGAGGTTGTGGTGTAAAGGGAACACTCTTCCATTGCTAGTTGGAATGCAAACTTGTACAGCCACTTTAGAAATCAGTATGGCGATTTCTCAGAAAACTAGAAAACAATCTATCTCAAGAACCAGCAATACCACTTTTGGATATATACCCAAAGGATACTCAATCATACCACAAGGACATGTGCTCAACTATGTTCATAGCAGCATTATTCATAATAGCCAGAACCTGGAAACAACCTACATGCCCATCAACGAAAAAATGGGTAGAGAAAATGTGGTACATTGACACATTAAAGTACTACTCAGAAGCATATAATAATGATGGACACTGGATAGGAATCAGGGTGTCCTATACTTCTCAGTGTCCATGTCTCAGCAGTCAGGTCCTCCTTCTAAAGGTTCTATAACCTCCCAATGCTACACCACCAAGGGTTCAAACACATGAACTTTTGGAGGATATTTTATACGAAATAATCACAGTAGGTGCACACCAACTGATAAGTCGATAAAGAAAACATGGTACCTACCCAAAGTTGAGTATTATTCAGCCATAAATCCTAATAAAAAAAATCTACCATTAGTAATATGGATGGATTAAAAGACAGTCATCATGCTAAGTGAAATAAACCAAAACAAAACAAAACAAATACTGTAAATTCTTACTTATATGAACTAAAGAGTCAAAATCACTGAAGCAGAGAATGTAAGTTTTTACCAAGGCCAAGGGTGTGGTGTAAATGAGATGCTTTAAGGGAAAGATACAAACTTTCACTTCCATCAATAACAGCTGGGGCCCTAGTCTACAGCCTGGTGTCTCCCATAGTTCCATTTCTGTTGCTGAAAAACACTGACACAAAGCAATTTAAGGGAGCAGGGGAATATTTAAGCTCATAGTCCCAGGTTAGAGTGCACCGAGTGGGATCTTGAGGGCCATGTCTGGAGCTTGAGGTAGCTAGCTAGTCATACCACAGCCACAGTCAAGACCAGATAGAGACGGAATACGTGCTGCTTAGTAGTCCGCTAGCTTCATGGCTCTTATGCAGCACAGCCCCCTAAACCAGGCCCTGGGGCCACTCACTGAGGACAAGTCCTCCCACATCAGCTAAGGGGATCAAACCAACCTTCGCACAGGCAGGTCAACCTCACCAAGACTCTTCCCAGTTGATTCTAGGTTATGTACAATTGACAACTAAGACTCACTATCTCAATGATTATTGCTTATGTGAAACTTGCTAAGAATGTATCTTAACTGTCCTTACCCCACATACACACTCATGTGCATGCACACACATGTACACATACACACACACACACACAAAGGGGTGCTTGTGATGTATAATTTCATTATGGCAAATAATTATAATATATAGGGAGACAAATACATGGGTGTGTAAAAAACCATGTGCATCTATAGAAAATGTATAACTCACATATATACAAGTTTATTTCTCATTTATATATTAATTGACTGGGGAAGGAAGAGAAACTTATGGTTTATTCTGATAGTGTTTACAAATGCCACCTCAGACAACAAGGTTCCATGGGAGGAAGGCAGAAGATAAGACCTAACGAACGGAGCTAGATTTTTAAGCTCTTAATCCATGGTGCTAAGAAAAGAAGGAGAATGGCTGCATTAAGCAGTCATTAGTGTTCATCTGCGAAATTTCCAGATCCACAGCACCCACTGTTAATAGCCCTTAGGATCACCTGTGCCCATACCCTGGCTTTCCAGTGCAAGGCCTATGAGCAGGTAGGAAGCCATTTCTATTTTCCACTGTTTTTTTAAAGAAGGCCCCGAAAGGAGCTGAGCTTTCTACTTGTTTTCTAACTTTCCTAGAAGCTCTATTCAGGTCCCCAGGCACAAAGGTATGTAACTCATTTAACTAATTACCTCTCTCATTGGGCTTAGTTGAACTCATTATACTTATTTCAGGATCCTAGATTTGTACCAGGAACAAAGACGTCTGCTGAGTGTCTAGATTTTGATAGTTTTTGCAATGGGCCACATTTCCTGGCTCATAATTACTCGAATTAGATGATGGTATTGATATAATTGAAGATACAGCCTGTACCTAATTTGTGGACCTCCTTTACTTTGGAATGGTGTGCATTAATTTCATTTGTTTGAAGCACCAAGAATTCATGTGAAAGTATAAAAGTATTGTTAGGAAGACAAGGGAATAAGTGCGATCTGGAAGAGGATAAAAGGAGAATGGTCAAAATGTATTACAGACGCGTATGAGACTAGCCTAAACCACCTCTGTAATTATTATATGCTATTAAAAGTGCTAAATGGGTTTAACAAAAAACCCATTGGGACTCAGAATAATAGACAGTTTGAGGAGTGTGATTTCTTTCCTTACAACAAGCATAAGAAGATGAGGCAGACAAAAAATGGGGAATATGCTGTATAAACTCAACTCTCACAGCTAAAACGGCTATAAGTAGACTTAAAATTCAATTAGTGGGTAGCCTGGTGTGGTTGTTTCAATGTAATTGGGCCCCATAATCTCAGAGGGAATGGTACTATTAGGAGGTATGTCTTCATTGGACTGGATATAGCCTTGTTGGAAAAGGGGAGTCACTGTGAGGGCAGGCTTTCAGGTTTCCTGTTTAGGATGCTGCCCATTTTCTCAGCTGACTTCCTGTTACCTGCAAGATGTAGCACTCCCTGCTCCAGCGCCACATCTGCCTGCATGCCGCCATGCTCCCCATCGTGAGAACAATGGACCGAACCTCTGAAACTGTAAGCAAGCCACCCCAATTAAGTATTTTCTTTATAGGAGTGGCCATGGTCATGGTATCTCTTCACAGCAATAAAATCCTAAAACCCCTTGGAACAATATCTGCTAATGCAAAGGTCTGGGTCACCCATTCCTGTCCTTTAAGAACTGGATAAAATTGTAGTCATTTCTGGAAGCTTCAGGGTCATGAACATTGGATGTCTAAACCCCCAACTAGTTCTACTCACCCTGTGGAAAAGAGATCTGTCCATCCCACGTTCTTGAAAAGGGATTGTTGATACAAATAGGCTTGGCATGACTACTGCTTGCTTCATTGGCCTGAGGAAGGTTCTATTCAATCCCTTTAGCTCCAGAAGGTAACCATAAGTGCCCTACACCCAGACACTACTGACGTTTTTCAAAGCCAAAGACTACACAAAGGCTACACTTTGAGTTCAGAAGTAACAAACGTCAAAGTATCTAATCAACTCTACACCCTACATACTAATTTAAAAAAAAAATATGCCCAGGTGAACCAGGAAAGTGTTCCTCTCCAATACTGGATCTGGGGTTAAAGCTGCTGATACAAAAAGCCCAACCTTTTCTGTCAAGACTAGAGTGAAGACAATATTCCCTGTTACAACTCCAGAATTGTAATAACCACTTGGTCCCACAAGCAATTACTTTGTATGACCAAGAGACCTTCTTAGCCAATGTCCTGAAGCTCTACAAGCATAAGTACCAAATCCCAAAGCCCTGGAATCACCCAGTTCTTTATTCAAAAGACCTAAGAAAGACCACCTCTAAATGCTTAAATTCTGCCTCCCCAAGAATAGGCATAACAGCATCACCAGCCCAGACATTCATCATCACACCGTGAGTCTTCTAGAGAAGGTCTTCCCCACAGCCTTTGAACTTCAGACTCGTGTCAATAATCCTAGCATCATTTATACTTATCCCCTGGGGGTAGGCAGAGAGTTTCATTTGAGTATTAACGTTCATAAAGTTAGAAGCACACCACGTGCAATCACTCCACAGTACACAGAAACCTTATTCTTATTCAATAGAGAACCATGAGTTCATGGTTACCAGTGGCACCTGTATTCATATCATATCTTATGGATCCACAACTGTGGTTTGGGGTCCCATAGAGCCACACATCTTCCGCATTCATCTTAAGAATCCTGGGGAAATCCCCCATAGCCTGTGGTTTGAGGACAACAGTTTCTGGCATTATAACCTGCCACCAGATCATGCCCCAAAGGGCCATAATAAGAATCGCCTTCATACCAGTGGACTCCTACCATCAGCTTTATGTGTCTGGGATATGCACTCTTGGAAGCGTCCATCCATTGTGAAGTCATACAGCTATTCTATTGAGTCATTGCAGTCTGGACTGCTGAGGCAGGTCATAAACACTACTGGAATTTTCACAGCCAGAATCTTGTAAGGGTACAATGGTGGTACAGACACAGGGATAGGAAAGAAGAAGGGAGAAGGAAAAGGGTTAACTTAGGGATATCAGATCACACCAAGAGAGAGAATTCCGATTCTCTATAGCATAGCAGGATAGTGCACACAGCTGAAGAGGTGGAAAAACTTATGATCCAGGTTTGAGTTTTACACATGGTGTATATTACTATAATGTAATCCTTACATTCAAATGAATAAATACAGCCAATCTTCCTGTGCTCTACATCGTAGTGTAATTACAGATAATAATAATGTACTATATATTTCACAAAGAATGCGGCATGAGGAGGTCAGTATTTCCGTTTCCACAACCATGGTGTCTCCAGCCAGTGGTAAACTTTATTTAGAAGTTTAACAGCAGTGCTACATCAAAATTTTATCAGTAATCCAACAAGCATATAAACCTATTGTTGTGCTGTATTGATTTTTCAATGTCTCTTCAGTAATAACCTGTAATGAACAAAGAAATAAGCCCATCCTAACATGAAATATTTGGTCTGTTTAATAATGCAACGTAGCTAAAACACTATGAGAAAATGACGTGAAAGATCACTTGGTTTCCTTACTTCCGTCAACTTTATCATGTTTTAGCTTTCATATAGCTTAAGATGCATCTTATTTTATGTATAAGTTTTAGAAATTTTGACAAACGTCAAGAACAAAGTAATCAACTTCACAAACTTGATACAACGTGTCCTTTTTTTGTTTTGTTTTTCGAGACAAGGTTTCTCTGTAGCTTTGGTGCCTGTCTTGGAACTAGCTCTTGTAGACCAGGCTGGCCTCGAACTCACAGAGTTCTGCCTCTGCTTCCAAAGTGCTGGGATTAAAGGTGTGCGCCACCACCACCTGACTAACGTTTCTGTCCCATCTGAAGCTCCATTCACATTCTTTTGAGCTTTCCTACTTTCCAGCCAGATTTCTGTCAATCCAAATACTATATATAATATATAATTTTTATTTTTGAAATTATATAATTTCATCATTATCTGCATTCCCTTTTCTCCTTCCAACCCTTCCTGTCCACCCTACTTTCTCTCTAATTCATGTCATCTTTTTCTTTAACTGTTAGACACACACACACTCAAAACCTGTCCAGGCTGTATAATGTTACCTACATGCTATGAAAGTCTGCCTCCCGGAAATAGCATAAGAACTTCACCCATGAACTTTGGTCAGTATGACTGACCATACAAGACCTGAACAATGATGGTCCCAGTGAACATGGTGACATAGAAGGGAGAAAGCTTATGGGCTCTCAACCCTAAAGAACTAGGCAACTAGGGACTGCTGAGAGAGAGAAATGCTCTTCCCAAGAGAAGAGTCCCCCAATTAGCTATCCACCATCAAGTAGTGATCTCTGATATCATATACATAGTTTAATATATTTTAATTAAAATATACTTAACTGACAAATCAAAGTACTCATTTTATACAAATTTGCAGAGTACTACTATTTGCTATTTTAATGCATATATTTATATATATGTTGCAGTGTTTAATTTTCCTACCCATATCTATCTCCTTAAACAGTCATCATTTCTTTATATTTTACAACATTCAAACTTCATTCTTCCTTTATGATTCAATACATTATCATTATTATTAGTCACAATACCATGAAATAGCTTGTCAGAACCATAGATTACTTTTATCTGTTCTAGAATTTCATGAATGGAATCACCATAATATTGAGATTTATACTTGTACGTGGTAGTAACTTATTTCTTTTCAATGCTAGATAGTAGCTGTCACAGGATTTACCAAAATTGGTCTATTAATTCTTTAGCTGATAGACACACTGCTATATTAAAAGCTATAGTTTCAAGGAAAATGAAATTTTTAGGCAAATTGGTAGGACTAGAATATATCATACTAAATGATGTAACCCATACCCAGAAAGCTAAATACACCATCAGGTGCTCATTTAGCCCCTTCACTTAGGAATCTTTCCAGAATTGTCCATAAAAGGCTGAATGGTTTGTCCATGGGCTGCTGCCCACCATGGATCGAGTTTGTCTCCAGACAGTAGCATCCTCACACAGACATGGGTATCTGAGGGGATGCTGGGCCTGCAGCTAAAACCCACTAAAGCACCCGTTTAAATTAAAAGCAGTCTGAAGAGATGTATTAGAACCCCATATTATCACTATTGATCACATTCCCCCTTTGTTTGCACGTAATGCAGTTAGCGACATTTGTAAAATACAGAAAACCATGCAAACGTGACTGACACCCCACTCTGAGCAAACCACTGAGGCTTGGAGACGCTACACACATCGCCACTATCGCCGTCAGCCGGAATAAGTAGAATTGACATGCTTTTACTCTGGGCTGGGAGCAATCTTTAAATGTTTAGAAGCTAGGGCACGTCTCTTATTCTTATCTCACAGAGTTGTCCATGAAGAGTGCTGAGTAATTCACGAAAACACGCTCTACCTTCTATAAAACATTATATGAATGTATGTTTTGCAAATCTGTGGGACGCCCTAACTTCATATCTCTTCCCCGTCCAGATTATATCCAGGCAGGACATCCTCAGCAGGAAACCTGAGGTTAATAGAATGCTGATCTTTGTCTACTTGAAAAATCCTTCCCTGTGGTTTGCAACAGCTTAAAAAAAAGAAAGCTTTCCATCCACAAATTTCCTTCCACCATTACCCCTATGGCCTTCGCCATGTTGTGAGCAAGTGTCTGCCCTCACTCAGAGGCCAACTGACTGAAAACCGGAGCTGTATCTTCACCCTCTGCACGTTTATAATGTAGCCTTATTTTTGGCATATAGTAGAGATCCAACAAATGTCTGTTGAAATTGCTGAATTAATTTGCCATCAAATAACAACAACCCTCCTTCCTACATAGCTGCATCTCGCAGGAAGCAGCCAGGCCCAGCAGGGTCAAATAGATGAAGGGAATTCATCTAAAATCAATTTATTTGGGGGAGAAAATGTACTGTATCCCACGGAATGATGCAGTTTCATCTTTTGTACAGTGCTTCAGACCTGTACATGACCATAATTTTATGTCAAATATCAAGTCCCGGAAGTCGTGTGGAGATAGATTACATTTCTGTACACAGTGTAATACAGCACTAACAGCCCCCCAGGAGCTGGAGTTATAGAGAGTGAAAATGCTAACAGTTTACCCGGCATTGGCCAGATCTTATGTGGCTGGGAAAGAAAATGTTTGCTTATCTAATGCCTATGCTCACAATGTATCAATTTTCAGAGAGATACAATGTATCAATTTTCAGAGCGATAGCCCTTCTAAAGAGCGGGGGAATGTGTGTCTCGCTCTCAACCAGGGCCCTCTTTTCCAATTAAGCAGACCAAAGCTCCAAAGACAACTCAAGGTTGTTGTAAGAACTCCATAGGGCCCTTGCCTATCTTTTCTGAAACTGATGAAAACTACTTAGGATAGCGCAGGCTACAGATCAGTAAAATACATGTCTGGCTGGCTGATAACTTCTGTGAACTCGACAGAAGCCTTGTTGAAATGAAACCATAATTGACCGGAGTGATGCCCAAGTGGACTGAGTGTAATGTAGCCACTCGATAGACCCTGCTTTTTCACCAAGGCGTAAAAGCAACTGCAAAGTGAGATTCTTTTTAATTTAAAAAAAAAAACACCTCTCTCTCTCTCTCACTTGGCCTGTTTGCCAGAGCACTTTAACACAGGCAAATCAGTTTTAATGAGCAGAGAGGCTTTCCCACCTACCAAAGGAAGGAGGTAGAGGAGCTCCCATCCTGGTGTCTTTATCTGCCATTGAGTCTGAAGTCCCGCACTGAGAAGGCAGCCGAAGTCCCTCTGTACCCTGTTCGGCCTATTGGAAACCCTGTGCACAAAGGCCTGGCCACACCCTTAGCCTCCTACAGCTCAAAGCTCCAGACCCGTGTGCCAGCCTCAAGCTGGGCTAACGTGCTACTGCCTCAAAGACAATATTAGTTACGTTTTTTAGTTTCTGACATTATAATTTATTACATCACTCTCCCTTTCGTTTCCTCCCTCCCAACCCTTTCATATACTCCTTTCTCTCTTTCAAATCCATGATCCCTGGTTTTTCATTAATTTTTACACATATCTACCTGTATTACTACATATAACCTGCTCAGTCTGTATGTTACTTGTCTGTGAGTTTTTGGGGTTGACCATTTGGTATTGGACTGCCAAGAGGTGTGCTTTTCTTTGGGTAAAACTATTTCTCCTGTTCTCAGCATTCTTTGGCTGCCTGTATTTCTTTGTGTAGAGTTGAAGCCTCATGGGCTTTCCCCCTCTCCCCCTCTCCGCTTTAACCTACACACATTTATTTTTGATAGGGTTTTTCTGATGGCCATCCCTAGGGCAATGTTAATAGTGACGACCGAATCAGCTGACACCACGGAAAGTCGGAGAAGACACTTCTGACAGCCCTTTTAGCACCTCCCAGATCACAACACAAGCAGGTTTTCAACCCATCCACTCAGGTCTTCTTATTTGAACAACAGAAGGAGAAAGATTTCCTGGTCCTTAAGATTTTTCTAAGAGTACCGAGGCATGGGCACATGGCCCACGATAACTGGTCCCAAAATTCTCTGCATAATAAACCTATGGCACATGTAAATCACACATACATTGACAATGACATTGATCCTAAAGATATAAAAAGGCAAATAAATAAGATCAGAAATGAAAAGGGGGACATAACCACAGACACAGAGGAAATTCAGAGAATCATTAGATCTTACTACAAAAGCCTGTATGCCACAAAATTGGAAAATACAAAAGAAATGGACACTTTTTTAGATAAGTACCATATACCAAAGCTAAACCAAGACCAGGTGAACGATCTAAATAGACCTGTTAGTCGTGAAGAATTAGAAACTGTTATCAAAAATCTCCCTTCGAAAAAAAGCCCAGGACCAGATGGTTTCAATGCAGAATTCTACCAGAACTTCCAAGAAGAGCTGATACCTATACTCCTTAAAGTATTTCACAATATAGAAACAGAAGAGTCATTGCCAAATTCCTTTTACGAAGCTACAGTTACTCTGATACCAAAACCACACAAAGACCCAACCAAGAAAGAGAATTACAGGCCTATCTCACTCATGAATATAGACGCAAAAATTCTCAATAAAATACTAGCAAACCGAATCCAAGAACACATTAGAAAAATTATCCATTATGATCAAGTAGGCTTCATCCCAGAGATGCAGGGCTGGTTCAACATACGCAAATCTATCAATGTAATCCACCATATAAATAAACTGAAAGAAAAAAACCATATGATCATTTCATTAGATGCTGAAAAAGCATTCGACAAAATTCAACACCCCTTTATGATAAAGGTCTTGGAGAGATTAGGGATACAAGGGTCATACCTAAATATAATAAAAGCTATTTACAGCAAGCCGACAGCTAACATTAAATTAAACGGAGAAAAACTCAAAGCCATCCCACTAAAATCAGGAACACGACAAGGATGTCCACTCTCTCCATACCTCTTCAATATAGTGCTTGAAGTTCTGGCAATAGCAGTAAGACAATATACGGGGATCAAGGGGATTCGTATTGGAAAGGAAGAAGTTAAACTGTCATTATTTGCTGATGATATGATAGTATACATAAGCGACCCCAAAAACTCTACCAATGAACTCCTACAGCTGATAAACACCTTTAGTAATGTGGCAGGATACAAGATCAACTCCAAAAAATCAGTTGCCTTCCTATACACTAAGGATAAAGAAACAGAGAGGGAAATCAGAGAAGCATCACCTTTCACGATCGCCACAAAGAGCATAAAATATCTTGGGGTAACCCTGACAAAGGAAGTGAAAGATCTATATGACAAGAACTTTAAGTCTTTGAAGAAAGAAATAGAAGAGGACACCAGAAAATGGAAGGATCTCCCTTGCTCTTGGATTGGGAGGATCAACATAGTAAAAATGGCAATTCTACCAAAAGCAATCTATAGATTCAATGCAATCCCCATCAAAATCCCATCAAAATTCTTCACAGATCTGGAGAAGACAATAATCAACTTTATATGGAAAAACAAAAAACCCAGGATAGCCAAAACAATCTTATACAATAAGGGAACGTCTGGAGGCATTACCATCCCTGACTTCAAACTCTATTACAGAGCTACAATAGTGAAAACAGCTTGGTATTGGCATAAAAACAGAGAAGTCGACCAATGGAATCGAATAGAAGACCCTGACTTTAACCCACAAACCTATGAGCACCTGATTTTCGATAAAGAAGCTAAAAGTATACAATGGAAAAAAGAGAGCATCTTTAACAAATTGTGCTGGCAAAACTGGATGTCAATCTGTAGAAGAATGAAAATAGATCCATATCTATCACCATGCACAAAACTCAAGTCCAAGTGGATTAAAGACCTCAATATCAAGCCGAACACACTGAACCTGATAGAAGAGAAAGTGGGAAGTACTCTACAACACGTGGGCACAGGAGACCACTTCCTAAGTACAACCTCAGCAGCACAGACAGTAAGGGCCTCATTGAATAAATGGGACCTCCTGAAACTGAGAAGCTTCTGTAAAGCAAAGGACACTGTCGCTAAGACAGAAAGGCAACCCACTGACTGGGAAAAGATCTTCACCAACCCCGCAACTGACAAAGGTCTGATCTCCAAAATATATAAAGAACTCAAGAAACTAGACCGTAAAAGGCTAAGCAACCCAATTATAAAATGGGGCACTGAGCTGAACAGAGATCTCTCAACAGAAGAAGTTCAAATGGCCAAAAGACACCTAAGGTCATGCTCAACTTCCTTAGCGATCAGGGAAATGCAAATCAAGACAACTTTAAGATACCATCTTACACCTGTCAGATTGGCTAAAATCAAAAACACCAATGATAGCCTTTGCTGGAGAGGTTGTGGAGAAAGGGGTACACTCATCCACTGCTGGTGGGAATGCAAACTTGTGCAACCACTCTGGAAAGCAGTGTGGAGGTTTCTCAGGAAATTCGGGATCAACCTACCACTGGACCCAGTAATACCACTCTTGGGAATATATCCAAGAGAGGCCTTATCTTACAACAAAAGTATATGCTCTACTATGTTCATAGCAGCATTGTTTGTAATAGCCAGAACCTGGAAACAACCTAGATGCCCTTCAATTGAAGAATGGATGAAGAAAGTATGGAATATATACATATTAGAGTACTACTCAGCAGTAAAAAACAAGGACTTCTTGAAGTTTGCAGGCAAATGGATGGAAATAGAAAGCACTATCCTGAGTGAGGTAAGCCAGACCCAAAAAGAGGAACATGGGATGTACTCACTCATATTTGGTTTCTAGCCATAAATAAAGGACATTGAGCCTATAATTCGGGTTCTTAGAGAAGCTAAATAAGAAGGAGAACCCAAAGAAAAAACATATAGGCATCCTCCTGAACATTAACCTTCATCAGGCGATGAAAAGAGACAGAGACAGAGACCCACATTGGAGCACCGGACTGAAACCTCAAGGTCCAAAGCAGAAGGAGAGAGAGCACGAGCAAGGAACTCAGGACCACGAGGGGTGCACCCACACACTGAGACAATGGGGATGTTCTATCGGGATCTCACCAAGGCCAGCTGGCCTGGGTCTGAAAAAGCCTGGGTTAAAACTGGTCTCGCTGAACATAGTGGACAATGAGGACTACTGAGACCTCAAGAACAATGGCAATGGGTTTTGATCCTACTGCACGTATTGGCTTTGTGGGAGCCTAGGCAGTTTGGATGCTCACCTTACTAGACCTGGATGGAGATGGGTGGTCCCTGGACTTCCCACAGGACAGGGAACCCTGTTTGCTCTTTGTGCTGACGAGGGAGGGGAACTTGATTGGGGGAGTGGGAGGGAAAGGGGAGGCGGCGGTGGGGAAGAGACAGAAGTCTTTAATAAAAAAATAAATAAATAAATAAATAAAAGATATAAAAAG
>JABTXL010002442.1:3135400-3186819 GCA_025134845.1 Neodon shergylaensis
AACGCGATCAAAATATCCCACAACAGTCAATATTGGCAGATGGTGGAAAAGAAAGAGGTGTGGCCAAATTAAAGGGCCTATGTCATGAGGGCAGGCCGTGGGAAGACAGTATCTCAGATGCTTCCATTCCTTGGCTTTTTGTCTGCAATGTGGTAAGTGTCTCCACCCTCCACAGCATTCCCCTCCCAAGCCCAGAAACAGCCGAGTCAAATGACAAGGGCTGGGATCTCGGGAGCCATGAGACAAACAGACTTTTCTCCTTAAAATGTTTTCCAAGTCATTTGCCACAGTCACAAATAAACTAGCACAGCCTTTTGTTCAAAGCACACTATATGCAGGAAAGAGGTTACCCGTTGTTCTGAAACAATTATTTCGTACAATTAATATACACTAATTAAAATAAACAGGATTGTATTGAGCAAAGCTGCATGGGAAGCCGTTTCACTGTGGTGTCTGGTAATGTCCCAGACTGGAGTTAGAAAGCGCAGTGCATCCTCATTATGTGGCTTCCCTGCCAGGGGCTCAGGTTCTTAGGGGAAATGAGGAGTGAACGGATAAATGGTGGGTGGATGAGACACGCTGCGGTTGAAAAATGGAGGACTGTGTTCTTAGATCATTCGATTAAAGAGATGCATTGTCTAGTCTCAAAAAGAGTTAAACCAGCAAAATGGAAGTAATTTTGTTTGATTTATTGATTGTAGTTCTTTTTCATAAAGAAATATCAAAAATTATTTGGGGACAAGAGACATATATTTATTTTCCCACAGTAATAAAAAATTTACTTTCCCATAAATGCATTGATTCGTGAAGCTAGAAAGGGGTCAGTGAGAGAGAAGCAAAGAGGCTTAAGAGGGCAGAAGTCATGAAACACTTGTGACATGAAGGTTGGAAGGGGACCACGAGGAGACAGAATGGTAGGGACAAAAAGGGACCAGGTAAATTGGGGGAGGAATCATGCCATAAGAAAACCTATTTTTATACTAATTTACAAAGAAAGAATAAATATAACGTTCAGCAAGTTGAAAATTGGTTCCCTCCCCAAAGTTACTGAAATGATGGCATCCCCTTTTTTCCTCTGCAGTCCCTCAGAAGCCAGAGCACAGTCAGAGCCCTGCTTCAGTCTCTGAATCCAAGTGTTCATCATCCACCCTTTCTCCTCAGCTGCCACTCTCTTCATTATCTTTTAGGACTGCTAGCATTCAGGTGGATGGGGAACAATTGTGGTATGAGGAAGAGCAAGCCTGTCTCATAGAGAATGCCTATCTGCTCAGATAGAGGACTCCACTCTGCCCTCTGAACAGAAAGTGCCTCAGGCCTTCTTACCTATGAATAAGAATAATTCTAAGAATATTCATCAGTGAGAAACAGTCTTGAAACACCCCAAACTCAAATTCTCCTCTAAAAAAAGACTGTAATTGTAGTTTGCCACATTGAAACTTGATGGAGGAGGGTCATCTGTCTATGTGTTACTTTCATTGGTTAATAAAGAAACTGCCTTGGCCTTTGGATAGGCCAGTCCTTAGGTGGGTGGAGTAGACAGAACAGAATGCTGGGAAGAAGGGAAGTGAGGCAGCCTCCATGGAGCCAGCTGTCAGGTCAGACATGCTGAATCTTTCCAGGTAAGCCACCACCTCGTGGTACTACACACATTAATAGAAATGGGTTAATTAAGATGTGAGAGTTAGCCAGTAAGAGGCTAGAGATAATGGGCCAGGCAATGTTTAAAAGAATACAGTTTGTGTGTTGTTATTTCGGGTGTAATGCTAGCCATGTGGAATGCAGCCCACCACTCCTTCTACAGAAACTAACCACTGGCATTCTGATTTCATAAGAGAATCTGTAACTTACAGAGATAACATGGATGAAAACAGAAAACTGAAGAAGCCCTAAGGTACCATGTGCCCAGCAACCCTGGGTAAGGACCACTCTGTACCCAAAAGACCACATGGGCTTCCCTCGATGGTAGATAAAAACAGACTGGCTCCTCAAGCCTTCCCTTCAGAAAATCTGCAATAAACACCCCCTCTGAATCCAGGAAATGATTGTATTGTGGTGTCTATTAATATCTTAGGCTAGAGTTTAGAAAGCACAGGGCTTCCTCATTGTGTGAATTTCTTATGAACTGTTCTATATCCTTGTAGAAATGAAGCAAGGTATGAATGGATGGACTGACAGCTGATGAATGATTAAATAAATTACAACTGAAAGAAGTTTGGAGGTCACTGTAAATCTCAAGCATTTTTTCAGTATTGAAATTGAAATTTCTAGGTCTCTCAAGACCAGGTAAATGGGTGCCTTGCTGAGGGTTACAGGTACCTGTCTCTAGAAAAAGATGTTACTCCTTAAGTCCTAATAAGTTAGCCATGCAGTCACGGTGACACACACCTATAGTTCCAACACTTAGGAAAGCAGAGGCAGGTAGACCTCTGGGTTTGAGGCCAGCCTGGTCTACATAGTGAGTTCCAGGCCAGTCAGAGCTACATAGTGAGACCCTGTTCAAAAGAAATTGTTTTTAAAAATGTAAGTTAGCCATAATTTTATGCATTTCCTCATGCAAGTTTGGTTAGTTCCCAGCCTTAACTCTGATACCCCAGTTATATCTTCTGATTCTAAGCTAAGGGAGAACCCTTAAAGTTCCTGCAAAAATAAGAGGGAACATTTACTTGTTCTTAGCACTCACAGTGCATTTTCTAAGAAATTTAGTTACAGTAATACATTCTAACACCATAACTAAAGTAAGAGTCATTTCGTCCATGTGGCAAACAGGAAAAGAGGACATTTCTACAGGCGATATAGTTAGCACATGACAGTCTGTGTCCCTCATCCCCATAGGGACCTTTTAAAGTGACCTTCTCCCTGGCAGTCAAAGAACTTTGAGTCAGTCTATTCAAGTACTTCTGTAAGTCAAGCAGTAAAATTTTTAGATAAAATGTAACTCATCAAGTTTTGAATGAATATTATAAGCTGATAAATAGCAAAAAACATTTTCATTCATGATTCATTTCATACATTTGCCACAATTAAAGAATATGGCACTTATAAGGAATAAGACATCACAGAATGAGTCCCTATGAATTCTCACGTGGCTTAATTATAACGTCACTTCTGCATTTTTACCCTCTAGAAGAAACATAATGCTGAACTTCGTGCTTATAATTTCTTTTCTAGTTGAACCTTGATCATATACATATATGTACATATATGTATGAATGTATGTATGTGTGCACATCTATGAGCTCTCTGTAAATGTGCCATATTTATTGTGTCCACATCCTTGTTTGTGCATTGGAATTTTATCTACAGTGAGGCTTGTACTTGTAATCTACTCGGTTGACTGATTTCTCAACAGGTTTCCCATACATAGTCCCTAGCCTGAAAAGTTAAATCTAAACATTTTGGACACGATTGAGGTCATTTACAGAGATTCTGAAATAGAGGCATAACTGAATCTGCTTCATAAAAACAGTTGGCTTCATGAGTAGAAAAGAAGAAAATAAATGTTTTAGGGAAACAGCATAAATGAGAAAAGTACAAAGACAGAAAAACTCGGGTGTGTTCAGATAAAATTACATGCTGAGCCAACTAAGAACCCAGAGAAGAGCACTTTAGAGACAGGGAGAGACGCTAGGAGAAGGTCACATTGAGAAAGAGAAGTCAGACTGACCAACTGAATTGAACACTACAAATGAGAGACAAATATCCCTCGGATTTCCCAACACACTCATCCAATCATTTGTTTAATATTTAATTCCTCTGATGTGTCTTGTTCAAAGTCAATGGTCACACAGTCGCTTTCTGATTATGAACTGATATCCCATATGATTTTACTGATAGAACAAGAATTCCCCCAGAACAAGGATTTCAAGGATATCTAACCCATTTTGCTGATATAGCTTACAATAACCCAATAAAGCAGTTAAGACATTTATAGGATTGTGTTAGTCTGGTAAACTACAACAAAGCACAATAGACTGGGAGTGTTTAAATCACAAGCTCTTGTTTCCCATGGTCCTGGAGACTGGAAAGTCCAAATTCAAATACTACCCAGTAAATTCCTGGTGGGCCTCTCTGCTCGGCTTACAGATGGCCCCTTTTCGGAGTCACAGTTTCTCTTCCTGTTCTTGTAAAGCTTCTGAGCTCAACCTGAATCCTGCTCTCACACCCAGTAATTGCCCCCCAAAGGCTCTGTCTCCAGTGATTTTCACAATGAAGACTGGGGTTTCAACATATAAGCATAGCAATACCAACATGCTCATGGAAGTGAACAATGGGAAACTTCTTTGTCACCCACAAGGCATCCAGCACATACTATTCAACAGGTGTCTGCTCTGATCTGCATTACACACAGAACATGAAGCCATATCAAGGCCAGATGATCCTTGTCATGACAAAAAGCATGCCTCTGGGCTTGCATGTCCTAGAACTGCTGTAATGGCATTTGAATAAAGTTACTGTTCAGCAGGAGTTCACCTGCCCCAAGAAACGTCCCATGGGTGAGTTGTAGTTTACAGGAAAACCCCATAAAATAATCCTGCATATGGCTCCAATCAACCTGTATATGAAGACTTAAAGCATTGGCCCCTGTCTATAACTGCAAACAGAAAAGAGGAAGTGCTGAGAGCCATTTCCAACTTCTAGTCACTGAGGAGCAGATGGGTCCCCTCACTCAACATTACAGGAGTGTTATGTGCTGTCTTCATAGTTCTGGCGATCATTTTTGCGCAGCCATACAGGTCCTATTCTGAGTTCCTAGGAAATTGCATGAAATATTTCACTGTCAATTTTCCACTTACAGTAAAATCATTAGGTAGGAAGTATTGTCTATTGATTTCTGCTTTGCCTTCCTCAACATGTTCTGCAGAACCCCAGTTTCTCCTCTTTGCTTGCTAAGAGGAAACAGCTGAGTGAAACAGTGAGTTTCTTTTTTTCCCAGCTAACCACAATATGTAGGGTCTTTGTTCTCTCTCCCTAAGTCAGCATGGGTCCTCTTCAGATTCTGGGAGTATCAAAGTATTTTCACCCTTTTTACTTCCTGTTCAGCATCAGAATTCAAAATACCTTTCTCAGGATGCAGTCTGAGCCTTTCTAAGTGACATCATTATCCAACCCTCTACCAGCAATACCAACCTCCATCCTACACCCCACAATCACAGGCAATATGCTTTAGTAACTTTTATTAATATGATTATTGCATTATTAATATCATTGTCTTTATTGAAGTAGTAAGTTTCATAATTAAGTTTTCTCTGCCTTAAAGAAAAGATAATTGTCAAAGACCATTGCCAAAATCATTCCTAGTAGCTTACAGGAAACTTACATACTTGTTCTTACAATTCATTGTTTGGGTGTTTAATTGAGTAACTTGTAATTTATGGAGTTTTATACATTTTAACTGGCTCTCTCTGCTGAGAATTGAATACAGAGTTGCATACTAGGTAAGCAGTCTACCACTGGTCTGTATCTCCAGTACTTAACTATTTCTTAGTTTTTCTAGACAGAGTTTTTCATTTGCATATTGCATTCTTCAGTGGCTACACCCCTTGATTTCTTCCCTCTTTCATGGTGCATTGCTGTTCTACTTCTTGGGATTCAGCAACTGTCACAGGTCTGACCTTTGTGATACCAGTGTCTCCAAGCTGAACAACTACCATTTATTAAATTTTTCAATTGCATCAATATTACATTTTTAACTATCTGCAATATATGTCGTCTACCTTGTTACTGTCACTATTTGGTCACTTGGTGACATTGTAAGGCATAAATGATCTCATTCATTTGTAGAAGGGGCAGCACCAGGATGTTTCTTGCAACAAAAGTAGCACCACTCACTGGAAAGAAAATCACAGACTAACAGCTTTCTTTTCTTGACTTCAATAAGTCTTTTCTAAACTAAAACTCAACTATAAAATTTTGTTTATTTTCTTTATTAAATGTACCCCCCATTCCCTCAGTTTCAGCAACTGGTGGGCAAACTTCATTTTAGTATAGAGTATAGTGTCTGGCTCAGAATGGGTGCACCCATTATTGTTTACTGCTTGCTCATTCCAACCACTGACTTTGTTTTAAAAAGACATTACACCACACAGACCTTTGTTTTAAATACAGTTGCCACTCACAGAATTAGGACTCTCCAGAAACATTGCTGCATCCCAAGTTTGCAACATGGGAAATACCAAATTAATCAGATACAGCTTCTTGTATCAGAAAAAAAGAAAGAGAAGTATCCCAAAAGTTACAGAGGACTAACCAGTCCAGCAGCTGTCTTGAAGGGACTATTACTCATTAAATCTAGACTGCTTTTATCATCACAATAAATAAAGAAGCTCATATATGGCCTTTTTTACTTTCATATTTACTTGAATATGAATTATTGTGTCCTTTTAACAAATTAAATGGAAAAGAGTGATTTCTTACAGCAAAAATACCACCTAATAACCACAGAAAACAATTTTTTAAATCTATTTTTTACACTCATCCTTGTGAAATTTATTCAAGCAAGAATCATCAATGGATGTCAGATCTAGTGACAAAAGGTTTAAAAAGGAAAATGACTTATATAGCATCATCATATCTTTGCATCTTCCCATAAAGCACTATTACGTCTCAAAGCAAAACAGTAGGCCTAACAGAACAGGGCTGCTCCCAGCATAAAAAAGCCATCAAAAACACTTCCCTCCACCACTCCACCTTCATCAGAGAAACTTCTTCCTGCAGTAGATGGAAATTAATACAGAGACCCACAAGAGGACATGGAACATCAATCCTCAGTTGGAGGTAATGTGGGATTCCCCTCTGTATGCTATGAATACCATTGGTTAGTAAAGGAACTGCTTTGGGCCTAGAGCAGAGCTATCCAGGAACAGATCTAGGCATGGGAAACTAAACTGAATGCTGGGAGAAGGAAGACAGAGTTAGAAGAAGCCATGGAACTGCTGTTAGAGACAGCTGAAACTTTGCTGGTAGGCCATGACCTCATGGTGATGCACAGATTAATGGAGATGGGTTAATCTAAGATGTAAGAATTAGCCAATAAGAAGCTAGAGCTAATGGGCCAAGCAGTGATTTAAGTAATACAGTTTCTATGTGTTATTTTGGTTCTGGGAGGCCGGAGAGGAACAAAGAGTTCCTTTCAACATGGATGTCTATATCAAAGTGCTGCCCTCAAGGTGAGGGATCTCTGTGGAAGAGTAGGCTCAAAGGTTTACTGTAGATGGTCCAGAGCAGGCCTCGTGGTCTGATAAACACAAGATGGACGTCATAGTTTTATGTGCTTTGTTGAGGCGATGGTGCTTGTGGTTTAGTGTTTTGCCTTGGTATGTTTTGTTCTGTTGGGCTTTTGTTTTATGTTGTTGGATACATAAGGGGCACAGAGAAGCTGGGAGGGCTTGAGGGGAAGGGGAAATAATATGATCAAAATGTATTGCATGAAAAATTTAACTATTAAAAGCGTTATCAATAAGGTACATGGGCACATGTAGAAAACAATGTGATTTTATGTAATATTTCACCAAAGACGTAAAACGAGTATTATCATAGAAAAATATCAGAAGTACCCAAACACACCTTCTTAAAACCAACTTTCATAGGTTTTCAAAGATGTCAATGGTGTGGAAGAAAAAGATAAACTAAGGAGCTGTTCCAGCTAAAAGAAGACTAGAGACATATGAAAGCTAAATTGAATACATTATCCTGGCCTGAACCCTGGTCTAGAAAGACAAAACACAAAGACAAAGGATAGTCAGTTTTCTCCAACAGAAAAGAGCCAACAATAAATCACTCCCTGGACAGAATGAACTGAAGGCAGGAAGCCCCAAGTTCAGTGGGGTCTGTCAGCAACTCGACTGCCTGAGACTTGGTAATGCTCTTTCAATCTGAAGGCCAAAACTCCAACCCCCTAGAAGAGCTGAATGTTTTAATATAATATTTTATTACTTCTTTGAGAGTGTCATGCAATATATTTTCATCACATTCATATGCCCTTTTCTTCCCTTAACTCCTCCTAGACTCAGCCCTTACCTCACTCCCAAATTCCTGTCTTCTTTTCTATTAACATAATTTTTTATTGATTTCACATCATGCACTCCAATCCCACGCATTTTTCATTCCTTCCATTTCTGCCCTCTCTACCCTTGGAGTCTGTCCCCTCCAAAATAAATAAATAAATAAATAAATAACTTAGAAAAACAAAAACATTTTACTTCTCCATTTCTCCCATCTCTCCATCACGTATTCATTTGTTGTAGTGGCCTCGGGAGCTGGGATGTGTCACACAGTACACCCTTTAGTCCAAACAGCTTTACTTGCAAATGCTCATTGCAATGAATCATTAGTCTGGTTCAGAGCTCCTGGCTTCTGGTACACCAGCAATACTGGAGCCTCACCGGAACTTCTCTCCTACATCCTGCTATTGCTCCAGCCATGGAAATCCAGCAGCTATGGTTCCACAAGATTGGTCCCTTTATGCACTCTCACCCGTTAGGATTTGGGATGTAGGTAATCCCTGGGGTTTACCTGGGTGAGGCCACCCTCTGGAGCATGGTCAATTTACCAGGAGCCGCACCCTTAAACAACTGACTCTCCCTGCAGGGGCTGGTGGTTTGTTTCAGTTCGCTTCTTTATTGTTGTAATAAAATGTTGCCCAAAGGCCACTTAAGGGAAAAGAGTTTATTTGACTTACAGGCTGTGGTCCACTAGGGAGGGAAGCCAAGGCAGGAACTCAAAGCAAGAGCCTGGAGGAAGGGATTGAAACAGAGACCTTGGAGCATCTCTGCTTTACTGTCTTGTTCGCCAGGACTTGCTTCACTGGCTTTCTTAGACAACTCTGAGTCACCTGCCCAAAGATGGCCCTGTCCACAACGGACCTTCTCATATTATACACTAAGAAAATGCCCCCAGAAATTTGCTCAGAAGTCAATTTGATGGGAGAAATTCTTCATTTAAAATTCCCCCTTCCCAAATTACTCCAGTGCATGTCACAAAAACTAACCAGAACAGAGACCCCTAGTCAACTTGACGCCTAAGTACATTACAGCTAAAGCATGACGTTTTCCTTTCTTGTTTAGTTCCAGGATCTCATGCTAATTTCACAGTATAAAATGCAAACTTGAAAAATCTTCCCCATCTTTAATTTTCAAAGTGTAATGGTTTCGATAAAGCAGAACAGTTTCCTGAGGGCCAGCAGCAGGCCACAAAAGACAGTAGGTCCCAGGTGGGGAGCCTCGGCAAACAGCAGGCCACTGTGGGTGGGGTGACCTGGGACCCTCAGCAGAGCCACAGCAGCCCTTGGCAGGTGAGAGACAGATGGACACACCATGCAGAGACTGTGGGTATAATTTATTTAGTGGGTTATGAGAGAGAGAGAGAGAGAGAGAGAGAGAGAGAGAGAGAGAGCCCACTCAGGCAGAAGATCCACTTGCCCCAGCAGAAGGCGTGGACAGGATTTGTCTCTTAAAGGAAGAGGACAGACTATTACAAAAAGTTCCTTTAAAAATCCAAAGTCTCTTAACTCTAGGCTCATATTAAAAATAAAATAAAATCAAAATAAAACCAATGTATGTACCTTGTTGTTCTAAGAGGGAAGAACCAGGGCACAATACCAGGTCAAAACAAAAACAAACTTCAACAGTAGAAAGAGTTCAGTGTCTGAAATCTGGAACTCACTCATGATCCTCTGGGTTCCAAAGAACTTGGGTAGTCTCGGTTCTCCTATCCAGGCTTCCTATCCAGCACTCACAGATTGACCCATAAGCTCAGTCCAACTTCATTCCACATCTGCCAATGTCCTTGATGGCCATCCCAGTCCTGACATAACTAATATGCTGTCCAGCTGAACAGAGGCTACCCTTCCACCAATGGCCTCTCAAGTCCCTCTTCAGGGACTGTGACGCAGCTTCATGACACCAAGCCTCAGTTTCTCTCCATGATCCCTTTAATCCTATAAACTTCATGTCACCAAAACCAGTAACATATAAAAGAATCTTATACATTACCAAATTCAGATCCAACTGTGTGTTAATTCTAAAGAAATACTTCCTGCAAGATTTTATAATCTCTTACTATTCACTGATATTTAGCCACAATTCTTCAGCTTCAGCTACTACCCTTAGTTGGCTGAGTAAAGCAAGTTTCATGTGAATGACCAGGGTGTAGTGTTTGATCCCCTTTGTAACTTCACAGACCAAGTCTCCTGATCTGACCATCTCTCAATATTCCTATCTTCAAAGACCAGTCAACAGTGCGTTAAGGTCTGAGCATTCGATGGCTGTTTCTAGCTCAAATCAAATCTAAATCTAAAATACCTCCACAAGCCTCCCCAAAACCAACATGGTCAGGTCTATCACAACAATCCCACTCTCTGGTGTGAACTTCCATCCTAGTTTCTTTTCTGTTGCTATAATCAAATGCTAATCAAAGCCAACTTGAAGCGGAAAGGCTTTATTTGGTTTATAAATTACCATAGTCTACCATCACTAGAAGCCAAGGAAGGAACTCAAGGCAGAAACCTAGAGGCAGAGACCATGGAGGAATGCTGCTTACTGGCTTGCTCTTCATGGCTTTCTCAGCTTGTCTTGTTACACAACACAGGACCACCCATAGTGAACTGGACCCTCCCACATAATCACTATCAAGAAAATACCTCCATAGACTTGCCTATAAGCCAACATTATGAAAGCAATTCCTCAATTCAGGTCGTCTCTTCCCAGGTAACTAATTTGTGTAAAGTTGCCAAATGTAAAGAGAACAAAGGTAGCATGTCCTTCTTCATATGTGGCTCCTATCCTATAATGTGTGTGTGCATGCACATGTGTATGTGTACAAATGCGCATATATAAAGAAAAGTAAATATTAAGTGATAAGGAAGGAATGCAATAATGGAAACATGAGTCATAAAAGAGGATTAAATTTAATTGTTTTTCTAGTTTTAACTCTGTCACTGATTTTTCTTGGTTTTTGTTGTGGTGGATGAGTAGATAAAAACCTAATGAGCACTCCACTGAGACTTCTTCTCTGCACTTTGGTCAATTGTGAAAGTCTATAGTAATCACCACGCTCTGGACAAAGAAACTTCCCTGATGAAGACTGAGCATTGCACTAGTCTATGGACATAGAGATATTAATTTAAAAGGCAGTTTGAAACTATGTCAGTTCAGCAGAGTAGTAGATTAACTTTAGGGTCTATGAGCTTCCCAACTATGAGTTCTTGGTCAGATTTGCATGCTGGAAATAGCCTAGAAGTCCATGAGCTGATGAATGAACAATGACAATATGCCTATATGCACTGAAATTTATTCAGCTGTAAAGAAAAACAAAAGTGTGACTTTGCATAAAAATAGATAAAACTAGAAAACATCCTACTAAGGGTTATAATCCAGATCCAGAAAGATAAGTGTCACATGTTCTCATACATACATACCTATCATTATCATTGAATCTTTAGATTTCTGTGTTTAACTTGAAGCACCTGTAGAATCCAGGAAACTAGAAAGAGACAATTGGTGGGGAGGGAAAAGAAAGATCTTAAGAGAGAGAGACAAAAGAGCAAAGTGATATTTAAGAGAAAAGTAGAATAATGGAAAGAGAGGTTTCTGTGTGGCAAGGTATGGGCATTTGGGTCAGGGATAACTAGTACTAAAAATGTTTAAAAATAACTATGGAAAACACATGTATGAAGCCTGTAGTGGTGTGTGGGGTGTGTGTTTGTGTGTGTGTTCAAATCAAAGAGTTTAATTGGAGTTATCCTACAATGATAAGACTAAGAAATAGAAACTGAGAATATATGGCAGGAACCCAAAGCAGCAGTTCCTCGTGCTGGAGGGCAGGAAGACCAGAGAGTTCTCTTTCCTGTTCTTTGTTACAACCTAACTGAACTCTTCTGTTTAAAGGCTATATGCACTTATATTACCAATGCTAAGAGAAGGAACCTGGACACATGAGTGGGCCAATTGGTGTCCCCACCTCACCCAAGTCTCTTCCAGAAAATCCTCCATTAGCCCCTGATTAACAGCTCTCTGCCAAGCTATTTTCTGGATATTTCCTGCTTACAGGGTCCCTCCTCATCTAGCTCTTGCCCTCTTACTCTCTTGCTCTTACTCAACACAGCTGAACTGCCTTAAATGAATATATGATAAACTTATCTCTAAAACACATCCTCGGTGGCCCATGAATTTCACTCTTTAAATTCTCAAAACAAGAACCTGAAAGCTACTAGCTACTGGCTTGGCATGGTTTTAGTGGCCATCAAGTTTCCAAGACCTAAAAAAGACTCAATTGTATGCGAAAACATCCCAGTAGTTCCATCATCATGTAAACATCAACAACATGGTCAGGTAAACATCCAGAATACAAAACCAAACAAGTGAACACCAGCTTAGCAAAATGAGCACAGACAAGATACTATAATGACAACTGACAAAATAAGACCACAATTTACAGATTAAACTATTATGTCAGCATTAAGTTTCCTTGTTAAAAAGATATATTGGTGTTATCCAATGACGTCTCTTGCTAAGAGAACAATTGTAGATTTTATTTATGTAAAGAAAAAATCTGTGTGCATTTTATCACAATAAAGACTATGTATTAAAATATATCATGCTGTTTCCTAACTTTAATACATACAATTGATCATATAAAATTATTAATAATTATTATGTAAAAATTAAAATAGCTTTATAGCAAATTATGATCATTAGGACCGTATCCAACTGCTTTCTGGTTGGATCTAAGGTTCATTGCACAGAGAAAAGAACATGCTTACTATTGTTAATCTAGCCACCAATCCATGGGACAATATGTTACACTGAATTTAAGCCCTAAACTTTGCCCTCCTTTTTGAACTAATGTCAATTTCAATCACAGTAAGAACCCGTAAGTACATGTGGACATATCACACTGATAAGGCAAATGTGACTGAAGGAATTTCTGGTGTTCCCTTTGTATCTGCAGTCTGTGTCTTCCGGGTGTCTGTGAGTCCCCACCCCTGTCACCCATGAACACAGAGCTGCTCACTGAAGCTGTGTATCTTGTGCGCCTTCAATTTCATTCCCAGAAGAAAACAGCCCGTATCTGCAGCTGCATGAGTGACAGGAGCTCTTCTTTCTGAGTATGACAGTTAATCCTGAACCAACTAGCTTCAGACAACCCGGAGAGTAATGAACTGGAGCAGGTCAGCAGAGGACCACATGATTTACATTCATTAAAACTAATTAAAACCACAGGCAGGAATTAAAAGCTGGAGGCCTTTATAATCAACAATTATTGGACCATACTACCAGCTACTTTTAACAACTTTTTAAAAAACTTTCCTTCCTAAGCAGTTAACTCTTTATAGCCCACATACTAGACCATAACCACCTATCAGCATTTTCATCCTTCCAGGGAAGAATTACTATCGAAATAGGGTATCTATTAATCATGGCATTTCTTTCTCATGAAAAACAGTGTAAAGAGAGACAGGCTTTCTTTGTTATGATAAGCAGATCTTCCTCCATCCCTCATGCGTGTCCTAAACATTTCTTGGATTCCTCCTCTCTCACAAGCACAACGTGGTGAGCTTGTGGCTGAGGACTATGTGAGAAACCACAGAGGCAGAGCATGACCTCCATGCCAGGGTCATCCACCAGCACTGTTCCACCCACCTTTGTGCTAGGGCTTCAAATAAAAGCCTCATTTCATCTCTAGCCCAGCATTCCAATAGTCCCCAAGTGCAGCTGTTTGATTTGATAGCAATGAATAGTATCCCTAATGACTGTTGCAGCATCTATAAACTCCAAACGGTGCATTCCAGCACAAAAACTGAGTGAAACCATTGATCTGTTTTTGATTCAGCATCCAATGACTATAACTCTGCATCCTTTAAATAAACTTCAGCAGATGGTACAAGAAGTGTGGGAACCATAAGAGAGCAGTAGAAAGAAGCGTTAAAGATGATGAGTAGATAGGTGTAGTGGTCTGTGCTGGTGACCTCAGCCTTCAGAAGCTCTCAAGACCAGCCTGGACAGCAGAACCTTGCCTCTCTCTCAATCTCTCTCTCTCTCTCTCTCTCTCGCCCTGTCTCTCTGTCTCTGTTTCTCTCTAATTAAATGTCAATATTTCAGATCAAATAAAGCATAGAACAAAAAAGACTCACCGGCATGGCCAACTAAACATGACCTGAACTAGGTCGATACCAATAGACATGCTAACACAGAGTGGGGGAGCTCAGGCGGCCTCAACCCTACACAAAGAACTACAGGCAACTAAGGAATGCTGAGTGGGAGAAACCGTCTTCCTAGGGAAGAGCACACCACGGGGAGATTCTATTGCTAAGGGTGAGCCTTGAAAACATACACAAGCAACATTATATGAACTGAGCGAATTGTGTGTGTGAGAGACAGAGAGAGAGAGAGAGAGAGAGAGAGAGAGAGAGAGAGATCAACAGTTAAAGAAGAAAAGGCCATGAATTTGAAAGAGAGCAGAAGGAAATATATAAAACGTTTTGGAGGGAGGAAATGAGAGGGTGAGATGATATCATTATGCTATAATCCCCAAAAATAATAAAATTATTCAAAAAATTTAGACTACACATTGCATACTACAAATGAGAATTCATTACTTTATTCCAACCGAAGCCAGAGCTGGGTCTCTTCCTTTCATTCAATTACTTTACTTATCTAAGTTGGCTGTCATTCTTCTCTCCATCTTATTTCTGAAAACCAGTGTCAGGATAGTGAAGGAAAGGCTTAGAGCAGTGCTTCCCAAGCTTCCCGGTGCTGTGACCCTTTCACACAGTTCCTCCTGTTGGGCTGACACCCAGTCATAAAATCAACATTGTTGCTACTTCATAACTTTCATTTTGCTACTGTTGTGAACTGTAATATAAATATCTGTATTTTCTGGTGGTCGTAAGTGACCCCTGGGAACCGCTATAATGTGAATATCTGCCTTTACCGATGGCCATAGATGTCCCCTGAGAACTGCTGACCTAGGGAAACTAAGAGATTGATGTTCCTTAAATGCACTGCTGTGGTCTTCCAATTAGTCTAACCTCAACTAGTCATTCTGAACACAAAATGAAATTTAGTAATGAGAAAAACTGCATATTGTCCAAATAATTCCCTTACATATTTTCACCTCGAGTATGAAATCGGAAAAGAACTATTGCAGAATTATGCCAATTAGAAATCAGTTGGAGGGAAAGAGGAAAACAAAGAACCTAGTAGAAATTTCTGTGACTTTTAAGTGAGAGCCAGGTAAAATATTGCAGTCCCAGGAGAGTGTTCCAGCTCTCGATGAGCTGGCGGTGTTAACCTAGCACAGAAATAACTTGACATCATTGACAACAAGCAAAACAACTATCAAAAATTCTTAACGTCTTAGGAAAATTGAAGTTTGGCTAGGTTTAAATAACTTAGTAATTGCTAATGACTTCTGAGGATGCTGCACTCTAGGTCAGAGGATGACAACTCAGCCTCCCCTCTACCCATCCTCCACATTTGTCCAAACAACACACAGGAGATCCAGTCACTCTTCTCAGTGACAAGGTACCAGAAATGAAGAAGACACAGATAAGAAGGCGCACACCAGCAAGAAATGGAAGAGACAGTCATCTCCTCGTTCTGGCTTCGGGAATTCTAAACTTAGATGAAACGAGGCAACACCAATTAATCATTGGATTTATTTTCTTTCTCATCTTCCTTTTTTTCTTTCTTTCTTCTTTTTGACAACATAAGCATTATAAAGAACAAATGAGCACATCTTCCCACACTGAATTCAGTCCAGTAGAGTCCAGGATCTGCTGCCCTTGCTCGCAGTCCTCCATGGAAACACTTCAGGCGTTGCCACTTAGCACATTCTCCCAGACTCTGGTCACCTCACCAACACTCCTCTTGTTCAGAGACACATTTTTGTTTTCTACCCAACCTTAAAAGGTGATGTTTCTGGGTGTCTCTGATATTTTAACAATGCGGTGGTTGATGGCAACATTAGTCATTTTAATTTCCAAGAAATATTGTTGTCCAAAAAGTTCAACTGATACAAATCAGCACATGGGCAATATGACAAGAAACAACTATTCTCTGGAAAATTTAAATTATCAAATTGTTACCAAGTAAAAGGTTGTTTTTGAGACTTCGTTTTTCAGGGATCTTGGCAAGGGTAACTGAGGCAAATTTGCACCAAAGCAGCATCTTTGGTCATCACAATTACATCTTCTCTGTGATGTTGCCCTTGACCAGAAACACACTAAGCCACATCTGAGTCTGAAGTATTCAGCAAGTGATGGCAAGGGCAGAGCCACCAAAAAGACACCTAATTTCCATTAAAACTATGGAAATGCTGTTTTAACAGGTAGAGAGAAGTCTTATCTGTGTTTTTACATGGACATATACAACAACAAAAATTCAAATAGAATAGAACCTGTCACTTGTTGGCAGAGTCACCCCAAAGGAACGGAGAGATGAGTAGTCATGCAATAATCAGGAAATTGTTTGAAAATCAACTTATAAGTGATGCCAAGGCAGAGTCATATACTCGTTAAAACATGGCTTATTGAAGAAAGTAAAGTATTTTGGAAACCTTCAAAAAAAAGTTCCTTTGAAAGGAGACTAGTAAAAGGGAAATGGGATTCTAGGTGTTTTCATGGGAGGAACAAGATACAAGACAGGGAATGAGAGAGTAATGCTGACTGGGGCTGGGAAGAAAGAGATGGTAGGGTGCTTTGGACCCCAGAGGGCTGTTCTTGTTCTTGCGCTGTTGCAATGGTACTGACAAGCTAGAATTGTGGAGGAACACAGAAAATAATTGGCCTTGATGCTCATAATGCTGTGTCAAGCATTTAATTCAATTCATGACTGAAACTGACTCTCTTTCAATAGACAAAGGAGCAAATAGATGGTATTTTTAAAACAGAGAAAAGAAAAACTGTCAGATCATTTCCTGACTTCAGCACTGTCACTTGTTGCTAAATTAACAGAACATTTCATACGTGAACAAATTATCAAGTCCTTAAATATAATTATGGTATATTTTAAAATATCAGTTCTAATTATATTTTTCTTTGACAAAGCAATTATTCTTCAAGAAGCTGTGATCAGAACAATGTTTTTGCTGCTGGATCTTGGAGCAGAAGGTATGAAAGGTGCTTCTGACTGACTTGCAAAGAGCAAGCTGAACTTCCCACAACCTTTGTGCCCAGCGTTATGAAAGAAAGGCTTAAAAATAGACTCCCAAACACAAATTCTAATCTTCTTTCAAGTCACTCATTGATTTGTAATTGAATGTTCTTTAGGACAATGGCGGTCACATACTGTAGACTGCTTTTCCCTCCATGGGTTTGTTTTCTCTGTATTTAAAATCACAGGGTTCTGCCAAGAGTGTTTTGCTATTAGTCCAAAACAAATGAAGTGAACCTGAGGTTTCTTTTTCCCAGAGGAAGCAAAACAGTGGCCTCAACTGGTATTCTTGGCTTTGAATTTTCTAACAATTTATCTTCCCAGGAGTCTACAACTACAGTTTTCTTTCTGAGGTCTCCAGCCCTTTCCACTTTCCCTCCCCTACCCCAACTTGTATATTAATGAGTAAATATTTCACTGCTCACCTGTATGGATTCATTTCTTGTCTCTCTGCCCTAAAACTGTTCCCTTGGGATCCTATCTGAATTGCTTACAAAACCCTTTCCCACAAAGATTTAGCGGCAGCCAACAGCTATTGAGTCTTAACGCGCCTCCACTTTACACTTCTGTTAGTTTCTCATTCCCCATGAGGGGAAACTGTCTATAAAATGCAAATACACAATGAATAAACCAAAACACATAGATGAACTAGTGAATTCACCAATGTAGACTTTTTTCCCCTCTGTATTTAGGAAATTTTTAAATGAAATTCATTCAGAGCTTGGGTAGGGAGGGAAACAACATGAATAATCTATGACTTTAGAATCAGGAAGGTGGTTATGGAGAACGGTAGAAGGAACAAGGTTCACATTGGTAGGAAAAGGGTAGGAGAATGGAGGTAAGACACAGTCTTTCTCTCCTCCAAAGATGCAATCTGCAAGGCTATATTTATATGCATGTTTCATTGAGAAAGACAGGGAAGTATTGAACATGCCAAGATCTGCAGCACTTTGGCGCTTGTAGGTGGATCTAGATCATCGAATAAGCCTCAGAAGGTGCTCCCAGGTTTAGCATGTTGTCTGTGGAAGACAGAAAAAAAACTGAGGCTGACACAAACCTGCAAGAGGATTTAGAGGAGGGGTTACGTACAGAGCTCAGAACTTTTATCCCCAACCATTAGAAATTTCTGGCCAGTATATCAATGGTTCATAAATAATATCAAGATCCCTGACCAAATCACCCCCAGCCCTGCTCCACTGGTGACCACAAAGGAAATGAGCGCTGAGCAGGGACAGGAGGGAAACATCTTAACGCTGCGGTGTCGCAGGAAATGAGCACTAAGATGTAGACATGGCCCTCTTGCTGTACGGTTCCTGATCATCTTAAGAAAATGAGTCATCTGATTTTTAAAGACTTCCATAACATCTAGAGGTTTTGCCGCCTGCTAAACATCCAGAGGTACTTTGTGCACAGGGGGACAACTATGAATGACCCTCTGATGAAACCGGCAACACAGTATGAACGGTGCCTCACAAGCCAAGCTTGGCGAAGATAATGCTACAGTTCAAAAGACATCTTACTTTTCTTCTCCTCTGATATTTCTGAAAGGTTTATATTCATGAGAACTAGAAAGAAGCACTATCATTCATTGTTTAAGAGTCTAGCCGGGAAGAGCCTTGCGTGCACCTAATTGCATTCACTCTTCATTGCAAACCAAAGCTCTAAACCCCCTTGATTTACCGCGTTGTTTTAGTGTGCTCTGTGAGTTGGACCTTTATCCAATAGTCAAATAACTAGGCCATATAATTTTTTTTCCTTATAGCTAGGCCTAGAAAGGAATAGTTTTCTCTTTATGGGCATCACAAGTATTAGATATAATAAGAAAAGTAAAGTGGATTTGGGGGACTACATTTTATTTTCTACATATTCTGAGAATCCTAAAGTAAGTCTTGACTAATTAACTTTTCTTTCTTTTTATTTGCCCTCCAAAAAAAAGTTATTGATAGGGAAGCAGATCAATTATGTAATTAAGAAACATTCAATGAGGCAGGTTCTAGGGATACCAGGTCATCCTAAAGTCATAAATCAGAATCCATGTAAGCATCCTGGAATCAGCAAACGTCTCCAGGGAACAGTGCAGCAAATGGAAACTTTGATGCATTAACCAAAGGATTGAGGATCCTTCTAAACAGGCATAGAGTAAAGCATCTTTTCTAGGGTCCCCACATACGCATTACAAAGTATGGTGCCTGATAGAGTCTCTCTGCCTAAACTGTCTGTCCTTAGAAATCCCCAAGATGCCTTGCCTATCACCTGTGCTCCTTGGGATTTCTCTCTTACTGGAACTCCTGCAATAGCTAGGAACTCATCCATTTCTGGACGCTCAGGGAATAGCCATAGAATCTTTCTCAATTATTCTATAGATTCCTGGCTTGCTCTCTCCAACTCACTATTATAGGTGCCTGTTTTCATGCTCCTCAGAAGTGCTCACAGAGTGTGGACCCAGCATTCATAGCTGAGTAGCTACTTCTGAAATAATGAATGGAGCAGGGCAAAGGATCCACTTGTCTCTCTAAATCTTCTGGCCATCTGACAGAAAAATCTCCACCAGCCCTCAATGCTCTGAAAAGTCTTTTCCCACACACTCAGTGTGCCTTCTACGTGTTTGGTATCATCCACCTTGACAGTGTTGCTGTTTGACACTTTTCATTTGCTCTTCTTTCACTTCTATATGCATATGATAGTTCTTTAGGCAGGTAAGTATGCCATTGGACTCTGTTTGCTTAAAAAATGACCAAATGTCAATAAGATTGTGTTTCTACCTTAAAACTTCTTTCTTAAGACTTTGCCGCTGCTGGTACCATTATATAACTGGAAAAAAATGGGGAGGTGGAAGGAATGAAAGAAGGGAAGAAAAGATCTGAAGCATTTTTCTTAGAGAGCTATGAACAAAGGTCTACTGAGTCCAGATGGGAACAACAACAAACCAAAACAAGGAGACCACCCAAGTCCTTTTGGTGAAACACTGCGTGTTGGGGCTACTTACGAGGATATGGGTGAGGGGTTACTAGCAGGAGCAGGCATGATTCAAGAACAGCTCCCCCCTCAAACCCTCACTCTAGCTCACAAAAGATGGAGCCATAGCAGTCACTGCATAACTTCCAGGTACTTCAACAGGTCAGAAAGTCTCTTCCTGGCAGTTCAATTGGTCTGAGACTTTTCTTAAGCAACTACTTAACTGGTCTGGGTGTCTCTGGACAGTCCTTGTTGCTTGTCTAAGTTTGGGGAGGTAGGGCCTAGTAAATCTATTTGGTTTCAGGATCTTCCGGCAACCTCAGTTACTTCCTGCAAACTCAGTACTTATACTGAGTACTAAGTAGTAAAGAGCTTCTGTTTAGAAACTCCTGAGTCTTCAGAGATTCCCTGCAAGATGGAATATATAACTTAGAGGAAATTATTATGTAATCAGGAAGGGGAGAGCAAGAGGTTAAAAGAGGAAGAGGGAGGAAAGTAGACAGAGACAGGGAAAAGAAATTGAGTCCTACTGAGATTTGCTCAATTACTACAAATTATAATTTCTAAAATTGAGAAAAAGATGACTTCCTATTTTGAACCAAGTTGTATGAGGTTTCTGTTTGTTGATGTGGTTTTCACCTTCATGTAATGTTTTGCCCATCCAAAGGATTATAGTGTTGGTATCTATTCTCAACAATAGAACAGTAATTAATAAGACTGTAGACGAGTTTGATAAGATATCACATGTGTACGTTATGTATGCTATTTTAAGCAACGCGTCTATAAGGTGGTAGCAACTTGCTTTGTGGGTACTGAAAGATACAGGGGGAGCAAAGGAGGGGCTCTGTGTTTCTTCATTATAGAGCTCTAGATCTACAACTATAAGAACTTTCAAGGGGCTGGAGAGATGGCTCAGCGGTTAAGAGCATTGCCTGCTCTTCCAAAGGTCCTGAGTTCAATTCCCAGCAACCACATGGTGGCTCACAACCATCTGTAATGAGGTCTGGTGCCCTCTTCTGGCCTGCAGGCATACACACAGACAGAACATTGTATACATAATAAATAAATAAATATTTTTAAAAAAAAAAAGAAGTTTCAATTAGTCAAAGCAAAAACTGAAATGTAAAATGGGTAAAAAAAAAGTCCCAAAAGTCTATGATAGACCATGTAGCCTCATTCACATATGAAAAAGAAAGCTACTGGTCACTTAGGACAGAAGGGTGACGTCATGCATCTCCATACCTGAGCACATAAGACTGCCTTGTCCTGGAACAAAATGCTCTGTACATAAAACAATCAAGAGTTTTGAAAACAAATTTACAAATCAAAAAGGAGGGCTGAGCTACTGCAAATTATGGACCACAGCAGCCATTGAGGATCTCTCTTTAAGACAAGTCAGCTTTATCTCTACATAAGGAAGGCTTCAAATAACAAAGTTTAATGGTGCCACATTTAAAGGTGATGTTAACTTCTGTAATCGATTACTGTAGTAGAACAACTTAGCCAGGTGCCAGTTTTCAGGCTATATAATGTTATCGTAATTCCTAATATTTATATAGAGTAAGATAAAGCTTTTTGCTGTTTCTGACACTAAAATAGAAATGAGTTTAATAAAAACAGAACATTAAATTTCATCAAACTTGTTCATAACTAATCTATTATACTAAAGCTCATTCATTCTAACATTCAGAGGAAAATGATAACCAGGCACGATGCAATCATGTCTCTAATCCCAGCACTTAGCTGGTAGAGGCAGGAGAGTTGCTACATGTTGAAGGTCGATGTGGGCTACATAGAATGTTCCAGGTCTGTCAGGGCTATATCCTCTTAGGAAACAGGGGAAGGAAGAGAAAAGGATAGAGGAGAGGGGAGAAAGTATGGGAGATAGAGTTAGATAGTTCTATGTACGACATGACATATTAATATTTGTTATTAAATAGCTCTATATATGACATGACACATTAATATTCATTATTAGTAATAGCATAAACATTTCTTTACAATGTTTTGTTAGTATTGACCTGCCAAAATTCTATAATAACAAGCTGAGTAACATTGCGAGGTTATTTTTAATATCTAGGCAACAATGCCTGGGGCCAAGAAAGTAGTCAAAATGCTACTCAGTTTACTGAACAATGACAGCCTTATTTCTCTTTACCAACCTGTGACAAATTTTATAAAACTGGTTTATGTCTCATCAAGTGTAATTCCTCAACATTGTAGATCAAATGTTTCTTAAAAACGCAGGTAACAGGTGTGGAGAGCAAGAAAAGCAAGGTCATTTATAAAAACAAACTCCAGGGCTTTTGATAGTCTCCATATTTGCTAGGGTTGAGCTTGCTTCCTAGGGAGAAAGGTTTATTTCTGTCTTCTGTGGATCTAAAAAATGGACATTTCTGTTAGTATGATACACATATTCTACTTATTGTAAATGATTAGTAGGTCCACATATTCCATATCATTTATGAATATTAATATTTTAAGTAAATATTAATGAATAAATGCTGTAAAATAGGGAGAAGTCAGGACTTAGCGAGGAACTAGAAACCGTCCTAGCACACATCTTATCTAGAGACAGATATAGTGCTGGGAATTGTTAGAAAGGCCTAAGGAGCAGCTATTATTCAAACACAGTCAGAGAATTGTCCCACTAAGTAACATTTCACCAGTGCTGGGCTGAGGATCACAGCACAGGACATGGAACACGGAGACAGACAGCTGCCACCAGAGCTGGGATCTTCACAGCCCGCCCCACCTGATCATAGGTTTGCACCATCAGCAAATTGTGCCTACATTTCTAAAGCCAAGGCTTCTGGCAGGTGACCCCGAGCCGCAGGAGTTCTACCATAAAGGGATTGTCAGCAGCAAGATCAACAATGCAAGTGGAGAGGCTTGCAGCCTTGCTAGGACAGGGGGGCTCTCTAGAGGAGGCTGAAACCAGTACATGTGCATCAGGTATGCAAATCTACTGTCAGCTGCAATTCTGGAATGGCCAACGATTCTTTCTTCACGGTTGATCACTGATCACGTGACACCACAAGGTGAGAGCATTATTCTGAGTCTATTGGCTGTGTGTATATATGTCTGTGCACAGGTTCAAATGAATTGTAAAAAAATATTACCTATAGCTAGGGTTTCTTTCTTATTGTTTGTTTTGTTTTGAGAACATGAGTTTCTCTACAGCAAGGCTATCCTCAAACTTTCAATCCTCTTGCCTCTGCCTCCCAAATGCTGAGGTTACAGATGTATGACAACTATATATTTAATTTGTTGTCTGTCAAGGTTAAGAAAAAATAACAACACAAAAGAGCTTTGCTCAGTTATTAAACTATAATTTTATACACACATAAACAATAATGCAATTGAATATAATGACAAAATAAGAGCTTCTGAGAAGAAAATACTGCCAGCCCCCTCTCCTCACTATGGCTGAGGAAGAAGAGTATTTATGAGTTTGCATGTTAGGCTCTGAAAAAGTCAGCCTGACCACATGTCACTTTTTCTGACTTAAGACAGGAATTTTGCCTCTTTGAGTAATGTAACTCTTTTCCCAGTAAATTTTAAAGATTGTATTTTAATTATATTTATGTGCATTTGTCTGGCAGTATGTATGTGCATGTGTAGTCCAGAGACAGTGTATCAGATCCTCCAGGAGACAGAGTTGTAGTGGTTTGCGAGCCACCCAACAAGGGCGCTGGGGATTGAACTCAGGCCCTCTACAAATGCAGTATATACTCCTAAATACTGAGCCATCTCTCCAGCCCCCTGGTCTAGCTTGGAAGCAGGAGACTATGCTGCTACCATCTTATAGGTCTGTTTTGAAGGTGAAATAAAATCATGATATATTTTAGGCTTTTCATTTCTTCAGTTGCAGGATACATATTATATGTTTGTGTGCTAGGTTCTTGCTACTATAACTGAGTAGCTAAAATAACTTACATGGGAAAAAATTGCTTTATATCATGTCTCTGATGGTCCCAGGCTATGATGTCATGACATTTGTCGCTGAGTGAGGCAGCATGTAATGGGAAGGAACATAGTAGGTTACCACTGCTTACCTCAAAAACCAAGAGGCAAAAGCAAGAGTTGTGTGAGCTGAGACACTAAATATCCTTCAGAGGCACATCACAGATGGTTCAGGACCCTCCCACTAGAACTGACTACCTAAAAGTTCTCAAAGTGCTACCCTGGGGACACAGGGACATATCCCAAACCATAGCAATTTTTAAAATTTGTAATAATGTCATTTTTTAAAACTTGATTACATTTTTGTAGAAGAATAATTACCAGTCCCAGGCAAACACAGTATCTATTTTCCAATTTTCACTTCAGTTGAGGTCTGGGTTCTTTTTGTAGTATGACTGAGTTTTTCATAGGACTTAATGTTCCTAAAATGATTTCAAACATATCTCGTTAGTGTACAGCTTTGGAGGTATCTAAAGACTAAGGAAACTCAAGTTCTATTTGATGAAATGCATTTGTCACTCTTAAAATCAACCCTATGCGGTATCCTTCAGCCAGCCCTTCAGAGACGTGTTCATGCCTCTCTAGAACACTTCCAGGGCTGTGATAAAGCAAATTAACCAGTACTTGATTTTTCTTAGTCTTTAGATACCTCCAGGTTCATGTTCTTTTCTTAATGGATTATATCCTCTGATATTAAGTATCCATTGAAAATAAGTTGGAAATCTTTGTAAATATATTATACTTATACACTTATAAACTAGACACACCAGCAATACTTCACTTTAAAATAGTTTTTGCACAATTACTTTTTTCCCTCCAAAGCTGTACACTCCAATCCCTTCCAAATCTTCCCACCTTCCTAATCACTCCAATTTATGCTCTTTTCTTTCTCTCTCTTAAAAGAAAACAAACAAAAACAAAAATAAAAACCAAAAACCATGCTGTAAATAGAGGGTGAGTTTTGAAAACCACTCAGATACATCTCTGTGTTTAAATATTTGCCAATTCTGATTTAGTTTCCAAAGGGATTTTTTTTTCCTCTTTCTCGATCAGCCCCTTTTTGTATGAGAATTTTGAAAACAAAAGACACCATGATAACTTCCTGCTGGCTTGTTTTAATCTCTCTCTACACACTTGTGCTGCACCCCTCCCTGCCTGTGTTGCACTTGAGGTCATCTTCACAGTGACCACACAGACTCACACACATCTGCACATCTGCATGAAGTGTCCTTCGCATGTAGTAGCATCTGGTTAATACTAAACTCAGGGATATTCTTTCCCACTCCACATCCCTAAAGATCCAGACAGACAGATTTAGTGGTAGATGACAGACGGATGGAAGGATGGATGGGTGGGTGGACAGATAAATGGATGGATGGATAGGACAGTTTAGGAAAATTAGCTTATCAGCTATTATGATGGTTAAAAAAATACTTTAATATAGAAAGGTTTTACATTTATTTATATTTATTTATTTATTTATGGTGTGCTCCAGAAACAACTAGAAATTCAGATGAGGACAAAACTCCCATTGAAAAGAAACTCTCGGGTGATTTGGTGCAGAAATCTTTGGGCACTTTGAGAAAGAACGAATGAGAATGAAAATGTTCGGCTAATTAGCTGACGGTTGTATCTTCTGAATGGAGACTCAGTTAAAGTGCAGTCACTAAGATCACAAGTTGGAGACTCTGGGTACATGATTTGGTCCAAGCCCAAAGGCCTAAGAACCTGGTGTAGAGAGTAGAGGTAGAGAATAAATCAACAACTATAGAATCTGGAAATCTAACATCCATATGGAAGAAGGAAAAGCCTTTAGGGAGGAGGGAGGTCTAGTTTGCCTAGTTCACCTCTGCACTGCTTTTGGTCCATCTAGGCCACCAGCTTACTATATGATTGGGATGGATCACCCAACCTAGTCTTCCAGACTCAGAACAGTCTGCTCTGGACCTCCTGACTCACACTTCCAAAATCAATGCTTTACCAGCATTCATTGCTGCAGTGAGCTGACACCTAAAATTTGGCACCCCATAGTCCTTCCTTCTTCCCATTTCCTCTTCCTCCTTTTCATATGGAGTTAAGTGCAAAGTGCATAATTCTTTCAAATCCTAGACATATTTCTACTTTGAAAAAAAGTGTACAAGTTTCCAATTCTGTAACTAATATTTGTAGTGTATGGAACAAATTCATGTCTAAAATGGCTATGCTTTATTAAACACACACACTATCACAATAATCTGAAAGACTGAGTGGTATTCAGATCCTCACTCTATGGTTGAGAAAACTGTCATTAGCTTAGAAAGTTAAGAAGTTTGCTTTAGGCCTCAAAATCAGGACACAGAAGAAGCATCATAGGTGACCAAGGTCATTCTCTCGGCCATTAAACTGTTCTGCCTCCCCACAGATACAAGACGCGGGCGTCCAAGGAATGCCTGACCCAGGGCTTCATTAACACTGAGGTGATCATCATGGTTTTATCTCCTCTTAACTTATTACTTACAAGGTTGTTTAAGCCCTTTAAAATATTAAATATTTAATTAGTCCCATTACAGCATTTCCCTGAGGCAAATAGTTAGCCCATATAATTGTTATGTTGGTTAAAAAGAAGAACAAAGGGAAGCTTAGGCATAAATTAACAATAATAAAGCAGGCCATTACATTTCATGCCTGGATATTAACACGGATAACTCCCTTCCAATAAACTGTAAAGGTGATTATTAAAATCACTTTTTATAGATGACCTTACTGTTCACACTTTAGCTGGGTCTCCACTCGGCCAAAATGGCCAGGCAATTCGTTAAAGTTAAGATGATCATTCCCAAATGTTCATCAGAGAATGGCCTAAGGTTTTCTCTCAAACTTTTGTCCTCATGAACCATGGTTCTGCTTTCTTAACAAACCTTTGGAGATGCTTCCACATCCTTAGCAATGTGTTCTTGTTTGCGACAATACACGTAGAGCATTGTTTTGGAATATTATTTTAATTGGGCAAAGATGTGCTACATTTGTTTATGCGGTGGAATATTACCTTAACTGTGTAAAGGTGTGCTACACTGGTTTACGTTGCATTTGTTTAATTATGCAAAGATGAGTTGCACAATGTAAGGATGTGTGTTTAACTTACATAAGGATGCGGTGCATTTGTTATACCTTGCCTGCCTAAGGTACCTGATTGGTCCAATAAAGAGCTGAATGGCCAATAGCTAGACAGAGAAAGGATAGGTGGGGTTGGCAGACAGAGGGAAAAAGAGAGACAAAGGACATGCCCTGGGCCAGCCAGGCAGCCACCAGCCAGCCAAACATGAGAAGCAATGAAAGTAAGATATACAAGAGGAAGAAAGGTAAAACGTCCCCAGGGCAAAAGGTTGATAAAAAGAGAAACAGGTTAATTTCAATTTTAAAGCTAGACAGAAATGAGGCTTAGCTAGACTGAGCATTCAAAACTAATAAGTTTCCGTGTCATAGTTTGGGCGGTGGCCCAAAAGAAAAAGCCAGGTACAGAACATTATTTTCTAAAATAATGGTTGGAAATTTATTTTCTTACCTGTTTGAAAACACCTTCACAGTTGGTCCTGCTTCATTCTGTAAACAAACATCTACTCTTAGGCGGAGAAGCCACAGTGAGCCTAGGCGTTGTCACTGTTTGATGTCAAATGACCTTAATGTAGCTGGCTGAAATTGTGCTCTTTAAAATGCTTCCGGTTAGTGTGTGTCTATCCTCTTTAACAACCTTCAGCAATTCTAGATAAAAGACTAAAAGCTGTTTTAGTTTTAAAACAGACTTGAAATCACACTGGTGCCCTTTTTTATATAATGAAGAGGTTTTTTTCAGCCATAAGAGGAGAAAAATGCTTCTCAGCAGAATGTCAGTATTGCTGCCCGCATGCCTGGTCCCTCAGGCTCCTCCAGCCAAAAACAGAGCGTTTTATCAGCTTAGTTTACATACTTATGGGAAAATCCGAACTCATGGCTTTAGCACTAACTCCCTCTCAGATATATCTAAGGTACCCAGGAGGCTCATCTACGATCCATTTGAACACAACTGCGACACTCTTGTCACTGAGTTCTGGTATTTGATTGTTAATGTATATTCTACAGTCCATTGTTTTCAATTTCCCCCAAAGTGCTTCACAAGATCTAACTTCGAAATGATGACCTTAGCATTTATTAAATGCAAACAAAGTCATACTTAATGGTTGTTGTTTTAAACAAAATTACTGTGATACCTTAAGAATTTTCAAAGAAATTCTTAATGTTTTTCCTTATATTTAGTAGCAGAAAACTACACTCCTGTCTCGATGAACATAAACTATCCCAGTCACCAGCTTTGAAAAGCAGGATGCTTCTTCCATTACCCTGCTTGACTTCATGGCCCAAAAGATGAGAATTCAGTTCAGTCTTCAAGTACAGCAACCGATTCATTTCATACACATGATACAAGCGAGTTTTACCTTCCTAAATTTGCTGCTGGAATTTCTCTTTTATCTTGCCTCTTTTAACTATTATCACTAGAAGTAGCTTCTAATGCTTGCAAGGCATAAACCAAGAAGGCTAAGAAAAAAATCAGCCTTAAGCAAGCAAAAGAAAGTCTGGAGGGTGGCGTGACAAGATAACCTAGACAGATGGAGAGGAAAAGCAATTAGGACAGAATCAGTTTTCGTTATTTTATGACCACAAGGCCATTTTAACTGACAATAATACCACCAAAACATATCACTAATAAACTACACAGGCATGAGCATAATACATGACCCTTGTGAAACAGGCTTAAAACCATGTGTGGAAGCAATTGACAGATACTTTAATAAGGAAAAATCATAAAATCCCAGAGACTAACAAGCTTTGCCCAGGGAATCTTTGCAATGCCTTCTGCTTAATCATCTAAAACTATTTTTAAGAATCATACTTATAGTCTGAATCTTTAATGTAAATGCAAATCACCTGGAAGTTACCTTTAAATGCATTTTTCCTTTGGATCCCATAGTACTGAGACATAGAGTCTTTTAATGCGCTGAAGGCCTGAGGCAGTTGAAGCTGTGATGTGGGAGTGTCATATATCAATCTGTTGATTTCATTGGTTAAGTAATAAAGGAACTGCTTGGCCCTCATAGGTTAAAACATAGGTGGGAGGAATAAACAGAATAGCATACTGGGAGGAAGAGGAAGTGAGCTCAGACTCGACAGCTCTGCCCTCTGGAGCAGAGAAGCCATGCTCTGCTCTCCCGGAGAGACGCCATAGCTCCTCTGGGGGGGGGGGGGCACATGCGATGAAGCTCCGACCCAGCATGGACGTAGGCTAGAATCTTCCCGGTAAGCGCACCTTGGGGTGCTTACACAGATGATTAGAAATGGGCTAGTCCAGGTGTGAGAGTTAGCCGAGAAGAGGTTAGATATAATGGGCAAGCAGTGTTTAAAAGAATATAGATTTGTGTGTTGTTATTTCGGGGCATAAGCTAAGCGAGCAGGCGGCTGGGGTGCTGGGGACGGAGCCCCGGCCGCTCCTATTTCAACAGAATGGCGCCCACGTGGACAACTGTATCCACATAAAGCCCGAGACAGCTTGGGAAGTAATTCTAGAACAAAATGAAAGCATTGCACCTGGTTTCTTGGTAGCAGCAGTTTCTCGGGTCTGCTTTGCTTGCTAGAAGCAAGCAAGCGCTCTCATTAAGAGAGGCTTCCTGACTCAGCTTTAGCTGAAAAATCCTGCAGCTCTCTTAAGAGGTCCTGCCACAAAACACTTAAACAATGTTGATGAAAAGTTGAACGCATGCTTTTCGGTTTTCAGCTGTAGCAGGAAAAAAGCTGCGCCGTTTAAAAATGCCGGCTTTCTGGGCTGTCCTGCCAGGGCAAACTCTGACTCTTTTACGCAGGCGGTTCATGCCGTTTGCAAGCACAGGCTGCTGAAGCTCGCTTGCTGGCAGGGACCTTGAAACGCCATAGAGTTGTGGCAGTAAACACGGCTACAGCCAGTACCTCAGCCAAGAGGCTAGAAAGCTAAGGAATGGGCTGGATCCAGCCATCAAAGCCACAGCTTTAGTCCTACTGATATTGCTTGGTAATTTAAAGGCTCATGTGGTCAGAAAAAGAGAGATATACAGTAAAGAGAGATTCAAAGACAAAGAAAATTTCTAAATGGTTTACAGTGTGTAAAAATGTATGCAAGCTAAAAGTTAAAAGTTCTTAAAAGTAAAAAAAGGAAGAAAGTAATTGGGTGTGGTAGTACACACCTTTAATCCCAACACTTGGGAGGCAGAGGGAGATTGACCTCTGTGACTTCAAGGTGTGGTAGCAGACACCTTTAATCCCAATGCCTGGGAGGCAGAGACAGGTGGATCTCTGAGAATTCAAGGATAGCCTGGTCTACAGAGTTATTCCAGGACAAAGATACAGAGATATAAAATAAAAGTAAAAATAAACGAAATAGAGGTTAAAATAAAGTGCACAAAGATGGAAAATACACAGAGAATTTTGATACTGTATGCTATTATGCTCTCTTTGAATTGTTTAAATGCTGAGAAAAGAACAACAGATGCTAAAAGATATTTGTTTATAAATGCTGCTGAACTAATCCAACATAGATTTGAAAATGCCTTGACTTTGAAATTTGGATCTAAGGATATGATACTTTGGAAAGGAGTTTCTTCTTTTGTTTTCACAGAGGATGTGACCCTATGGATTGCATCTATTCCGATTTGGCATGATAGACCACGCCCTCCTGAAAGGTTGCTGTGAACATCCTCAAAAATTTACTTCACTCAACTGCCAACTGAGATGAACCTGGCACACAGGTTACCCCATGGAAGATATGATTAACAGCGCCCCCATTCAGCAGGAAGCAGTTTGGAGAGAAAAAACTGCGCCCATGTTCCCAAATATTGTTTATAAATATGCTTTTACATTTAAAGGGGGATATGATATAGATATGAATAATTTGCATTGGTATGGATTTTAAGGTCAATTTTGTTATATGTATTTCTAATATTGATTAAGGTATTGTGATTGTGTAGTTTATGTAAAAATGTAATGTATATAGTTGTTAATGGATAATGAATAACAGTCAAGCTTGTAGCATGTTAGTTAAGATTTTCTAGATGTACATAGATATATTTTAGATAGGCATTCTTCATATCCTTCAAGGATTATAGAATATGACATTTTAAATGTTTTAATAACTTAGGACTTTTCATGACAATGAGACACTCTGCTCCTGGCAGCACCAATCTACTTCAAGAGGAAGATGGGCATCGAAGAGGATCCTTATGGAGTTTGATAGCCATTTGGGCAAGAAACTGCTCTTGCCTGGACTATTGCATAAACTGGACTCAGAGAACCCACAGAGAGAGGACTACTGAACTTGCCTAAAGGTGAGATGATCTTTCGGGGTTCCTGATTCATGAAAGAATCTGCAAGACATTCTTCAGGACAAGCAGATAGTGACTGCCTTTGAAATTTCCTGCTTTGTGGAAATGTCTGCTGGAAACTATGGGCCTGTAGGCCGAAGATGGATGCCCCAACGGTACAGAGGAACTTTGGGTGACTGTTCAGGCAGCGAGATGTCTCTGTCATTTCTAGAGTTTTGAAAGTTGCTTATTTCTTGTTTGCTTAGATAATATTGTATCTTTCTGGAGTCTTTGATGGAGTTAAGAATAGTTAGTTATAGTTATACTTTTCCTTAGTTATGGTAAAGATTATTGTAATTTTTACTTGATAACTGTTTTGTTATATGTAATTTTGCTATGTTGAAGTTAAAGCCTTTCCTTTTTTGTTTAAACAGAAAAAGGGGAAGTGATGTGGGAGTGTCATATATCAATCTGTTGGTTTCATTGGTTAAGTAATAAAGGAACTGCTTGGCCCTCATAGGTTAAAACATAGGTGGGAGGAATAAACAGAATAGCATACTGGGAGGAAGAGGAAGTGAGCTCAGACTCGACAGCTCTGCCCTCTGGAGCAGAGAAGCCATGCTCTGCTCTCCCGGAGAGACGCCATAGCTCCTCTGGGGGGGGGCACATGCGATGAAGCTCCGACCCAGCATGGACGTAGGCTAGAATCTTCCCGGTAAGCGCACCTTGGGGTGCTTACACAGATGATTAGAAATGGGCTAGTCCAGGTGTGAGAGTTAGCCGAGAAGAGGTTAGATATAATGGGCAAGCAGTGTTTAAAAGAATATAGATTTGTGTGTTGTTATTTCGGGGCATAAGCTAAGCGAGCAGGCGGCTGGGGTGCTGGGGACGGAGCCCCGGCCGCCCCTTATTTCAACAAAGCTGCAATGTTAAGCAAACCCTGAGAGATAATAAAGACTTAGTTAAATTTGGGCCTTTGTCACTTGAAAGTGTATGCCACTGACCATGCGCCTTACACATCACTTACCTCATTCCTGCAGCAAAATAGGACATGAAAAAATGTGAACATCATCAATAAAGACCCTTAGTAAATATTCTTTATTTGGGTTTGCTTTGTTTATTTTTATTTAGAAGGATTTTTATTAATGTGAATTAACACCAATGGGATAGTGTATGTTATTGCAACCCATGCATAAAACGTACACTGATAAAATCAGGGTGATTTAACATGCCGTGTTTGAGATCTTCAAACTCTTACTCTAGAACATCCCACATTATGTATAACTATAGCCTCTGGTGTAGGTTTTTGTGAAGTTCAGCTGCCCTGTCCACAGGCCTATGAAACACTGCAGTTTCCTCTTGTAACCTATCTATTTGTATACCTGTGATACCACCTCTCTTTACTGAGGTTTATTGAGAATCAGAAATTTTGTCTTTGTCATGAAAGACATCACCTTAAGAATTCAATACAAATAAAAACTCTGAGTCTATTGAAAAAATTTTACATTTGAAAGATCAGTGTTAATGCTTACATGTAGTGGTGGGTGTGTGTATGATCAAATGAAGTTGCATTCATTGCATGCCCCCCTAACTAAACCATTGAATAACAAAATCCTGGGATAGTATTCTAATTTTAACCTAATAAGCGTCTCAGAATAAGGTAAAACGTTCAAGGTCTGAGAAGTCATTGAAAAAGGACTCCATATTTAAAAGGGGAGGGGACGTAGGAGAAGCAAGAAGCCAGAGAAGAAACTCAAACCCATGGTTACCTGATGTGATTTACATACAAACCCTCGCCTGCACCTTCTCTAGGGGCCAACAGGAGAAAATAAGCTCAAAATGAGGCTTTTCACTTGCAGCTCCATAGGACGAAGCGAAGAGTGAACCAGTAAACATACAAGGAAAACTCGGAGAGCTGTGCTAACGTGGATGACTTAATTAAGTACGGTGTTACTAATCCCAAGAAGGACATCATCCTAAAAGAGTTTCTAACAACACTCATGACAGTTTCTTGTGGATTTTCGAATTGAGTTTTGACACAAGGCTATTTTCAGGTTTCAAAAAAAAAAAAAAAACAGTTCTTTCCATTTTGAAAAATATCAAACTCTAGCATGAAATATCCAGAAGCCTTGGAGAGTTTCCTTCTAATAAGCGGAAATGGTGTTTTGCTATGCCTAAAGGACGATGAAATCTTTGGAGCCGCAGAGCCAGAAGCAGAGGCCTCGGGAGACTACTAACACTTTAACATTTCCCGTTCACATGAGCATGTTAATCCCACTCTCTGAAGAGAACCGCCAAAATGGCATTCATTAAGATTAAAACCATATTACTATAGAATGGGAAATTTATATGCATGCTTCCTATAAAATGCAAATAGTACCAGAGAATGGGTCTCTACTGAATTCTCGCTGTACCTATTCCTTGGCAGTGTTAAATCACACTGGCGAAGCTCTTTCACAAAGGCAGTATAAAATTATGAAGGAGCAGGCGCTTGCTGCTCAGCTGCCAAGGTGGCCCCACAGGTTGTTGACAACCTCCGCACACTTCAGAACATGCGGACCAAGAGCTGGGCTCAGGCGACGGAAGTGGCAGAAGGCAGTTCGGAATTCAGAGCATGGAAAAACTGAGGAGGCTCATTCAAAGCCTGTCTTCCAGCTGAGGTCGCCTCGTCCTTGTTCCAGGCATTGTAGTTGGTTAACTTCCATGAAGAATGTGATTGGCATTGGCCTTTCCCCAGGACTAAAAGGAAAGAAACTATACAGTTTAAAAAAAAAATTTAATTGCACCATTACATTTTTTCACTATATTTTCAAACAATTATTTAAATGGGTTTTAGATAAAATGTTATATAACAAAATTAATGCTTTCTCTTGTACTATCAAAATACTTCTGTCCACCAAACATGTAGGGTTTTTTTTTTTCCATAATCAGCAATTCTCCAAACTGTTGGGTACCAGTTCAGTGAACTTCAGCTCAATTCAACCCTGACACAATGTACAGAAAGCTGCCTGGCATCACGTCCCACAGTCTAAGGGCTCAGTCCCACAAGACTGCTCCATTTCAGATACCAATTATAAGGCCAGGTTCCTGAGACTTCTTACCTTCAGCTACAAATCAAAGGGACAAGAAAAACAGCTTCCACCCATGGAGAAACCTTAGCTGAGCTATCCACAGGTAGATACGGCTGAAAAGAAGGAGAAAAACAAATCATATTTAATTATATACAAAAGTCATACTAATCTCATAAAATCTAAGGCTTAAAAAAGACAGATTATTGATGCTTCTAAAGCAACCTGAACTAGAAAAATGCATAGAATCTTGGCTCTCTAGAGCAGCAGTGACAGTTATTCAGGGAAGGGTGAATAAAAGATGGTCTGTAATACAGAAAAAAGGCCCATCTCAGAGAAGCCTTGGGAAGAGAAAGTGCCAGTCTGCTTGGCAGCAGTGGTCAAACTCCAATTTGCTTTGCTGTGGTCTTAAGTTAATCTTCATTGGTTGGTCAACGTTCCAAGGTGGATTCCTAATAATTGGCTTCCTTTTCCAGGAGCTCAGAAAGCCTTTGACTCCATTGTTGGAAACTGACCCCAAAGTGGTCATGGTTCTGAGTAGTGAACACTAAAATGTCATATTTTAGGAAGTCATTTTCTGAATGTCTCTAAAAAAAAGCAAGGGTTGTGTCATGAGTCTCTTCCCAGGTTCACCAATTGGATGGGTTGATAAAACCCAAGAACACACCTGTTTATGATCATATATAAGGGGTAAAACACAGGATTGAAATGAGCTATCAGATAATCGTGCACACCAGCAAGGCCCTAAGAGTCCCTGCTTACTAATTTCTTGTCTTCTGGGGAAAGCTACTGCATAGTCATGATCAATTATTAACTTAGTCTTTCGTCCCTCTCTCTGGAGAATAGGGGAGAGAATGAAAGTTTCACACTTGCAGTCATGGTTTAGACTTTCTGGTGGCCAGCCACTATCTACTGAACTAACAAGAAGACTCTCTGATCACCCAGGAGATTCCAGGTAACTTAAGAGCTCAAGTCAGTAACCAAGGACAAAGCAGAATAAACATAAACATTTTTTATTTATTTATTTATTTATTTTAGTTGTTGCAAAAAAAATTTTCCCATTTCCCTCCCCCTCCTCACACACATCGACCCCTCCCCCCTCCCCTCCCCCTCTCTCCCTCTCCCCTATTCCATTCCCCCTCCCTCTCGAGAATGAAGAGCAGTCCAGATTCCCTGCCCTGCGGGAAGTTCAAGATCCTCCCACTTCTATCCAGGACCAGGAAGGTGAGCATACAAACAGGCTAGGCTCCCACGGAGCCAGTTCATATATTAGAATCGAAACCTAGTGCCATTGTCCTTGGCTTCTCAACAGCCTTCATTGTCCGCCACGTTCAGAAAGTCCGGTTTCATCCCATGCTTATTCAGTCCCAGTCCGGCTGGCCTTGGTGAGCTCCCAATAGATCAGTTCCACTGTCACAGTGGATGGGTGCACCCCTCGTGGTCCTGACTTCCTTGCTCATGTTCTCCCTCCTTCTGCTCCTCATTTGGATCTTAAGAGCTCAGTCCGGTGCTCCAATTTGGATCTCTGTCTCTATGTCGATCCATAGCAAGATGAAGGTTCTAAGGTGATATGCAAGATATTCATCAGTATGGCTATAGGATAGGGTCATTTCAGGTTCCCTCTCCTCAGTTGCTCAAGGTACTAGCTGGGGACATCTCCCTGGACACCTGCAAGCCCCTCTAGAGTCAAGTCTCTTGCCAACCCTAAGATGGCTCCCTTAATTAGGATATATATTTATTTGCTCCCGTGTCCACCCTTCCTTTATCCCAACCATCCCATTCCCCCAAGCTCACCCCATTCTCCCCTTCTCACGTTTCACACCCCATTTCCCCTTAGCCCCATGCCACCTCATCCCCAAATTCCCAGGTTTTGCCCGGCAATCTTGTCTACTTCCCATATCCAGGCGGATGACTATATGTTTTTCTTTGGGTTCACCTTCTTATTTAGCTTCTCTAGGATCACAAATTATATGGTCAATGTCCTTTATTTATGACTAGAAACCAATTATGAGTGAGTACATCCCATGTTCATCTTTTTGGGACTGGGATACCTCATTCAGGATAGTGTTTTCTATTTCCATCCATTTGCATACAAAATTCGCGAACTCATTGTTTTTTACCGCTGAGTAGTACTCTAATGTGTATATATTCCACACTTTCTTCATCCATTCTTCCATTGAAGGGCATCTAGGTTGTTTCCAGGTTCTGACTATTACAAATAATGCTGCTATGAACATAGTTGAGCAAATACTTTTGTCATATGATAGGGCATCTCTTGGGTATATTCCAAGAGTGGTATTACTGGATCTTGGGGTAGGTTGATCCCAAATTTCCTGAGAAATCGCCACACTGATTTCCAAAGTGGTTGCACAAGTTTGCATTCCCACCAGCAATGGATGAGGGTACCCCTTACTCCACAACCTCTCCAGCAAAGGCTATCATTGGTGTTTTTGATTTTAGCCATTCTGACAGGTGTAAGATGGTATCTCCAAGTTGTTTTAATTTGCATTTCCCTGATCACGAAGGAGGATGAGCAGGACCTTAAGTGTCTTTTGGCCATTTGAATTTCTTCTGTTGAGAATTCTCTGTTCGGTTGAGTGCCCCATTTTTTAATTGGGTTAATTAGCATTTTAAGTCTAGTTTCTTGAGTTTTTTATATATTTTGGATATCAGACCTTTATCTGTTGCAGGGTTGGTGAAGATCTTCTCCCAGTCAGTGGGTTGTCTTTGAGTCTTGGTGACAGTGTCCTTTGCTTTACAGAAGCTTCTCAGTTTCAGGAGGTCCCATTTATTCAATGTTGTCCTTAATGTCTGTGCTACTGGGGATATGCGTAGGAAGTGGTCTCCTGTGCCCATATGTTGTAGAGTACTTCCCACTTTCTCTTCTATCAGGTTCAGTGTGTTCAGCCTGATATTGAGGTCTTTAATCAATTTGGACTTGAGTTTTGTGCATGGTGATAGATATGGTTCTATTTTCATTCTTCTACAGGTTGACAACCAGTTCTGCCAGCACCATTTGTTGAAGAAGCTATCTTTCTTCCATTGAATACTTTTAGTTCCTTTATCAAAAATCAGGTGTTCATAGGTTTGTGGGATAAAATCTGGGTCTTCTACTCTATTCCATTGATCGACTTCTCTGTTTTTATGCCAATACCAAGCTGTTTTCAATACTGAAGCTCTGTAATAGAGTTTGAAGTCAGGGATGGTAATGCCTCCAGAAGTTCCTTTATTGTATAAGATTGTTTTGGCTATCCTGGGTTTTTGTTTTTCCATACGAAGTTGATTAATTTCCTCTCAAGATCTGTGAAGAATTTCGATGGGATTTTAATGGGGATTGCATTGAATCTATAAATTGCCCTTGGTAGAATTGCCATTTTTACTATTTTGATCCTCCCAATCCAAGAGACATCCTTCCACTTTCTGGTATCCTCCTCAATTTCTTTCTTCAAGGACTTAAAGTTCTTGTCAAACAGATCCTTCACATCCTTGGTTAGAGTTACCCCAAGATATTTTATGCTATTTGTGGCTATCGTGAAAGGTGATGCTTCTCTGATTTCTCTCTCTGCTTCCTTATCCTTTGTGTATAGGAGGGCAACTGATTTTTTGGAATTGATCTTGTATCCTGCCACACTACTAAAGGTGTTTATCAACTGTAGGAGTTCTTTGCTGAAGTTTTTGGGGTCGCTCATATACACTATCATATCATCTGCAAATAATGAAAGTTTCACTTCTTCCTTTCCAATCCGAATCCCTTTGATCCCCTTATGTTGTCTTATTGCTATTGCTAGAACTTCAAGCACTATATTGAAAAGGTATGGAGAGAGTGGACAGCCTCATCGTGTTCCTGATTTTAGTGGGATGGCTTTGAGTTTCTCTCCATTTAATTTGATGTTAGCTGTCGGCTTGCTATAAATGGCTTTTATTATAGTTAGGTATGGCCCTTGTATCCCTAATCTCTCTAAGACCTTTATCATAAAGGGATGTTGAATTTTGTCAAATGCTTTTTCAGCATCTAATGAAATGATCATATGGTTTTTTTTCTTTCAGTTTATTTATATGATGGATTACATTGACAGATTTTCGTATGTTGAACCAGCCCTGCATACCTGGGATGAAGCCTACTTGATCATAATGGATAATTTTTCTAATGTGTTCTTGGATTCGGTTTGCCAGTATTTTGTTGAGGATTTTCGCATCGATGTTCATGAGTGAGATTGGCCTGTAATTCTCTTTCTTGGTTGAGTCTTTGTGTGGTTTTGGTATCAGGGTAACTGTAGCTTCATAGAAGGAATTTGGCAATGACTTTTCTGTTTCTATATTGTGAAATACATTAAGGAGTATAGGTATTAGGTCTTCTTGGAAGTTCTGGTAGAATTCTGCATTGAAACCATCTGGACCTGGGCTTTTTTTTGGTAGGGAGGTTTTTTATAACAACTTCTAATTCTTCGCAACTAACAGGTCTATTTAGATTGTTCACCTGGTCCTGGTCTAACTTTGGTATATGGTACTTATCTAAAAAGGTGTGCATTTCTTTAACATTTTCCAATTTTGTGGCATATAGGCTTTTGTAGTAAGATCTAATGATTTTCTGAATTTCCTCTGTGTCTGTGGTTATGTCTCCCTTTTCATTTCTGATTTTGTTTATTTGTGTATTCTCTCTCTGTCGTTTGATTAGTTAGGATAGGGGTTTATCGATCTTGTTGATTTTCTCCAAGAACCAGCTTTTTGTTTCATTGATTCTTTGGATTGTTTTCTGTGTTTCTATTTTGTTGATTTCAGCCCTTAGTTTGATTATTTCCAGTCTTCTACTCCTCCTAGGTGAGTCTGCTTCTTTTTTTTCTAGAGCTTTGAGGTGGGCAGTTAAGTCTCCAATGTGTGCTTTCTCCGTTTTCTTTAAGTGGGCACTTAGTGCTATGAACTTTCCTCTTAGCACTGCTTTCATAGTGTCCCATAGGTTTGAGTATGTTGAGTCTTTATTTCCATTGAATTCAAGAAAGACTTTAATTTCTTTCTTTATTTCTTCCTTGATCCAGGTGTGGTTCAGTAGTTGACTGTTCATTTTCCATGAGTTTGTAGGCTTTCTGAGGGTAGCATTGTTGTTGAATTCTAACTTTAATCCATGGTGATCTGATAAGACACATGTGGTTACTAATATTTTTTTGTAACTGTGTAAGTTAGCTTTGTTACCGGGTATGTGGTCAATTTTCAAGAAGGTTCCATGAGCTGCAGAGAAGAAGGTATATTCTTTCCTATTTGGGTGGAATGATCTATAGATGTCTGTTAAGTCCATTTGATTCATTACCTCCCTTAATCCTCTTATTTCTCTGTTAGGTTTCTGTCTGATTGACCTGTCCATTGGTGAGAGAGGAGTGTTGAAATCTCCTACTATTAGTGTGTGTTGTTTGATGACTGCCTTGAGTTTTAGTAATGTTTCTTTTACGTAAGTGGGTGCTTTATATTAGGGGCATAGATATTCAGGATTGAGACTTTGTCCTGATGAATTGTTCCTGTTATGAGTAAAAAATGTCTGATGGAGGAGGGTCATCTTTCTATCTGTTGTTTCATTGGTTAAGTAATAAAGAAACTGCTTGGCCTCTAATAGGACATAAAACTAGGTAGGCGGAGTAAACAGAACAGAATGCTGGGAGAAAGAAGCTGAGTCAGGCAGTCGCCATGATTCTCCCACTTCAGACAGACGCAGGTTAAGATCTTCCCTGGTAAGCTACCTCGTGGGCTACACAGATTATTAGAAATGGGTTAGATTAGCCGGGCGATGGTGGCGCACACCTTTAATCCCAGCACTCGGGAGGCAGAGGCAGGCGGATCTCTGTGAGTTCGAGACCAGCCTGGTCTACAGAGCTAGTTCCAGGACAGGCTCCAAAGCCACAGAGAAACCCTGTCTCGAAAAACCAAAAAAAAAAAAAAGAAATGGGTTAGATTAATATGTAAGAGCTAGCCAATAAGAGGCTGGAACTAATGGGCCAAGCAGTGTTTAAAAGAATACAGTTTCCGTGTAATTATTTCGGGTAAAGCTAGCCGTGCGGGCGGCCGGGCACCAGGGAACATAGCCCGCTGCTCCTATTACAACAAATGTCCCTCTCCATCTCTTCTGATTGATTTTAGTTTGAAGTCAACTTTGTTAGAAATTAGTATGGCCACACCTGCTTGTTTCTTAGGACCATTTGCTTGATAAACCTTTTCCCAGACTTTTACTTTGAGTAGATGTCTGTCTTTGTGGTTGAGGTATGTTTCTTGTAAACAGCAGAATGTTGAATCCTGTTTTCGTATCCAATCTCTTAGCCTGTGCCACTTTATAGGTGAGTTGAGTCCATTGATATTAAGTGATATTAATGACCAGTGGTTGTTAACTCCGGTCATTTTTTCTTTTTTTTTTCTTTTGGTAATAGAGTTTGTGTGTTTCCCTTCTTCAAGTTGTGCTGGTGAAGGGTCATTAGATGTCTGAGTTATCGTGGGCATTGTTGGACTCCTTGGGTTGTGATTTTCCTTCTATTACTTTCTGTAAGGCTGGATTTGTGGCTACATATTGTTTAAATTTGTTTTTATCCTGGATAATTTTGTTTTCTCCATTTATAGTGAACAAAAGCTTGGCTGGGTATAGTAGTCTGGGCTTGCATCCATGGTCTCTTAGTTTCTGAAGTACATCTATCCAGGACCTTCTGGCTTTCATAGTTTCCATAGAGAAGTCAGGTGTAAGTCTGATAGGTTTACCTTTATAAGTAACTTGGCTTTTTTCCTTTGCAGCTCTTAATATTCTTTCTTTATTTTGTATGGTTTGTATTTTGATTATTATATGGCGAGGAGATTTTTTTATTGGTCCAGTCTATTCAGTGTTCTGTATGCTTCTTGAACCTTCAAAGGAATATCTTTCTTTAGGTTGGGAAAGTTTTCTTCTATAATTTTATTAAATATATTTTCTGGACCGTTGAGCCGCACTTCTTCTCCTTCTTCTACTCCTATTATATTCTTAGGTTTGGTCTTTTTATTGTGTTCCAGATTTCCTGAATGTTTTGTGATGAGAATTTGTTGGTTTTGCTGTTTTCTTTGATCAGTGTGTTTATTTTCTGTATGGTATCTTCAGTGTCTGACATTCTTTCTTCTATCTCTTGTAATCTGTTGGTAGTACTTGTCTCTGTAGTTCCTGTTCGCTTACCCAGATTTTCCATCTTCATATTTCCCTCTGTTTGTGTTTTCTTCATTACTTCCATTTCATTCTTCAATTCTTGAACCACTTCCCTTACCTGTTTGATTGCTTTTTCTTGTTTCTCTTGGTTTTCTTGGGTATCTTTGAGTGATTTATTCACTTCCTCTACCTTTTGGTTTGTAATCTCTAATTGTTTATGGCAGTTTTTCACCTCCTGTTTAAGATCCTCTATTAATTTCATATAATTCACTTTTGAGTCGATGTCTTCTAATTCTTCTGGAGTAGGGTGTACAATTCTTCTTGTTTCGGGATCCCTGGATTCTGGTGATGTCATGTTGCCTTTCAGGTTGTTGGAGGAATTCTTGCATTGGCGCCTTCCCATCTCTTCCTTCTAATGGAGCCAGGAGAGGCCTGGTGTCTTGGTCCAGACTTTGCTGTGACTGACTCTCTGGGTGTATCTCCTCAGTGTAGGAGCAGGAACCTTTCCCATCAAGATTAAACTTGTCAGCACCGAAACATGGATGCCTGGTAATCCAATGACCCGTGGACAAATGGGCGAACTTGGAGGGCATGGCGGGGTCCAGTAGAGCACAGGAGACCCTGCCGGGCAAACTGAAGGTGCCCGCGCTCCCTTAGGGGGTCCTTGAGGCCTGCCCAGTAGGCAGGCACTCACCTCTCTGGGTGGGTAGCCTTAGTGTAGGAGCAGAAAACTGTTCCTGAGCAGAGGACCTTGCAGATCACGCAGGCTTCAACATAAACTTCTTAAATCAAAACATCATAACTGTAACCTCCTAGTTAATAATGGTTAGTTAATAGTTTATCTAAGGGAATTAAGGGAGAACTAGAAAGAGAGACTATAAGTGTGAGAAGAAAGTAAAGAGCAGCAGCAACAGCTGAGGTTTACATGGTGTTTTATGTTCTAACTCGTGACCACAGAGATGCCTCGTAAGTAAAATTTGCAGTGACCCAATTTTACAATGAGAAAACTGGGACATGATGCATATCAAAAGAATCCATGAGGCCCCACAGTGCAATCTAACTTCAGTTGGTTTGGCTGCCAGGACACTTCTCTTAGACATTACACTCTACTCCCTTTCATTACTGAAGTGTTATCTTGTGTCTGTTTCAATCCCCTGCCCAAAACAAATATGTAAAATGAATGAAATATTTCTACATGCTCTCTTTAATCCTAATCTTCTAAGCAGTAGATCCTGGAGGGGAGGAGCTGGTTTATTCATATTATGCTAATCCAAAACATCTAGCATGATACCAGACACATAGGAAAGGTACTCAACGGTTTTTGATGAATTCATAAATGGTTGACTAGATTTTCAGACTCTACGACAAAATGAATAATAAATAAAGTTACATTGCAAAATGAGGGTGAGTGGGTATAGCTCTCTACCCAGTCTCAGCTCTGTGCCATGATCCAGAAGAGTGAACATGAGCACTAATTGAATTATCTAGTTTCTCTTATCAAGCTGTTAGTGAGACAGAGAGTAGGAATATTGAATTCTATTTTGTAAAAGAAGAACTTCTGCTGCAAAGAGAAGTTTCCTTGACAAGGCACAAACACTACACTTATCTGTGAGTGTATATAAGTACAAATGTTTATAGACTGTTGATAGGGTTTGTGCTGCTTTAGTAAATTAGAGGCTGTAGATTCTCCTCCAATAGCCATGACTTCACTAGCACTGAGTAGTTAGTTAAGTTTCCAGTATCAGGCATGGTCTCTCTCTTATTGAGGGGTTCTTAAGTTCAATGAGAGAGCTGTTGTTACTGCCAAGATACACATGCCATTGCTGCTTTCTCAGAGTTATGGTGCCATGTTGGTCACTGATGTAGTTCAAAAGCATCATAGCTGGGTAGAACATGTTGCCTGCCTCCCTCCTTTGGAATCTTGAAGGCAACTCTTTGGAGATCACGGAAGAAAACCATAAACAGTCAAATGCAGGATTGTGGAACCTAGTCCCAATGGATAAAATGCAGAATACTCTAGCATTTAAGGCTCAGGGAACACTATAAAATAGAGGCCAGGATGATTGTAAGAGTATCAGGGAGTTTTCTATAAGATTGTATGTAAATCAGGCTGTCGTTGAACTCACAGAGATCCTCCTGCCTCTGTCTCCCTCCTGAGTGCTGGGATTAAAGGCAAGCGCCACCACCACCCAGACTACAAAGCAATGGCCATTCATTTGGGGCTAACCTGCGTGGCCAACCACACACTTCGGTTAGGTTGATTGTGTGCCTGCTTGGGGTTCAGAGGAAAGTAGCTGAGAATATGCCTGCTGCTCAGCACCCTTGCCTAGGCAAGCAGCGGGATCAAGTCTGCTAAGCATGCACAGTGAGGAAAGCATGACAGATTCCTGCCACCATACATGGAGACATTACCAGGTAATACAGCACACTACATGGCAGATATACAGAGATATAATTCAGTTAGATAATCTTCAACACTTCAAAGGCCCACAGAATATGGCATTTAGGATGGTTTTTTTTTTCTATTTATTTATTTATTTATTACAGGTTTCTGTCTCTTCCCTGCTACCGCCTCCCATTTCCCTCCCCCTCCCCCAACCAAGACCCCCTCCCTCGTCAGCCCAAAGAGCAATCAGGGTTCCCTGCTCTGTGGGAAGTCCAAGGACCACCCACCTCCATCCAGGTCTAGTAAGGTGAGCATCCAAACTGCCTAGGCTCCCACAAAGCCAGTACGTGCAGTAGGATCAAAAACCCATTGCCATTCTTCTTGAGTTCTCAGTAGTCCTCATTGTCCGCTATGTTCAGCAAGTCCGGTTGCGAGCAGAGTCTACAGAAACATTTAGAATGTTTTAAGAACTTTGACTTTTCTCAACAGTGAGATACATATGCTACTGGCAGCACCAATTACTTCAGAGAGATTGAAGAAACTTGTTATGGAATTTGCCTTCAATATGACAAGGCTAGCCATTTGGGCAAGCAACTGGCTCTTGCCTGGACTGCTTGATGACATGCTGTATGAACTGAGCACACAGGACCCACAGAAAAGTGACTGTTGAACTTTTCTTTCTTTTTTTTTTTTTTTGGTTTTTTTTTTTTTCGAGACAGGTTTTCTCTGTGGTTTTGGAGCCTGTCCTGGAACTAGCTCTTGTAGACCAGGCTGGTCTCGAACTCACAAAGATCCGCCTGCCTCTGCCTCCCAAGTGCTGCGATTAAAGGCATGCGCCACCACCGCCTGGCACTGCTGAACTTTTCAAAAGACAAAATAGTCCTTCAGGGTTTCTGCTTCACAGAAGAAATTGCCAGAAATTCTGCAGGGCACAGAAGAAAGCAACTGACAAACTTTGCCAGTACAAGGCAAAACAGATCTTTAAACATTCTGATTCACTGAAAAGTCAGCCAGATACTATGGGCCTGTAGGCTGAAGCTGGATGCCCCAACATTACAGAAGAACTATGGGTGACTGTCGAGGAAGCAAGATATCTCTGTCAATTCTAGAACTTTGGAGGTTGTTTACAATGCAATTCCTGTTTACTTAGGTAATACCATATCTTTCTGGAGTCTTTGATGAGTTGAAGACAGATAGTTATAGTTTTTCTTAGTTATGATAAAAGATAAATTAGATACCAAACCTTAAACTCACAAAGACAATATATATGATAGAGAATTTTCCTTAATTTGCCAAATGTAAATGGAATAAATACTGTTAATTATAATTCTTGCCTGGTAACTGTTTTGTATATGTAATTTTACTATGTTAAAGTTAAAACCTTTCTTTTTAATTAGACAGAAAAGGGGAGATGATGTGAGGTGTCCATCTGTATATGTGTTTTTTTATTGGTTAATGAATAAAGCTGCTTTGGCCTATGACAGGGCAGAATATAGCCAGGTTGAAAGGGATAGAGAGAGAGAGTAGGCAGAGTCAAAGAGATGCCATGTAGCTGCCAAAGTGGACAGACGCCTCCAGAAACTTTCCTATAAGCCACAGTCACGTGGCAATACACAGATTAATAGAAATGGATTAGTTTAAGATGTAAGAGCTATCTAGAAAAATGCCTGAGTCATTGGCTGAACAGTGTTGTAATTAATAGAGTTTCTGTGTGATTATTTGGGTCTGAGCAGTCAGGAAACAAACAAGCAGTTTCCATTTACAGTTGTGATTCCTAGTAATGTTCCAGAAGCCACACACATAAAGTCTCACCAGTATGACTGCCCAAATGGGAATTGAACAAGGATGACACCAAAAGACATGCCAAACTGGATGGAGAAAAGTCCCCTAGGTCTTACCCCTACACACACACACACAAACTATAGGCAACTGGGTATAGCTTGGAATAGGGAGGAAGGTGATCTTTCCTAGAAAAGAGAATACCAACTGGTTGTCCAAGGCCAAATGGCCATCCCTGAAAACATGCATACAAGTAATATTGTATGGACCAAACACATTAAATTTAAGAATACGTGTGTGTGTGTGTGTGTGTATACACATGTATACAATAATGAAATAATAATTAGTGAAAAAGAGGCCATAAATTTGAAGGCGAGGAGGGCAAGGTATCTTGGAGGGATTAGAGAAGAAGGGGAAAGGAGAAATATTGTAATTATAATCTCAAAGGAAAAAAGAAGGAGAAAGGGGAGAAGGAAGAAGAGGAAGGAAGAGAAGAGGAGGAAGAAGGATCCCTTATTTCTATAATGGTAGGCTCTTGGAGATAAGCTGTTATAGAAAACATGATAATGTTATCATTTCCATCAAAATGAAGAAAACTAAAGAAATGTGCAAAACAAAGTTGAATGCAAAATTAGGCATGTGGCTGTGCATCTCACAGCTGCTCAGTGAAACATTCATGGGCAGAGGAAATGCTTTCGGCTGGACATAGCTAAAAACACTCTGCCCTATGGAAAATCTTCACTGGAGTCTCTTTATTTCCCCTTTAAATCAGTCATTGTTATGAGGTATCATAATTTGTCTTGCTATAGAACACAATGCTCTGGTCAGTTATCAATATGTAAATGAAAAAAATCACCAGTTTTGCCTTTAGTATCCAGTAGCCATTGAACTATGTTAGCTTACTTGAGAAAACACCACAGCAGCTGGTAGAGACTTTTACTGAGACACCCAAACATTTAGAATCATCCTACAAATACAGTGAGTGAGATGTATGTAGATATCCCAAATGATCACCGTGAAATTGGAAAGAGTCTGTGTGAGATACGGCATACGTTTATGTAACAAATGCCCTTCCTTAGTAAGCACACAATCATCTCTAAAGGTAAGCACATATGTAGGCTAGTGCTGATCTGTAGCATTCATGCTCAAAACTTCTCTATTAGCTGAGGCACCATAAGAGGGTGACACTTCCCCAGCTCCTGAATCAAGCAAGATAGGGCCATCTGATTTTTTTCGCCAATGAACTGTTACTAGGCATCATTTGTGCAGATTCTAGGTAAAAGCATTAATGAGCAATGTGGAATTTTCCCTTCTTTCTCTAGTTGCCACACCAACTAGAGAAGCCATCTGTTCTAAAGAGTGTGACTCCAGGTGGATTCTACCTGGACTGCCAAGTTGTCCACCCAGAGATAACTCTGTTTGCAAGAGTCACACACATGCATATTAGACTCTAAGAAGGCATAAACTTTTGCTTCATTGAACCACCGAACTCCTGTTACCACTGCACAGTCTTCTCACTATCCCAGATGTTATACCCAAATAGACCATGCTCCATGAGCAGTAAATATCCCTGTCTCATTTATCAGCCCTGAGCTATAAAGCAAAATCTATGAGCAATATGGTGGTTTGTATTCTGCCAAATAGATTTGGCTAAATTGATGCATAAACTGCTCATTTTAGAATCTGTCGAATTGGTTATTTAGAAATGTATAAATAGCCAAAAATGCTTTTAAAACCACTCCATTGCTTATAATGAGAAAAACTGCAATATTCTACAGAACTCTTTATATTGGTAAGTAGGCCTTCTTAACTGTTTATTTCTGCATACTATCCGTAAATTATAACAAAAAGTATATGATAAATATATATATAAATATTTATAACGTATAAATGAAGCATCAAAAGCTAATCAGAGTAAATTTTACTAACTTTTAAAATTCTTATGTCTCTATTACTTACATCTCAATCAATTTTAGAAGTTATATGTATTAATTCCAAGCACTACACTTATCTATGCCAGAGTTCTTAACCTCAAGGCTTGCTTTTCATGAGAAAAAAAAAACTGTTTGCTCATCACTGATTTCTACATGCCAGTTTCCAGGAGCAACTTTCAATTGTGTTTTTTTTTTATTAAAAAAAAATAGTCTTCAAATAATTACCAATGTCTCCTTGGAGAACTTGTCTGTGTTTGCTTTCTGTTGCTGTAATAAAGACCATGACCAAAATCAGCTTGATGGGGAAGAATTTATTTGGCATTCATGTCCTCATCAGAGTCCATCATTTGGAGGAGCTGGGCAGGAACCCGAAGCAAAGGCCATGGAGGAAAACTGCTTACTAGCCTGTTACTTGTGGCTGGCTCAGTTCATTGTCTTATACAACTCAGGGCCCACCTGCCCAAAGGTGCTTCCACCTACAATGGGCTGGACCCTCCACCATCAATCACTAATCAAGAAAATGTCCTACAAGCTTTCCCACAGGCCATTCTGTTGGCATTTTCTCAATTGAGGTTCCTTTTTCCAGATGACCAATTTGTGTCAAATTGACAAAAACTAACCAGGACAGAAACTATGTCACAAAAATACCCAACTAAAAATTACTAATATACTCTAGTAGTCCTTAAAAAATAAAATGTCAAAACTCAGGCTGGGAGACAGCTATTTTGGTGAAATGCTTGTCACACAAGCATGGGATCGTAAATTTGATCCCCAGAAACTATGTGTTAAAAATAAAAATAAAAGTCAGGCATGGCAGTGTGTGCTTGTGATCCCAGCAATGGAAAGACAGAGACAGATGGGTCCCCAAGGCTTGTTGGCAGGCAAGCTTAGCCTGCTCAGTGAGTTCCAGGCCAATGAGAGACCCTTGTCTCAAAAACCAAAACCAAAACAAAACACAAACTAAAAAGGAAACACCAAAGTGGAGACTTGGGAGATAGCTTAGTATGTAAATTGCTTGACCTGAGAACACCAGGAACTAAGTTGGGACCCCTCACCGGTGTGAATGCCCAGTGCCCTTCACAGCCCACCTGTAAGCCCAGCACTCAGGAAGGAGAAACAAGGTACCTGAGGTGATCTAGAGACCCTGCCTCAAAGGATATGGTAAAAAGTGGTCAAGGAGGACATTTATTGTCAACACACGGCCTACACACCCTACACACACACAGACACATACACTCACATATATACAAGCAACATACATACACACACATCACATGTGAAAGTTGACTAATTAATTAATTAAAACAAGGTGGATGGTTCCTGAGGAATAAAGTCCAAGGTTGACATCTGGGTGCACAGAGGTAACGTGTGCACCCACACAGACATGCACTCATGTACAGACAGACATACACATAAACAAAATAAATGTCAAAATGTGAATTACAACCTTCGCCCATTGACTGCCTTCCTGAGGGAGCTGAAAATGGTACATAGTAGGGAAAACACACAATCGTTTTCAAAAATTAGAAAAGAAATTCCAAGACAAAGTAATTGCTGGTTGACCCCATTTCCTTTACCATGTTCAAAGAGAAGTCTCTGAATTCATTCATTCAGCAGCTAGGGACTGAATAACTACTTCATCCAGGGCATTCACTGGAGCTCAGAGAGGCAGCACTGAGCCATACAGACTACAGCCTTTCAGAAGCACAGGGCTTCTGGGGAGAAAGAGGTTAAGTGCTGTAGGAGCAATGGCTCATCGTAGCTGTCATGAAGAAACTGCGGGCTCTCCTTCCCACATAGCGTGAGGACTGTCTTGAAGCAGTGTTCAGTATGGCATCGCAGAGAAAAGATGCTTAACTGTGGTTAGCACTCAGGTCATGCTATCCCCAACCACGATGCTGTTCTATGCTCTAAGCAGCCTGAAACCTATTACGTCACCCCCGTTTTAAAGATAGAAAATGATCACACAGAGATTAAGTTCCTTGCCTCACGTGGAAGACTGTAAACCGGGTCTGTGTGTCTGAGGACTAAGAAGGCTCACACATCCACCTGGTGTGACCCAGACAGAGGAAGGAGAAGCTGTGGCTCTATTTGCCTAAGCAGAAGACTGACCTTCCATGCTGAAGACAGAATATGAAATCTACCTCATTATAAATTTATGGTAGTTTCCTAGTTAACGCAACCTTTTTAAATCCTTCCTTGGGAGATGATTGATTATATATTATTTACGAATTAATTAATTACAAGTGGGAGTTAAACAGCAGAGTGGTCTAGTACCAAACTGAAACAGAAAGGTGCAAAGTTCTGTGAACCTGAGTGCACAGCAAATCTCTTCAATACGTATTGATTAGTCAGGAAACTTGATGGAATGTCTAGGCTAATAAATTAACATATTCTTCTCTGTTGTGAAAAATTTCATTTAGCTTCTGCATGTTGGGTGTTGCCAATATGTCAAATTATTTCCAACAACCTAAATGGCTTAAATCACACATTGACTAAGGTGATGGCATTAGTCAGATAAAGATAATACCCCTACACGTCACTAAAAATTATCCCAATCTGTAGAGTGTCATTGCAATCCTTGTTTGAGGTATTGTTGGTTCAAACCCTACATGATCATGTGATGTATAAGTTCTAAATGTTTCCAAATATAATAAAGGTAACTCTTGATTTTAACTCACTTCACATGAGAACTAGATTTCTATGTAGAAATCACCAGCTGTATAATTATCTCAGCTGCTTAGATAGCTTTGATACACATGTCACCTTGCTCTGTAGGCATAGCTGTTTGGGGTACCTCGACACACTCAACTTCCAGATTTGGTAAAATAACCCAAAGGCTATAAAGGCTTACAACATCATCTTATATATCAAGGAGGCTGTAAAATCTCAGATGGAGAAGTCCTCCGATTAACTGCATTCTCTAAACAATTCATGTTATCTAGAAAACGGTATCATCTTACAAAACATATCTGCCCACTTTTTTAGCAAAGCACATGTCTATTATGGTTAATTTTAATATCAACTTGCTACAAGTTAAAAATCACCTGAGTAGGGAGCTTCACCAGAAACAACTGTCCTCTTTGCCTTGATAGATGTGGGAAGGTCCACCCAATTGTGGGCGGCACCCTCAGGCCCAGATATAAAGGGTATTTCAGAGGGAGGCTTATTTTGCCTTTTGCTCACTTGGCCTTCCCTTTCACCACCTCAGTTGATTGGCCCAGTTGCTGGAGATGACGATTCCTTCACTGGTAGCAGAACCAGGGTTGAGGAGCTTTCTTCCTGGATTAGACACCTGCAGCTCTCCAGGAACTTCCCAGGAGTCCCGGCAGGGACCTCCGAGGGTCCTGCCTTCTGAATTGAGTAACCGCGGGTCACTCAGTCTCTCTAGGGAGAGACAGCTCTTCTTACTGTTGAGGCACCCAGCTTCAAGGACTGAGCACCAGGTTCTCATTATTCTAAAGTTTTATAATTTTACGTACTCTGAGAGAAGCTGAATAACACAATGTTCATCTGTGTGTGATGGTAAATTTAGTATCCACTTGACTAGACCACAGAATACCTAGATATTTGGCTGCACGTTATCCCTGAGAATATCTGTAAATATCTGAAGATATTACCATTTTTATTTTTTTACATTTTCACATTTACTCCTTTCTCTCTCTCTCTCTCTCTCTCTCTCTCTCTCTCTCTCTCTCTCTCT